>OX104122.1:32981852-33340550 GCA_944474755.1 Limnoperna fortunei
CCCCGCCTCCGTTCGTTCATATACAATAATATTAGAATAACCTTATTTATTTAAAAGGCAATGATCCCGGCTTTCCCTGGATTAAGTTGTTTGCGTGAAACATATCTTAAAAGGTTTTTTTCCGTTTATTTGAATTCTAATTGCACGTATGTGTATCTGTGGTTACAATTGTTATAGTATTCATCATGCCGGCCTACATCTCTAGGTCTGTCTTTGTAAGTGAAGTGGAATTTTTTAGTTGTTTCAATCATACACACATCCGCAAGAATCTTCGTGGTTTTTTTCAAATAAGTCCGTTTTTACAAACTCGTGTTGTTATCATTTTATTTTGACCTTCCATCATGGCAATTAAAATTTGCCTCTTATTATTGCAAAAAAGACTTCATTATCAACATTTGAGTAGTTTCAATTTTAAGTCAATGAAATCCAGGATGACAATTAACATATACAAATGCTTAAAAATCAAATATTATACTTACAGACATCCATAAAACTGGAAATTCAGCGTTATCTTTGTAAGAATCAGTTATTAACAACTGCTGTTTTTTAAACAACAAACTTTTAATAATCGGGACACTGCCTTGCACAGAGTACATAGCTAGAAATTCTTTAATTCATTCTATTTCTGATTGTTTCGTGACTGCATTACATAAGAGGAAATGTTTTCAGAACATACATGCAACCGTTTGTATCCTGATATTCGGTACACTAGGGTTAGCAAGCACTTGTCATGTCTACTAAATAATTGTGGGTTATGATGCAACGTAAAATATTTTATAAGTATTTGCAAACAGGCGTTGTAAAGAAAACTGCTTCCATAACAGTATTTTCCATATTGACAGGTTAGACATAAATATTATTATTTTTTAAATGTGGGTAATAGAATTGATTTAACAGCTCATTGTAATTACAAGTCTGCTGTTATATGTTCAGTTTCGTTTGTATCCTGATATTCGGTACACTAGGGTTAGCAAGCACTTGTCATGTCTACTAAATAATTGTGGGTTATGATGCAACGTAAAATATTTTATAAGTATTTGCAAACAGGCGTTGTAAAGAAAACCGCTTCCATAACAGTATTTTCCATATTGACAGGTTAGACATAAATATTATTATTTTTTAAATGTGGGTAATAGAATTGATTTAACAGCTCATTTTAATTACAAGTCTGCTGTTATATGTTCAGTTTCAAATACAGAGCCGATAAAAACACACTTAAATTCCATTTAATATAATTCGATTCTTGTTTTAAATTGAAATATATTGCTTTCTTGATGTTCTACTCCACTTAAATCCATCCAAATAAGGTTTGTGAATTCCACACTGCACATTAAATTACTGTCTATAGATAAGTATCGCTCAAATACGAATGACATTCAATAATATACGAATTTAATGAATGAACTAATGAGAATCTACATATTCCTACAATTTGATAGACTAGCATAAACTATAAAATAACGCAAAATATCCAAACGAATTTTCTACTTCATTGTAGAAAACCGTTGCCTTTAAAATACATTTATAATCCATCAACGCGGGTATTCCTGCTGTCTTTTAATGAAACTAGGCATGAATATTCATTGGAGAGGCGTTGATAGAAGTGGAAGATATAGAGACACAGATTACACATTGCTCCTATTTCATTAACCAATATCAAAGATATGCATATATTGTAGCATGGTTTATGCATCTGGTTGATCCAATTAAAGACTATACCAACAAAAATCCTCACCTTGGTCGAATACGACTGGTCAGAACTTTTTCACAGGCGTGTTACGTTTTAAAAAATAATATACAAAATTTTATTTTGACGCTACAAATCCACCCATTTTTCGCTATACACATAAAAGATAAACATAAAAGTGCTTAGGCGTCATCAACAAATCATCAATCAAAATGTAAAGAAAATCTTGTGAGAAAAAACGGAAATACTATGAAAAAAATATATGTACATTATCTTGAAATAGAAAGTTTATTGTTAGAGGCTAAGAAACAAGCAGAAATGTGAGCCTCTGCTGTGTATTTATCACCGGTGTTGTGGCAAGTACAATGTATTTTATATGTTCCGACATTATACGATTTGTTTTGCTTGTTACATGTACCACACAATTTTATTCTTTAAAAGAATGATAAAAGAGTATTTCTAACCAATTTCTGTTTTGAACATAACGTCACAAAGTATAATCGTATTAAAAATAAACAAAAAAACTGGCGTTGAAAGCGAAGTCATGGGTACCAGGAGACTCGAACTCTAAAAGAATAAAGCAATAATTCGTTTTATTAAATTATTTCTAGAATAATATGACTATCTGTTAGAATGGACAGAAATAATCATATTTACGGTGTTAATTGTGGTATCAGGAGATAGTGTTAATCTAGAAAAATTGTGCGAAAGCCATAAAGCCTTGAGTTGCAAAGAAGTTCGGTCCCATCATTTATAATGTAAATTACAGATTACATATAATTGGCTTGGCTGTTAGGTTTTTTAAATACACTACAATCACATCTTTATCTATACATATCTGATGAACGTGTATCATTTACAAAATGTATGTGTAGAACTTAAATTCTAAACTTTAAAATTGTGTTACAATACGGGTGTTTTAAGTAGTATTAGGTTTTTTTCTTATCTTTGATTCTATTGTTTTATTGGTACAATCAGAATACTTTGCACAGTTACCGGTTTTTTATTTATCAAACAGTTAATGGTGTGTTTGCTGAATATTGTCATATCATTAACATTCTTCAAGTGAAAGTAGTTCACAAGAGAGATAAACATGACCATATCAGACATCATGTGAGTGGCGCAGACTTGATAATAAATGGTAGAACGTAGAAATAAACAACACGAGTAACAATGACATTTGCAGACGAATTAACGAAACTTGCACCAAAGACAATATATACATACTGATAAGTACTAATGTGGAACATATTGGAAATATAATACTAGACAACAATTTAGTCACTGTGAATCTATCAATCGTTTTGCTTACGAATTCTCAATTGGTCCGAGATTATACTATCTTAACAGTTTTCAGTAATATTAGGGATGGAGGAATTTATTGACCTGTTTAAATAATGACTATTTATGCTCATTCTTTCAAACAAAAATTAACCTTTAGTGTATTTCAGTGGCAGAATTGTTCACGAAATATTGTCTTCATTCTTAAAGTATCACTTTGTTACTATGTAAATAGTCAACAGTTTGGCTGTTCTATGATCAGGTCAGTGCACATCTAATGTACTTATTATTGTTTGAAAAATGGCATTGGATACAAAATATGCAAGTATTTATTTATCCGAATTTTTAGTATGTATGTGAACTGGATATTACATTTTCTTATTGAATCTGAAAGACACCAATAAAATACTAGAATCTTTCTATTATTTATTACAACATAAGAATTCTATAAACAATACTTTTGACGGGCTAGACATCATGAATCTTAAAACTTTCAATTACCACATGCTAAAACACATTGGGAAAATCTTCTAGTCTCGATGCGTTAATCTGTTACACTATTGATAATCATTTAAGTAGAAAAAAAAGAAAGACAAGAGATGAACAAAACACACTCCACCGAATCAGTATATCAATGCTAGAAAGAACAACATGTCACAAAAGAAAATAGCGAAAAAAACAAATAACAGAAAAGACAAATGCAAAGACATACACTGCTGGCTTTACCAGTCATATAAAATTATATGTACCAATCTTTTTTTTCCAATTTTTTTTTCCAAATTTGTACTAGGCTTTAAATACTAAATTTCTTATACGGAAGCCGTAATGGGACATGAAAAAATATCTCGATAAAACATAATTGCTACCTGAGATCTCGATATAACAATATCGTTTTCTCGAGACAACGATAGACTGTTTTATCGAGATCTCGATATAACAATTTTGTTTTATCGAGATAACGAATTAAAAAATGTCTTCTATATTTCGTGTCTGTCTCCTTACGGCTTCCGTATTTTAAATACGTCAAGTTTCATATGTTAGTTTATTTTTACATCGTCTTGTTGTAAAACAAATATCACCAAGGTTATACAATTTACAACGCCAAACGCGCGTTCAATCTAAACAAGACTGATCAGTGGCGCTTAAACTAACAATTATTTCAAATCAATATGATTAATACATTGTAGAGCTTTTATTACCAAAATTACCCGGACTCCTTGCCGATTTGTTTTTGTATTCATAATATATCCTTCAAAACTGAAAAATAAAGAAACCACAGCAACAGCTTCATCTACATCATTTATAGATTTATACCTCGAATATTACACCAACGGCCTTATTTGCACAAGAATTTACGATAAACAAGACGCTTTTAATTTCAAAATTATAAATTTTCCTCTTATTCTCAATTGCGAGGTATATGTATAAAAGAACTTGAGGCGAGTATAATGATTTTTGCAAACATTACCAATTTCTTATTGAAAAACTTATAAACCTCGGTAACAAGACAAAACGACTCGTGCCATTTCCTTGTTAACAAATATTTTATCTAATTAAAAATATGATTGCCGATAGTTTTCTCAATTTTTCCCCATTCCAGCAGCTCCATCGTATGGTGTGTACATTTCATAACTTATACGTTATTCTAGATCCTACGATCGGTGTTACGATTTTCTAGACTCACTGCTGTTGACTGCAAAACTACTCAAACAAGGGTTGTTTTACCTGGGTTGATGTTATCTCTTCAGAAGTTCTATGGTCGTCACCATGACTAGATTGATCGTTATGGGAAATCAGTGTCTCAAATATGATCTGACATTTTCGCCGGTTAGTGTTTCCTGTTTTTGGATTTGACTTTTTCCTAGGCATGACAATGAGTAATATGACGGATGTCTAATTAGAAGCAGGAACTGCTTACTCGTCTGGACCATCTGTGTACACCCATTGCTTTTATGGTGTTCGGGTTACTCTCTTTGGTTTTGTGTTTTTGGGTTGTGTGTTGTATATGTTTGTCTAAATCCGGTTTTGTAATTAATCAATTAGAATTTTACTTCAAGTCTTGATGCTTTGTTCAGAGCACGCTTCGACTGTTGTGACGAAAACCAGTTTGACTTGGATATACAGTCTTTCATAAAGAATGTATACCGACATCTGAGTAAAGGATTTTAGTCGCATTGATTTATCATTAACCTCTATGTTGACAGACTGAATGTATACTATACGCGTCTCTATTTGGACGACGCATATGTGACGCATCCTTTACGAGTGTAAATTCATGTTGCGTTTCCATATTGAACTTATAATATACATCAACGTAAATAACATAAGTATAACAATCGTTGATATTTTGCTTGCATTTGACTACAGTATAACTTTTTAAAAAGCAGTTGAAGAGAGGTATATAATAATAAGCTCGTAATAATAAATCAAAGGGTATTTCTTAGTAAAGAAACTCCTCATAGAATGAAGTCGGCCTCTTACCTAAACCTTTTTGAACTAATATGACTGACTTCTTAATTGTCAAATTTCTGTTCATTGATAGCATCTTACGTTTAGTGTATACATTTCCAACTACTACATCCTGCAGTATTCCGATATTCATGATCGGACGCTGTTGTTGACTAATATGCTACTTAAACAGAGATTTGATATTTCTAGCTTGATGTCATCATTTTCAAGGTTCTATCGCTGTCACCACGACTTAGTGTTATTATTATTGGATATATATATGTGAACAAATATGCTACATTTTCTGAGATAGTCTTCACGTATAAGACTTTTTTCTGGACATGACGCTGAGTCAGAAACTGCATACCGGTTCAGAGCAACTGAGTGCAAACATTTTTTTATTGGGTTTATGTTTCTCAGTTTTGGTTGTTTGTGTGTGTGTGTGTTTTTCCTTATATCTTGAGTCTGTATTTCGGTTTGGATTAACTGTTCTTTAGTTTTCAATTTCTATGGCTCTTTTTTTCTGTGTGAGAATAAATGAAGGAAAGAAATATTTTGTTCCAAATTGTAATTGCATGCTTTCTCAATCTGTGCATCGGTTGAAACTGCAATAAAACTTGCAATATAATTACGATCTAGCTCAATATCAGATAACAAACTATTCAACGTCAGGTAATACACTCATGTCACGTGATTGCACTTTAATTCATTTGAAAAATACACAAGAAATTGAGTTACATAAATATATTACATTTCATACCATCCAATTAATGGCTGAAAAAAAATTTTATGATATATATAAAGTTAAGCACTTATATTATATCATTTTATTACAATAAAAGAAACTAAAGTTTTTGTCTTAGGAAAACAGTAGAATTCCGGATTTGTCTTCAAGTTACTGTACAAAACTGACATAAGTAGCGATGCTGTTTTAAGTTGCTTTGCAGATAACAAGTCAAAAGTTAAACGGCATATGTTTTTTCCCTCAAACCGAAAGGTAAAAGTGGAAGTTTAAGTTAAATTGTGTATGTATTTTTCCTTTGCTTACTTCTATGAATAGTATTATGAAATGCGGATGACGTTTTCGTGTGTTAGTTTTCGTATTTGGTTCTGGTTGTTTGTGTTTGGATTTTCTCTCTTACATATTAAAATAGTTGGCCTAAATTTGAAATTAAGGCAGATTGTTTCAAGATTAGTAATTTCGACATCTTTTTACAAAAACGCATGTTACAAATTGGCATCTATATTTTGCAAATAATAATTATAGTGATAAATTTGGCGACATTTGCAAAAGTCTCAGTACCTAATAGATTAAACTTCCCTAAAATATATCTTAAGTCCTCCCTCAGACTTAAATTAGGACTTTGGATTTTTTAAAGATACGTCTGAAACCGTACAACGAAGCAATATGAAAATCATTCGTCTTACAAAGTTCCTAGGAGACTTATTTGAAATTTATAATAAAGATAATATACACACTCAATACCAACAATCTTCATCCATTGAAATAACAAAAACATTTATACAAAGAAATTAATTTAATTAATACAATTTATACATAAAAATAAAATGTACTAATTTATTGTCTTGTCAACCCAAAGAGAATAACACATATTCACTGTCCCCAGTAAAAAAGTGAACCATCTTATGTTGTCAGGTGGTTATAATACGGAGAGGCTGGCTGTGACCTTAGTATAAATCGTATATGAAGTGTGATACGCTTCTTGGATGATGAAGGCGCCTTTTGTAGTTTTTAAGTCCTTAATATAGCTAAGTACTGCTTGTAAGCAGTTAATCATCTACTTAATTAATCAATCAACAAACTTAAAATATTATTGATTTAATCAATAAATCTGCATATTATATGCTAGGTATTACTAATAAGCAATTGACCACCAATCTCAAAACGTGATTTTAATAGAAAATAGATGACATATAATAAATAAGAAATACTCAACCAAGAATAAATTTTTTGTGTATGAAAAAACAACAAATTGTCTTGTATTAGAGGATCCGAAACTGTTTTGCTCATTGCAAGTCAAATCATGTAGTTATTTCAAGCGAGTTAAATATTACATATTTTACTACGTGTCTTTTAATTCAGTGACTACATACATTTTGTTCCATCCTGTGGAATATACAATTAAGGACATAACTGATTTAATCAATCAGTCTCTTACCTACAAATTCTAATCAACAAACTAAATTCTAATACAAGCGTGGTAACTTTAATATCCAAAAGTCAATTTCCTTTTATTTATAGCAATATTAAATCACCTCCCGTTTATGCCTTTTAATAGCTTATACTTTACACTTGAGCTTGCATCTGTATAGAGTTATAAGAATAGTTTACATTCCCTTCGTTCTTAACTTATTCTCAAAAATGTATGCAGTTAAGTGCAACATGTCCGCAATTGAAAGCAAGTACTCAGTTCAGATAATTGTTCTATTGAATTCAGGTATCAACCATTAACCCGATTTTCGTAGATATCTGTATTAATTGGGGATGATTAGGAGAAATCAATATATTATTGTTTAATGCAAGACAGTTTTGTTCGCAGCATGTACATAAGCAATATTACATATCTGAAATACAATAATAGCGGAAATGTTGTAATTGTACAATATTTTGTTATGCAGGAACTATAAAGGTCATATAACTTGACCGGATTTGTGAACACAGTGAGAAATTTCCACATAATGCAGCATAGAAAAATCTATGTGGCTCTTAAAATATATATTAAATACAACTAAAACTAACATAGATGAACTTGTTTGTCTGTGCAGGAAATTATAAAAACACCATAACACTTCTAACAAAGTGTTAAATATAAAAGAGCTATTCAAGTTTATTTTGTTATGAAAAAGGTAATTCACTTTATTATAAAGTCGCATCTTAGCTTACGCAGAGAAGAACTAATTTTACAAGACTAATATTTAGTTTATTGCTTCAACAGAAAAGACTTTATAATGAAATGGTTGATTGGTTGTTGTATCGGCATTATAGATAATTTACATGAGTCCTTAAATGTATTCATTGTAAGTGGTGTTCATTGTAATAATTTCTAATTTTGTGTTACGTGTTTTCGATGGATGCTTCTGTTTTTGTCCTTGGTTCAAATAAGACCATGTGCTTTTCTTTACATGCTGATTTCCTGAGTTTCTCTTTTTTTACGAGTTCTTCGTGACATCCTTTATGAAGTCTTCTCTTTCTTGAAAGGTACGTGTAAGCGTAGATTGAAACATAATACAACAGCTTCATTTTGTAGCGAACAATGTAAAAGCGCACTAGAGAATCAAGATGCATTGACTCAATGGAATTTACCTTAACTTACAATGAATGTTGAAGATATTGGTGAAGTGAAAGCTTAGTTGACCACAACTACCAGTGTCGCCTGATGGTTACCAAGGTGTATGTAATACATTTGTTTAATGATTTGTAACCCGACAATCTATAGACACGAATATCATCTATAAAATATAGAGGCACCACGTTTGTAGTATATGACGGAATTAATTTCATTTAAATAAATTGAGAAAGGCACTTGATCATGCATTATTATTAAGATCGAACCATCCTGCTGGTTCGGACAACTTTAAGTTGTGAAAACGGCATTAGCAGAATAATCAGTTCGTCATACTGGTGGTATTTGTCAGGAAAACGGACAGGAAATATTATTTACTGAATTGTTTAAGCTCGAAATCTGTCCTGGTGCTCAATCTACGAAGATTATACAAAGCTGAAAAGGTGCTCTTTGACCTGAATTTGATTGATTGGTTTAAAATTATGCTTTATTGGTTATTTAAGACGTTAAAAGTTATATCCATTTATCTATCTTTTACAACCAAAAGAACCAAAAACGCACAGATTCGTAAAATATTCAAGGACAACAACTCTTTTGAACACGATTGAAAAATTTTAGCTTTACTTATTTGTAGATCTTGTAGCCGATTTCATGGACCTATATTGTATTTAAAATGATAAAGTATATTTCTTTACTGGATACTTTAATTTAGCAAGTCTCTTTTGTTACGTTGCAGGTAACAAGTGAATATTGTACAAGGCAACAGTTTTTTCGCACTAAATTATTTTTAGCATAAAGTCACCATGACCTTCGAGTTGACAATTATATAATCATGTCTTTGCTTACATTTAGGTGGAAGTGTTTATGAAAAAGAAATGACATTTATAAGTTTTTCTGTTTTGAAATGTATTGTTTTTATTTTGTAGTGGGTTTACTTTGTTTCTCTCTTATAATAACTTTCAGAACTGACTTGTATGACTTTATTTTTATGCAGATTAGTTTTACACTGACAGTTCTGTATAGTGGCGACAGATTTACACAAATGCATGTGAACATTGACATCCATAATGCACAGATAATAAATGTGTCTACATCAAACAAATTCAAAATTAAGAGACAAAACAAGGACAAACGGTTTCTTATATGTTATATTAATTATGACTTTGTTTTTATTCGTTGTTAATCAATGCTTTTTTGATACTTTACGTTATATTTGTGATTTGCATTTTAAAACCTAAGCTATTAATGAAATACTATCCTCATTTGTATTATTGATCCACAGTTAATATATGTAACTATTGTTTTCGTTAAACCCTGGTGTAACCTATCATTTCTTCTGTTGACATTCCTGTACCAAGTCAGGCCCATTGCTGTAGTTGTTTTATTTTTGGTTGCTGGATCTAACATCTGGCTGTTTCTTTATGGATTGTCGATTTTGACAGTTTCCGTGGTTTTCGGTATACTGTTATTAACTTCATTTTAATATAGTGACCTAATATCAAAACATTATTCGATATTGTTTCTAAATAAAACAGCGACCAAAGATTGAATAAAATAATCAGGCAACAGAACATTTGTACAATTATTGATTGACGTGTAAAAACAATTAACAAAATTTAAGTTCTCTTTGTTGTCAGTTCAGTAGTAAGATATTAAAATTACTGCATATGTGACAACTGATCTTAAAATGAACTTTGTCTAAGGGAAAGGAAACCAGATCTTCTTATCTTGATATTTGGCTACGTTGGACTGTAGCATGGACAGTGGATTTATTATTCAATGGAATTTTTATATTTGAGCTGTATTGAAAATGCTGTTTACTATCGAATTTGTAAATAAATTAATTTATTTAATTTGTTAAATGTATTGGCTGTTTTAGCTGATTGTTCAAAACCCATTTCTGGGCTATTGTATGGGTGTTTGTGAGTTTCCTTGAGTACCTTTCGGGTTTTTTTTAATTTGCAAGAAAATTTTTCTGACATTACACCCTGAAAATTTAATGTGATATAACTGAAATTAATCCGATCGTTTTGATGGGTCTCTTATTACTCAACGAAACCGGGTGCGTAAGTGAGAACAAAAAATGTTTATAGTTTCCCTTATGCGCAAATAATTAAGAGGCCGTTGTCAAGTTGAAGTGTTTTGATTTTTAACTTTGTTGTCTCAAAGTGTGCATGTCTGTGATTTTACCAGTTCAGTCAATAAAGAAATGCATAATGCTTATTTGTCACTTTATTCTATCGGATAACAGTAAACCATTACAATATACCTGTTTCTGTCTAAATTTTACATAAAACATTCGAATTTATGGTAAATAGTAAATTACATGGCTTGAGGGGCATAAATTTGTATGATTTCCTTGTAGATAGAGTCAAAACAGAATTTGACAAAATAAATATTAATTTCACTTTATTGAAAAGAAGCGAAATTCATTTAGTAAGGTTAAACACTGTTTCAAATAAAATAAATTACTATGAACAAAACAACAATATACTTGTGTGCACTTCCGTACTTTAGCACTGCCCCATGTAGCACATACATTCAACCGGGAACTCTGTGAAATAAGGTTCTTTATTATATTGTTCACAAATGTACTTTTAACCAAATCCACGATACTGTTTTACCGAAAAGCAGGCCACCCCAGTAAAATATGGTTTGTATTTCTATTTATGTCATTGTTATTTTGCAAAACTGATTCAGTAGCAACAGACAGATGGGTCATAATTTAGCACGTATTCTCCCCCAAACACATTATAAATTCCATGCCATTTTGAATATGATTTATTCAATTCCTGCTTTTTCCCCCTCCATTTACCAAGAACTTGTTATCAACATTCATATTATATTTCTACATTTTGGCAATATACAAAATAGACATTTCATGAAGTTAAAACATTGTCAAGCAAGGGAGATATTTGAAGGCACTGAAGAATGAAAACAAACCATAGGACATGAAATTGATCCATATTTAAAGGAAAACAATAGAAAATATTTATCTGATTCCTGTTTTAGAAATGCAATCACAGAAAAGTCGGAGGGACACATGGAAGTAGCCAGAATGTATATAAAAGAGACCAATAAGTAGGTGGAAAGGTGTCAGTTGGTAACCATGGCATTGCATACAATAAATGCACTCGTTAACTAATCTTAAAACTTGTATTTTTTTTGCTTTTGCCATTTATTTCGAATTCTTGTGTAGCAATACATAGTTACAACCTCATATCATTATGACATCACAGTTTGCATGATGTCATAAAGGGTAATTCAAAACGCATTGGCGGTGTAAATCTTTGTTTTAAAGAAACTTCGTTGGAAATATTGCTAATAACCTATTAATATAAATTTATATTAGTAAATAAAAATATGCACCCATGTTTGAGCCATAATTATATGATTTATAGATTGAGTACTGTTTAAAAATGATTGATTGTGTTATAAAAGTAAATGTAAAACCGGGTGTGCAAAAATTTGTTGTTTCCTTAAAACGAATTATTTACCATTATAAATTGTTTTAAACACACGAACATACGAAAATGCAAAGCTGTTCAGTAAATTTCATTGAGATACGGTTGTACTTTTGACTTTGTATCATATTGGATCTATACAAAAGTATCCGTTTCTACTTTTTACAATGATTTATCTACATGTATCTATCACATGTCATAAAAGTTACTGCTATAATGCTGGCAAGATATTCCATAGCTATAGTCGAGATAAAAACTTTGCAAATCTAATTATTTGTGAAGAAATATCTTAATGAAATTTTGATTGATTTTTTTAAGTGAACTAGAATATTTTACTCCAACGTGTATTGTTACCAAATTTGGATCTTGGAGACAAAATAGTTAATCTTAATACCAACTAATACCAAAGTCCCGCTCTTGGCTAACTCAGTCTCAGATTGGGGGACTCTTATCTTTTAAAGATGTCGTGATATGATACCGAACATGTTTAAGAGCAAGATTTTGTCCTTTTTGATCAATTGTCGTTCTCTTGTTCACTTACTGTTTGTTGAATTGCTTTCGTTCTGACTGAAATAATCAATTTAACCAATCCGTTGGTTTTCTTGCTATTTTACTTCACTACTATATCGTGGCCGAACGGTTGAAGTAGTTAGTAATCTCGTAACGGTCGACTCCAATCTTAATTTCCTACTGAAGGTCAGGGGTTTCCTATGAGTACTCCAGCTGCAACATCAAAAAAAGAAACAAACATATTTTTCTTCTTTAACTAGTTTTAAGCGTATTCCATAGAATTTATTTACCTTAAGAAAAAAAGACTCAGGGAAGATACGACTTATCTTTATGGCAAGGATCGCACGTTTCCCTGCCTAAGGTACTGAGTTTTCTCTTGGTAATTAGGGTTCCTCCCCAAAAAATCTAGACGCCATCAAATGGCCAAAAATTGTGAAAGTGGCTTTAAACTACATTAAACAAACAAAAGTATTATCGTAACTAAAAACTATGCTTCATACAAAGATGGCGTTTTTGGATGAGTTGCTTATCACATGTACAAAGGAGATAAAAAATACAAATGAAACAAATAATTGCGTTATGTTCTCGTCGAATATAATGCAGCAAAACCTGAAAATCAAAAGTAGCTCACATTAGTAGTATATTTGTGTATTCGTAAGTGTGACATTATATGGGAAATCCCAGTACTGCTTTTATGTCCACCAAGAAATGTCCACATAGTAGGCAGTAGGCGTCCAGTCCCATTATATTCAATTTTAGAAGGGGGCCTCGGTGGCCGAGTAGTCAAGGTAGTTCGTCTACTATTGATCACGTGGTCTGTCAACACTGAGATTGCGGGTCCGATTCTCATGGCAGGCAGGGTGTACTCGACTCCAATCTTAATTGACAAGGATTGCCAGTTTTCCTACCGCAGGTTGGGGGTTCTCTCCGGGTACTCCGGCTTCCTCCCCCAATAAAAACTGGACGCCATAAAATAGCTGAAAAATTGCTGAAAGTGGCGTTAAAACACCATTCAAACAAACAAATCAATTTTAGAAAAATATCGTTGTATTTTGCTTGTGAAAAAATAGTGTACAATTACAGAAGTTTTTTTTTTTTAATTTTAATTTGTTTCTTGCTTTATTAGGTTATATATAGTTTGAGTATGGCAGACTACTGTTATTATTTATCAACTAAGTAAATTATTTAATATATTTCTTTTGTTGAAAAAGTATAATCGTCATTTAAAATCGGAGAAAAATTAAATCCAATTTTTATTTATGAAGACGGTGGTAAATAGGAGGTACACTAAAAATGTAATACGTAGCTCAGTTAAATCATTCCTAGCTAAAAAAATATCGGTATGATTGCAACACAACTAGTGTTTACGACGACACATTGCTATGATAAACGCCATGACAGTATTTTATAATTGGAGTTTATTTTCGCTGGTAAAAACACATTTAACCCATTATGATCCCTGAAAACACATAAACTCGCATTCTCCTTGTTGCCAGCATAAGTAAATATTCATACTCCGTAACATATTTAAACCTCATATACCTAGATTCCTGTTAAAGTCATAATACCATCATATCTTATAATTACAATGCGTCCCCTAACTTCAATCTGTCTAGCGTTCCCTTATCATCAACGGTTGACAATACATTAATATTAAAAGAAATTATATTTTCTAAGAACTAAGCACAGACTATATATAGGCCTAAACTTTGGTTTGTTTATACCATCTTGATTTAATTAAAAATGCTTTTAGACAATGTGGTATGTGGTCAGGCTTTCTGTATTATGACATGACAACCTTATCTGCCACTTGGGACGCCGATGGCATTTATAAGGATCGGAGCACTGTTAACCCCAGTTTAGCCCTAGAATTTATGCGTGATATATTGTGTTGTAAACACAACACGACTTTTACGTTTTAGGGGCCTCGGTGGTCGCGTGGTTAAGGTATTTCGTCTCTTATTGAACACGTGGTCTGTAAACACTGAAGTTGCGGGTTCAAGTCTCACTGCGGGCAGGTTCCTCCTCCAAAAAAATACTGGACGCCATGATATAAGGACCATCTTGTAATTACTATTGGCGGTATATATTTAAAAGCTTTTAAATATTAAGACAAAAACATTAGGCAAACATTAAAATTAGATGTAATTACAACGTTTTACAAATTTGCATAAGAAACTTTAGTTTGCATTACTTTAAATTGAAGACATCAACTTTCCTAATAATACTTACATCGTCCATTAGGAGACGAGAAAATAATGTTTTCACATATTTTGTGTGAAACTATTTTGATCAGAAAACTACACAACATTGTGAGTTGAAACTTTCAGGAATTATTGGTCCGATTTAGTACTTTCGACGAAGGAAGGCTTTTTGATAATAATTTTATTAATGATATCATACCTTATTAATGTTACTTTGTTAACTGATGTGTACACAAGTCAATAAATAGCAGCAGTCGATAGACAACACAGTAGATTTAAACATATTACGAGGCTTTGAATGCTGTAACAGGTCATGCGACATAATTTTAAAAAATAGTGATATCATGTATTATTATTTCAGGGGATATGTAGCAAATTAAAATCTCCGGTTTAATCAATCTACTCCACGTAGTTAAGTTTTTTTAAACAAATGTTTTTATTTTTTTTTTGTGCTGTTCGTTTCTGTATACAATCTTTCCTTAAAGACCGTGCCGAATCAGATTTATACCTTGGATGGAAAAATGTATTGAAGACAGGTATTCTTCACAGAATAAAGGACACACCAAGAAGTGGTGAACATGTGTATCCACAAGTACTCAGGAGAAGTGTTCCGATGGCAAGACTGAAAATATGGACAATTCGAACATCAAAAAGTCGGATGTGTATTCTCGTGTTCTTTTGTAGAATCAATGGTGTGAAGTGTTCATTCAAGAATAGTGTTGAACATTTGTGATAAAAAAATAGGGCGGGTGATTACATTGCTCTAGTTTTTAAATAAAATAATTTGACGATTTTTCAGTTACATTAGGTTTTCTTTTGCAATAAACTTCAGATCTACATAATTCGAAGTACTTTTAGTTAATTATCAGGGGAACCAAAATTATAAACTGCAATATTATGAATTTATCAATAGGAATTAAAAAGTAGTACAGAGCGCTGCACTTTAAAATACCAATGCCGGTGACATTAGCGCGAATATAGTTCTTTACATTAGGTGTACATATTAAAATTAAATGAGAAATAAAAATAAAACTCATAACAAACACGAACACGAATTTTTAACTTTCCCAATTAAACATAATATGCCTTATAAAATAACTTATGCTAACAAATGTATATGCATACATATTACTATGTAAATATAAGCCATATATAATGTTAAACTCATTTTTATTCTTAGGACTTAAATATACTTTTTCATTTGTTAATTGTTTAACATATAAAAATAATTGTAGTTTTTTTATTAATAATTAATTTATTGTCTTTTGCGAAAAGCATAGTGTAGATACACAAATTCTACATGTATATTTGATATATATTTTTAAATTGATCTGTTTTTATTACAATTGTGCGAAACCATGATTTAGCAAAAATCAATTTACTTTTATGCAAGCGCTTTTCGATGTTTTATTATACTGAAACCACCAGTTCTCCTTATGATTTTTACATTACCCATTCATTGTGCATTCCTGTTACATCTAAACTATAAATGGAAAAGTTTCAGACACCTATTGTTTTCTTTTGTTTTTCATGACAAATAGTTTTTTACTTGATACAAGGTCATTCTAAATGCATAACATCATTTATTTCTTACTTTAACAAAAACTTTGCTAAGATTCAACTGACTCATTTCAATTTTAGTTAAAAATAAACTTTGCATTCCTCCATGTCACTGCGGATGACAAATGTTCCCTTCTATATATGATTCAATATATAGGACCTTAACAATTACATCTTAAACGGGTCTGTCTTGTAAAAGCTTGCATGGAGATCAATGTTAAAACGACTATGAACTGCAGATGAAAAATGCAAAAAACATAAAACGCAATCGTTTTCAGTTGTTACGCCTTTTTTAAAAATTACGCTTTCTTCTGTTTATAATGTAATCTCTAATGCTTGTCGTTTTTTGACACCTTTTTATTACAAGTTTGTATAAAATTATATTAAACAAACAACCTACAGTGCACTTTTTTATTATATATAAATCTAGCGTCCTTAAATAAAACACCAGACTTTCGGCAGAAAAACTGCTTCTCCTTGTCAATTAAGGTTCGAACATTCCGAAGTTCAGCTTGCATTCACAACCCAAGTACTACATAACGATATAGTTGTCATTAATTCACAGCTTACTACTTAGACCCCTCGTCCACCGAGTGCCCCCAACATATCTGTAATTGGCATTTAATTTCTGTATATTAAGATCTATTCATGCCTACATCACATCATGCATTTAAACAAGTCATGTTATATGAAAAGACAGTGTTTAATTTGCAGCACGAGTACGGTTGTTCTTAAATAAGTTGTCAATTGCGTAGTTAAATCGTACCTACAAGGAAGTTTCGATAACCTCATGATTTAGTTCACGTACGACCCTAGGTCGGACCTAACATTTCTCCTATTTATTATCTTGTTGAACGATCTGAAATAAAATATCAAATAAACCAATGTTAAAAAAATATATTATTCCTGAAGAATGCTAAATTCGTCTAATAGTCAGTGATAAAGTTGCTTTTTGTCAACATTTTATTTTCATTTATCGTTACTTGTTAACTCTACAACTGGTGCTACTTCAATAGTGCTTTTTATTTAGAATTTTCATAATATTAGCTGCATTTAGCAAACATTGTAATGCAAAAGTGCGTTTAAATACACTATTTTCATAGGATTATTGTTAAACGCTGAATTACTAAAAATAATTTTATTGTCTGGCCTGCACTAATACTTTTTACTGTAATTCTATTTCATTACAATATTTTATTAAAGTAGGTTGTTGTTTTTTAAGTAGGTTGTTGTTTTAAACTGTAAGTTTATTTGAAGATTTAAATTGCATTCAGTAGTTCTCACTTGAATTCTGGAAAATTAGTATAAATTTTGTTGTATTTTATTGGAACTTGTTGTAGTTTTTGATTTCTAATATCCGTGAAGGTTAGCACTGCTGGTGGAGTTTTAATTCCCAAGGAAAGCCCGCTATGGCATCAACACTTTTGTGTTGAAGAACACATCAAAGCTATGAAATTGTCCGTGTAAATTATCAAAACCCTAAGGTTAAGTCTATCCCAGGTATAGGTTGATCTAAGTCATAATTTGGTTTTCAGTTCAGCATATTTTTTTATTTTTTTTTTTGTTTGTTTTATGCTCTTCATATTCCTATAAAGTTTTGTATTTTTAATATTATGGTTGTCATGTCTGTAAATATTTAATGTCCATATTCGATTAATCTTGGTGACCGTCATTTATTTTTTTACAAATAAAAGTATATATTATATAAACTTAAAATAAATCGCATTATTTAATCATACTTTTGCATATTTATATATGCCTTATTTATCATATTTGAAAGTATATATTAAACAGAGAAATATAGTAAAAAACTATAAAACACAACTGTAATTGTCGATTATTGTTTTGATAAAATTATTAGTTTAATCCAAATACTGTTATTGTCTTGACTGTTTTTCTATGATTTTGTATATTTTGTTTTATTAATTTCTTATGTCCCCTTTTCACTATGTGTTGTATTATTATTTTCAATTACGATTGTATATCAAAACGTGACAGTTATTAGGAGAAAGGTAATTGGTTTGACCTTGTGTACACAAATGTCCATTCAAGGTCAGTCTGTGGCATTTGCACATCAGGCGTTTGATTTGGGAAACCCTTGATGCCATGCCACGACATAAATTTCCCATTTTCAGAACTAGATTTCAAAAAAAATTAAGTACAGTTTGGCACGAATATGACAATGTCAGCTGCCAAAAAATTAGACAACAGATCCGCCCAAAAGAGGCTAGAATAAGAAGACTCATTGTGACAACGAATGTTCATTCTTTTCTGGATGTTTTTCTTATTTAAAAAAGATTCTACATAATAATCTAAATGAATCCATACATACAATAAAATGAATTAAATTTTTTTGATGATTTAGTCACTGTCTAATTTACTGCTTCAAAATTTCGAAAATGTCTCTTTATTCTTTGTTTTTCTATTCCCATGGTATTGATTGTCTAAGCCTTTGGATTCGATACCACACTTGAAATTTTAGCACTGAGAGCTCGACTATAACTTAAATTTTTGGTCTTAACATATTTTATATTTTATGCCATTACAACATATTTAATATTTATTTAACATTTTTGAACGACAATCTCATTGAATCTTTAGTGTACATTTCATTTGCAACAACAAATATAGAAAAAGAACAATAATGTTCTAAGTAATGAAACAATGTAATAACAGTTACAATTGGAAGTCTTAAATAAGTTAGTGTCTTTTTTTAAACCAAGGCCAAACATTCGTCATAACAAACCAAGAATAAAATTAATAGCCCGAGTGTCTATTTATTACAAGTTATTAATGGTAAGTACAATTGGGAACCTACAGGTTAAATTATGAGGTACAAAGATTAATTATACATCTAATGTTATGTCTCTAACAACTGTAAAATTGTGCTTTTAATGTTATATTATCTGAAATGTTTGTGCTTGCTATGGAAACAATTACAAAAATGTTTTTTTCTTTTAAATTTATACACTGCGCATTTTATACAAATGTGCAGAACATCATACATATTCCTGAAAAACGAAGAATTGTGCCACAGAAAATACGAGCACTTGTAAACGTTTAAGAATTTTAGAAGAATAGAGTTACACAGTAACTAAAGAATGTGCTTCAGTAGACCAATTGCGTCCCTATATATATATTTGTCATTTACCGAAGGTTGAAATATATAGTCTTATGTGCCATCGTATTGGGTATTAGAAAACTTAATACAAACAGCATTATCAGATGTGGTATTGTGACTGACCATAGAAAGAACTACAATTAAAACACCATGATAAAACAATTACAGATTAGTTACAACTTGTAAACGTGGTTTGAATCTAAACAGAGAAGTCAAAATAATGCTTATTCCACGCAGTAATATCTTAAGGTACAAACCTTTGTATGTTTGTCCTTTTTTCAAATGTCCACTTCTTTCCATATTGATTTGTTTTGTGTCAACTTTTTAATTTGTTTTCGTCCTACATGTAGCTGAAATAAGTCTTGCTTGCTTTACGTTTAGCAAACAATCATACATTTATATTTAAACATCTGAATGTTGAGTGTTTATGTATTTAAAACTGTTAAGTAGCACAAATAATCTAAATATTTCTGAAAAAGTTAATTTTCCAAATTGTTAAAATTACAAATAAAGAAACTGAGAGACAAACATTTTTTCAAAAGTTTGGTGTAATTTTTTTCAAATCGTATAAATGAACATTTTGTAATATGATATCGATTAACTATGTTATTTGTTTGTTTGAATGGTGTTTTAACCCCACTTTCAGCAATTTGTAAGCTATTTCATGGCGTCCAGTTTTTATTGGGGGAGGAAGCTGGAGTACCCGGAGAAAACCCCCGACCTGTGGTAGGAAAACTGGCAATCCTTTGTCAATTAAGATTGGAGTCGAGTACACCCTGCCTGCAGTGAGAATCGAACCCGCAGTCTGTGTTGGCAGACCACGTGATCAATAGTAGACGGACTACTTTGACCACTCGGCCACCGAGGCCCCATTAACTATGTGAACAATTTTGTCAAACCTCTAAGAATTTTGACTTATTTATTTTATACTGGCTACTATTATTAAAAAAAGAAGTATCGTATTAATGTGTTTGTGCAACAAACCAATATAATTATTGAGACAAATTTTTGGTCAAACCTTTGCTGACTTTACGATTTATTATAATCATTTTTACTTCTTATATTTAGGAGTGGCCTTTAGCCGAACGGGTAAGATAGTAAGTCATCTACCATAAATCACGTGACATGTCAACACTTAGGTTTCGGTTTCGAGCCTGCCGGCAGGGTGTGGTTGACTCTTACTATGATTGATTGTCTGCTTTCCTGCCATAAGTCGGGTATGTTCACCTGGTTCTTCTGTTACTTCTTCCATAAAAAACCGGATGCTACTATATTGCTGAAAAATGTGAAAGAGGGTTAAACCCTATTCAAGCAAACTATATATTAAAAAGATGTATTGTATTGCAGCCAGCCTTATCATAAAAAAATCACACAAACAAATAGCAAATAAGGTCAGAATTATTTATTCTTGTAATTATGAAAAAGTTAATTGAAAATGGTCGTAAACAATTACCTCTGACATTATTATTATTATTTTTTTTTTTTGTTATTATTATTATTATTATTATTATTATTATTATTATTATTATTATTATTGTGAATGAAACATTAAGAGAAACGAATAATGTTGCGTTTTACACGATTTTGACATTTTAATAAATAAAACGTCTTTGTGTACTATTTATGTTGAATTATATAGCACATTCTTTGATAACGAATTGTCATGGGTACTGTAACATAGTAGCTCCTGTATAAATGTATGCTTATTGCATTCTTTTATTTATTATCAGTCATCATTAAAGTCACACTTGGAATTTATAATACAATATAATTGACCACAGTGACTGACCATGATAAATATTGAATCCAAGTTGTTGAGTAAGAAATATACAGCGGTTTTCATAACATCCAGATACAATAGAAATAAGAAATCTGAATCGTATTTGAAAAGTTGGTAGTTTGGTCAAGGGTCAAATAGTCGTAAACAATGCGTTTTGAGAAAAACAAATTGTTGTAATATGTATCCAATATTGTTTAAACTGCTTTACCTGATGCATGCAAACTTGTGTTCTGAAGGTTTCAAAACCCAAGCTGGATTCATTCTTAGATGGTTCAAAATGCTCGGCACACTTACGCAGCCCAGCGTGTCCCCATGTGGCGTATAGGGTAAACCCTCTCGTTGTGTCAAGTTATAGTACAGTTGCGGTGCGTAGTTGTTAACTTGTTTGGAGAGTGTTATGCTTATAGCGCATTAAAGCCCCTTTTTGTAGTTTTCGAACAATATTAGGCTCATCTTTGTCGCTACACAAAGGGCTACATTTGCTGCCTATTCTTATAGCTCCTTACTTTTCCAGTGGCAGTCAATTATTTGTTCCTTTTGGACCATCTCTGTCTCCGTTGATTTATTGTTTTAAACTTGCTCTCGTTCTAAATGTAGCTAAAATATGTTTCGTTGATGTTTAAAAAACATGTAATCAATCTATTACAAAAACAAGTTTTTTCTATATTCACTATACCGCAAGAAAATGAAGTGAAAACAAAAAATAGATGGAGAAAAGTAAGAGTTGAATCTCAATTTCATACACCAACAAAATAATACAAATATTGTGTACATGTAAATCATCTGATATTCGCTAATAGACATTGTTACTTACATGTCACTTTTTAAGATATAGCATTGCGATTTACACATATTCGGTATGTTAACGTTTACGAATCAGCTTTGTAGTAGACACAAACCCTGTGTAGCTACCACCTTACGGTAACTTATTAAATTTAGAAACCACATGGACACAAATGCATATTATTTCTTACATAAATTAACAACTTAAAATGTGCGGAATTGAAAAGATTTGGAAACTGACTTCAATTATTTTCTAAAGAATTAAACGTGAGATATAATTCATACCACGCGCTTTTTGTTCACTCTGAAAACATGAACGGAAATATACTGTCATAAAACATAATGCATCATGCACAGATGTAGAATATCAGCAAAATATGCTTTAATAAAAATGCATGTATTAGTGTCAAATTTGTGTTGTATTACAAGCCATACTTAGTAAAACAAATACGTTTTTGTGTAAAAACATGTAAAAAATTTCAACATGGAGGTATACCACACGTTAGATGTCGTAAATCATAATTTCTTGATTAAGTTGCAAGAGTGTCTTTCTTGCATTACATGTCAAAGCTGTGTATTTTCAATCTTTTCTATTATTCACATACTTTAAAATGAATGCTTTTTTGAGTTATTACTTATGTACAAATGCCCTTAGATAAGCTGGTTATGCTACATTCCTTCCATTTTTGTCATCACATGCACATTGAAACGAAACCAAAATATCAGTAGAGACAAAAAAGACTATACGTATTTTTTTACTAATTTTGACATGTTGAAAACTGTCAAAACTTGCAATCCCTGGACTAATGACATGCGGGTATGAAAAGGATTGAGAAATTAAATGGCAAAGATCTGTTCAATTGATATAATCGAAAACTGAAACTACATCTAACAACTCGTGCAATGACAAAAAGAGAATATGCGACCTTTCTACTGATTGGTTGATACTTTCAAGTAAGGACTCACTGGCCGCTGCATGAGAGTTTGTAATTTGCAATCTGAGAAAGACGTATCATACATATTTTATCAAGTATTTAGTTTAGCAGTAGGTATTAATTCTCAATAACTCAATTTCATCTAAATCTTAAGCCGTTTCTTATCTTTACCAGACAGAACAAAATATTACACGCTCTTTCTGGCTTCTAATTAATTGTGTACAATGCGTAGTTCGTACCTCCAACACTTTTGTTGTTTATTGAATGTTTATAGTTTAAGGAGTTAAACTTGTAAAGTACAACGAATGTGAGGGTTTCTATTGTGAAGGACATTTAAATAAAATGTTTGTGTGTGCTTTTATTTATTAATTGCTTTATGTTTCTATTCTCTTATACAACAATGGGGGAAATAACTATTAAAAAGGCATTGTGAAAGGTATGTCTCTGATAGCATATTTTTAGTTATTTACTTCTGTCAAAGCTCTTCGGAGAGAGAATTCCTCTTTAAAGTAAAATTGTGGCCGAATTTTTCTTCACACCTTTGATACATTTTATCGTATTTAAAACAGGTGTTACTGTATGTAACAATTATATATAAAAAAGTCATCAACAATAGCAAGGTTATACATTTTACTACGCCTGACGCCCTTTTGGTCTAATCAGGACTCTCCATTTACGCTCATATCTAAAGATGTTTAAAAGTCAAACAATGACGATGTAGAGCTTTTATCACTAAATTTGTAAACGTTATATTAAATCCAGCTCATGCAATCTACACTTTGCAAATCGAAACAAACATAGAATTTAAAGCATTTTCGAAATTTCAGACAGTTATTGTATCAGTGAGTGTAATTACCGAAGTGTGACTGCTGGATTGATGATATCGTCTGGGCTAACAGTCCACCAACAGAGGCATCGCCCCAGTGATTGAAAATAAAATGTCAACAAAAATGATAATTGTTTGCATGCATATGTATTGAATAATAAGTAGTATTCTTTATTTTAGTAAATTATTTAATCAGATTTTTTAATAATGCATTTGGAAACCAGGATTTTGTACATATGATATATTTTCATATTGGAGTTTGGTGCTAATTAAGCAACATAAAACATAGCCTGTACTCCTATATTTAACATGTATTTAGTGATGATTTCAATTAGTCTGTTTTGTTAGGTCTTGATGGACATAAATAATACCTTACCGGCGCAGACAGAATGCCAACCTTTACATTTTAAAGCCTTGTTGTTTGTGTATATAACTGTGATTTATAGATGTTTTCAGTACATTAATTTCTTTCACGAATATTTATTGAATACCAAATAGCACAGGTCATTGAGATGTCATGAGAATATATCAATATGTAGTCAAAACCTATAAATAATAGAAGCCATAAATTGTTATCTGTGTAATACGAAAAAAAGTTCGAAATGTGTTCATAAGAGTTGTATTTTAGTAATGTGCATCAAACATCAAAGACCAGATGCTCGGTCCACGATCGGTTTTACTTACGTTGCCAATTATCAACTACTGCATTTTAGTACATTACTAATTAACTAGTTTTAATATTGCTGCATATTTCTGAATATCTATTGCAATAAATTATGCTTTTCTTGTGTGTGGATTCATTATATGCAAAAAATGACTGTAGCACTAGGTATTTATAATTTAATTTGCTTTGTAAGCTGAAATCTGATTGGTCAATTCAAATCGGGCAAACCATATTATAAGAAATAACTTGCGTGACCTGTGACCTATACGATATAATATGGTTTGGGTCTGTTTACACCATTCATAAACCGCTTCGCGGTTTATTAGGCGTAAACAGACCCAAACCATATTATATCGTATAATCTGTTCAGAAATTTGAAGTATTCCTTAAATAAAAACCAGTAAATATATAAGTAATTTCTTTTGCGATAATGAGTTTCTCAGCCTTAGTATTGTCTCGAGTGCTCTTCAAAACAAATTAAACATATTATTTTTATCGCAGATTCCTGCACAAAAATAAGCTTTTTGTAATTAAAAAAATTAAAAAATATATAATTTGTTTATAACATCGGCGTTTTAGGTATTAAAACTGTGTACTGTATTATTACGCGTTGGAACTCGGCAAACGTACGTGATCAGACGCGTCATTTTATTCATTTTGAGAATTGTCGAAATCGAATTAATGTCTAATTTTCGTGATTGACCGCGAATAATAAAGAACGATTTTTTACCCTAACAATAATATTTAGTAATGTCAAACTGTCATTGCAATATACAACAATAATTATTAGTTCCTTCTTAGTATCTTTATTTAATAAACCAAACAACAAGAGTAAATTTTATTTGTACAATGCAATGTGCAATTTTATGTGTAATAGTACAATACTCTTCCGCTTATCTGACAGATACCTAATAGACTACCGAATATAATATAATATGTTCAACATTTAACGCATACAAATGATAAAATATTGTGGAATGGATAAAAAACAAGAATGAAATATGATTACCAAAATCAATAAGACTAACTGCAGATAACCAAAAATAAAAATACTTTCTTTAAGAGACCAATTTCCAATTAGCGGAAAAAGAAAGATATAGAAATTTTTTTTAAAGTTACATGTCCAAAGTTACATTTAATATTGTAATATTTTAGACACGTGCAATACTTACTTTCCGTCTTTTGGATAATGTTTGACATTATCAAAAACACATGATCGCTAACCGCAAAATAAATACTTTTTTGTATTTATTCTGACATTTTTAAGATAATTGAATGCGTAAAGTGTCATGGGTTATAACTTACTAAAATTACATGCAGCAAAAATATTAGCGCATTAGTATTAAGGCGTTATAATCGAATTTTGTTTTTACGATTATTGAAGCGTGACTTAATTTATGTCAAACATTCAAGACAAGAGTAGTCACATAATTTCGATTAATAAGCGATTGACTTAATAAAAAATTATCAAAATAGTCATTTTAAATGAAAAATTCATTTATTTATCTTTTTTCCATGTGTGTGCTCCTACTTATACACTTTAATCAAATAATTGCCTACCCAATTTCAAAAGAATTCTGACTACCTTTTTTCTTAACAAATACATGTATATTAATAGTATGATTGTTATGTTAATATTATTCAAATTAGTTCTATAACAAAACGTATACAAGTACAAAGTTAATGTACTGTATAATCAGTATGTTTCTATTATTTAATTTTAGTTTATTATTTTTTGTGCGCATTTAGATTTATCAATTAGTTAAACATTGTTTCAGTATATTCAATTCAGTAGTATTTTCTAATTTGTGAATGTGAATTTTTGATGTTTTTGTTATATCGACAGGTACTCAAACATGTGGCAAACAGACAGACAATCAAACATCATTTCAATATGAAAATAATGTCCACCATTTTTCCTCCTTTTACACAGATACAAGAACCCTACATTACGTGTAATACCAAATTGACCCACGTTGCAAGGTATATTGTAAGACTTATCTACTAAACCTTCCTTTATAATTGCACTGCTGGGCTTTTAGGGCTAAGCCCATAGAGTTGCCCCGAATGTGCCTATAAGACAGATAGGAATGACGTTACGCTGGCGCATTCTCCATGCAAAGGATTCTGGGTATCCTACGTCAACCACAATCACATCTGATAGGAATGACGTTACGTTGGCGTTGCCGGGTTATAATACAAAAAGCCTTAACCTACAGCTACAGTGTTTGTAGAGTGCAGGACTTATTCTGTAGATAAAACTAAAAGAAAAATCAATGTAGACAATACGAAGGCTAAATTAGTCGTAGCTAGTATCCATCTCTTCTATCTTTTATAGAACCAGTTACTATGTTCCCCTTGGTTTTCTTTGCCCAACCTTTTTGATGGTCTTTTTGTATGGTTTTTAATTTTTTCTAGGACTTAAGCTAAAATACTGATTCATGGAAGTTATAAAACCTTTTAATCAATTATTGAACAGAAATACCAATTAAAATAACACATTTATTATTTTTGTTAACTTATTTAAGTCTTCAATAACTTTAACAATTGTATTATTGATGTTATGTATTAATTCATGAAAATAATAGATGGCATAATATCGCTAAAATACATCAACTGAATTATTGCAATTTATTTTACTATAAAATAGTATATTTAAACCACTGTTTTATCATTATTTACGTTTAAGATGTCTTGTCTTTATACCATTTTCTGTTTTAAAGCATAATGTGTTTATATTATTTGATGTATGTTTTACAAAACATATACGGGGCCTTGGTGGCTGAGTGGTTAAAGTAGTTCGTATACTATTGATCGCGTGGTCTCTCAACAGTGGGATTGTTGGTTCAAGTCTCTGCAAGGAGCACTCGACTCCAATCTTAATGGCAATGATAGTTTCCTTACCGTAGGTTCTCCCCCAGTAAAACTAGACGCCATAATATAGATGAAAAATTGCTGAAAGTGACATTAAATACCATTCAAACAAACAAAACCAAACACAACATTTACGAGGTAATATCAGTTAAAATTTATTATTCATAGAATCATAAAGCAAGATTTTTTCATTCAATAATATCTAAAACATAAAAAATATTTTCAGTTCTATGGTGCTGCTGCTCCTGCAGCCATAGTACCTGCTCGGGCGCCTTGTCCTTTTAATTGAGCTAAACCTTTTGCAATCATGCCATGATATTGTTCTGGAATTACAGGTCTTAAATCTCCTGTTCTCATATACGGTGGAAGCATGCCCTGAAGAGTCGTGAGAAACGCTTTCGGATTTGCTGCAAAATTGGTAGCATACTGTGGCATTAGTTTGAGGTATTCTGGAGGTACGTGTTTAGCAAATCCACCATGCTGGGATAGTTGTTGCATAAAATTTTTTGGCAATTTTGGAATTAACAGTTGAAGATCATTGAACGTTATCGGACCTAATGCTGAACCACCTGGTGGAGCTTGTGCCGATACCAATACAATCAACACAGTGATAAGTAATAAGATCTTCATCGTATACTGCAAACAAAAATTATAATTATAAACTGAGTAAATTTTTGCTATTGCTTCTACCATTTGTACTATTAACATTTATCATATCACTTTAGGCCAAATAATGGTATTAATGTTGTGTGCTCGAATGCTTTCATATGTTGTCTTCGTACAAATATTTTTTACGTTAAAAGATGTCTATAGTAAGTTACGTCAATAAACTAAGTTTTGTTATATAAGACCGAGTGTAAGGTCTTTACTTCACCATCAATCATAATATTGCATGCTTACAGAAAAACAGTGAATGTTCCTAGTGCTCTTGTGGCCAAACAGTTTTGCAATCAGTATTTGTGTTGATAATTTATAATGGAAAATCTGTGTGCGGTACATAGAGGATAAAGCGTTTAGAGATTGCGTTAGAATTTGTGGCAATTGAAAAACGAAAATTTATTGTCTTTTCCATTCCCACTTTCTGTAGACGCTGCGTGTGTGTATAATTTGCAGGGATAAGAAGTTTCAAAAATGTTGTTTCAATAAATTACACATCGGTACAGAAGACGGAAAATATGGAAGAGAACCAAATGTGTTACGGCCAAGTGCAACATGCCTGCACTATAGTTTATGTCTTCATAACAGGACGTCAACAAACGGATCGTAAATTGTCTAAATAGTTTACACTTTAAAATGTTAGGCGCATGTGAATGAGATTACATATTCATTTCTCAGATACCTGCACATTATGTAATTAGTATGTATGTAAATTCTCACTATTATGCTAAATGAACAACTTACTGACAAAATATTAGTACCAATGAAACGATAGCTAGATGTATAAATAACCTGAAAGTAGCCGACTTGACATTAAATGTTATTGTTTGTGAGTAATTAACGTTATTTTATTTTTGCGCTTTAAAATACACTTGATTATACACTCGAAAATTAAAAGAACAAAAATGGATTGTAAATAAGTTTTCATGTTATGTTTATGAGTTGGTCTAGGAAAAGAAGCATATTTTAAGAAATGTAACTAGGACACTGATTATCAAATAAAACTACCATTACATAGCAAACAAAATGCAATTGACTATGTTCTGACATTTGTTGTGTTAGTCATACCAGGATGTGAACGTTTTAACACCTTCACCTAACGCTCGCACCCTGATTTTGTCAATTTGCATCTTTTATTCTTACTAGTAAACATTTAATTGTTATTTCTTAAAAATTTACATATTTCACTAAAAAAATCATGGTTATCATTGGCCTTATCCTAGTCTTATATCAAGATCAACTCATGATATTTCTCGTTTAAACAAATTTTGCAGAATATGTACTTACGTTTGCTGATAACAGTCAGATTGTCTGCTTGTGTGATATTATTTGGTTCGTTTGACTGAAATATATATTTTTTCATATCCAATCAAAAAGAATCCTAAAACTGCACGATGACTACATCAATTACATCCAAGGGCCATATTAAGGCACGTTACTTGAATTATAATTGCATCTCTTCATTTGTATAAACATGTCATGATAGTATAGTTATATAACTAATTTATTATTAATAATTTTTTTATGTTAATGACAATGCAGTTGAGAAACCTAATTGTCGAAAAAAAATGTGAGTGGTACCAAACGTAAGCTCTTCCCATTATGCAAAGTTATTATAAAGAAGTATTTATTTGCAACTATTTACAAAAAGTTGTTTACATATTTAGTTAAATTTATCACCATTGGCGTAAATGTTTAGAATATGGAGGTTTATAAGCACTATTTATTATTACATTTTAATTTCACATACCTTAAAGAGGGGCATCTGTGTAAAAATGATATGAAATAGCAGTAGACTTTTTAAATAATACTCTGTCTATATTTTGCGACATTGCTCCTATATTGTGTACATGTATATGTTTTTTAAAGTAATTTTATAGTTCCTTCGTACTAACAAATGAAAAAATTATAATACAATTTTTTCTTAATCTGCTACAAAATGCACGCGTTTTCATCAGGTTTTCATTTTGTTTTCATTTTTAAGGTATTATTTTCTGTAGTGTTGCAGTAATGATGATAAAAAAGTTTGCTTTGTATCATTTTCGTTCAAGTTAAATGCTGAGGCATAACTATTTGTACCTTACTTTTCTGTTATACATGAAGGAAATAACTAAGAAAAGACATTCCACAAATCAAATTTAATCTATAACCTTTGACGCAAGCATTTGGAATAAGTTGGTATATAAACCCAATTTATTATTTAAAGTGTTAGAAACCGACAAACTTTAGAACCAACAACAAAAGATATAGGACAACAGCAATGGTTCCATCTTGCTAGAATTATTCTTAAAATGGTGGATTAAAGCAGGTTGTATGGCATCCGCTACCTCCCGTGTTCATTACTGTAGTATTTGAGTTGATTTGTTAATGAAGTCAACAAGGAAATGTTATCTAAAGTAAAGCTTGTAAAAAGCTTTAATAGTTTTTTCCTAAAGAAATGGATGACGTTTCCAAACATCCATATAAACGCACGAAGCTCTTGCATACCTGATTAATTGAGAAATATAGACACCGTACGCAAGAGAAGCTGAAATAAAGAAAAGTCTTACTAAAAAAGCTGCTTCTGTGTATTTTTAACACAAATACCCAGGAATGGAATCCTTTGATATATGAAAATAATATTCACACATGAAGTGGGGATGTCCTCTTTCTGGCGGGTTGTCTGGTTATTATAAATGATAAGCCTTGGTCCAGAAATAAAGTGTGTGGAGAGTGCTACGATTCTCAAAGGATAAGACTACTTTTTAGATTTTAATTGAGTAGGTTCTCTGTAGACTCTACAAATATTGAATTCTACGTATTAATCGAAAGACACTAAAAGTTATTTGCCCAATGTGCCATCCCGCTTACATAATTCATTAAATGGTTGATTCTCTAACTTGTTCCTTGTTCTTATTATATCCGAAATAATAATAGATGGGCGTTTAATAAATTATTGAAAACAAATGAAAGTTACATAACTCGATGATTACACGTTTAATATTGTAAACTTGAGGTTTATCCCAAATTATATCTGAAATCATATAGTTTATGTTGCGAATAAATACCACATTTTTTTATTTGACATACACCACGGTTGCCATGCGGGGAGTAGAAGTTGTCTACCCATATTGGACGCACTCCTAGGATTTAGTAAGGTTCGTGTCATGCCCACATTTTTGTTGTGCGTTTTGCGATTGATTGTTTTGTTGTTGTCTCCTTTTTTTGTTATATCAAGGTTTTTTTCTGTTCTTGTTGTGTTCTCTAATGAATACTTCTTTGTATTGTCAATTCTCTTTTTCTTATTAAACCATCAAATTATTTATTTACTAATATCAATGAAATACTTCAACTGTATTATTGAAATTTGTACATTTTGTCAAAATATATGTTAGTGTCGCATTCATAGCATTTATTGTTTAAAATGGCAATATGTTTTCTATATATTTATTGAACGGTCTGATGACAAAACATATACGAGTTGATCTTTGACAGAATTTATTAAATACAAAGAGTGATATTAAGTGATCAGTACATTTAATAATGTCTATAACATTAGCATATTTTCGTTTTGGTCCTATATAACAGCTGCTACTGCTGCCATACCATTGACTTTGGCAACTTGTTTTTACTGCGCTTGCCCTCTTGGAATCATGCCGCGATATTGTTCGGGAATTACTGGTCTAAAATTTCCTGCTCTCATAGAATGTGGAAGCAAACCTTGGGCATTTGTGAGAAATGCATTTGGATTCGCTGCAAAGTTCCAAACATACGGTGCAAATCCACCATTCTGTGATAAATGCTGCATAAAATTCTGTGGAATTAGCATTTGAAGATCATTCAACGTTACCGGAGCTGATCCGGAACCACCGTGTGGGGCTTGTGCTGATACAAGTACAATAAACCCAGCGATAATTATTAAGACTTTCATCATGAACTGCAAATAAAAGTGATAAAAATAAATTATCAGCGATATTTTTATTTTTATCTACCAATATCTCGTAATCCTACACTTACTGTAATTAGTATGTAAATGTATTATTTTTTTTTGTAATGTTAAACACGTCTCCAAAAGACAAAAATATTAAAGGTACGAATGACACAATCCTTGCAGTTTCAATAACCTGGCCGACGTGACATGAACAAAATAGTTATTTATTATTTCATTTTAATTTCTATTTTTTACTTTGTATTATACACTGACAAATATTTTAGGAAGTTACAAACAATACTGGATTGTAAAGTTTTCCTTTTATATTAATTAGTTCTTCTAGAAAATAACATTTGAAAACAATATAACAAGAAAACATCCCCGACGTGTCAATTAAACCTACCGTTATTTTGCAAAAATAAAATGTTACACTGCGATATTATTTTCTGAAGAAAGGAAACATGTAAAGATTTGACCGAGTACACATGACGCAACGCGCACTCATCTGTGCTCGCTATGTCATCCGATCCAAACATCTTAAACAATAAGCAATTTGTTATGTAAATTAACAACGATTGTTTAAAGTTTTTGTTAAGATTGTTCTGATCGGACATTAAAAAAATTATGCGATTTGAAAGTTGTTGCTCAACAGAAAGCGTAGGTTCTTCCATCGGCTTTTGGAAAGCACGTGCGATCTTCCTCTACTCGATTAAAACTGTTTATGTCATTTGAGACGCTCCACACACGAAATGACCCTAAAATTTCTATCACTTGTGGAAGATAACACGGTCTTTCACAAAACCGAATCTACATGTACGAACATATTATTCTTGCTAATAATGTAACTAGTTAGCATTTAATTGTTGATCTTTAAAAGGCAAATTGTTTCATTAAAAGCATGTTTATCGTTTGCCTTCGTCCAGGTAAATATCTGGCTCAGTGTCTGATATTTCTTCGTTAAAAATGTTTGGATTAAATATGTACTTACGTTCGCTAATAACGCTCAGATTTTCTGCTTTCTGATATATAATAAAACTCGTTTGACTGCAATAAGTATTTTTTATATCCAATCAAAAAGAATCTTAACGCTGCACGATGACTTAATAAATTACGTTAAATAGAAATATTAATGCGCGTTACTTGAATTGTTTTCATTTGTATAAACATGTCATTCCAGTTATACAAGTAATTAATTATGTTTATTTCATATTTATGCATCTTTAGCTCATAAAAAGTATTAAAATAATTTTTTTAACTCATTGTTTACTACACGACAGCATTATGACATAGGGGAAAACTATTTTTGCTTTTGCATAAAATAGTTTATTTTTGAAAAAATAAACTCATTTATATTTGAAAACAAAAATTAATTACAACATTTTAGATGTATAATTGCAGAAAATAAGAGTTGTGGTCTATATTATTGTAGCTGATAATATAGATAATTATGTGATAACGTTTTAGCGAGGTATACCTTAGCAACCGTTAACAAATAACTAAAGTTTAAACGTTTTAAATACAGAAAATCAATTGTATGTCCCTTGGGGTCTATATTTAAAATAAATTTATTTAATCATCCAATTGCCCATAATACAAAGAGAAAAAACTGATATCAAATGGCAGTCTATTTCGTCCGTTTCCTATAAGTAAATTATTAATATTTGGCAAGATTGCTTCTATATTAACTATTATGATCATGTAATTTATTTTTTAAAACTAATTAAATTTGTTCTGCAAAAGAATGTGGCACAATACCATACACAAATAACAAAAACTTTACCCTCAATGACCTCGTTCCTAAAACAATATACATATAATCCGCTTCAAACATGAATAGTCAAGTGTTAACATTGATTGATTCGATGTTTGTATTGCGTCCAGCATATTAAGGACGAATTAACAAACAATATATCAATTCAAAAAAGATGGACAAATGGCAAACATGTTGACCGACACTAGAGAAAAGTATAGGCTTTGGGCTGGGACGAACAATTTTACCTAAGAATCTATTCTTGTAAAAGATACAAATGGCGTCTTAATCATGCAAGGAGCGTGGCACTCTCCTAACACTTTACCTTCTGTGTTTCGCGGTCAGGTTTGTCATATTATGACCTGAAAACTCCCAAGAGAGGGCATCCCTTATCATGCACCTGGGTACGCATTCGCAGCTCTGTGTGTCGATCACTTTGAACCCAGTCAAGTCTTCAAAACGTTGTCAAGTTAAAGATTTTCGCTGCATTCATTTCATAGGATAGGTTCGAAATATTTTTGTTTATTTTATTACGTTTTTTTAGTTTTGACGAAAAAACGTGTGTTATAACGTTAACGGTTGAAGCCACCGTTAAGTTAAAACAATTTAGGAATGAAATGAAAAAAAAATCTGTGTAGCCTAACAGAACCCTATTTGTATTTTATGACCAGGTGTGTTTGAAGGGCCTACTAAATTTATTGCAATAAACATATTTTTAAAGTTTATTGCATTATCGGTTGCTACAAAGCTTCATACTGTGTCGAGTCAACAGACGTTAGAATCTTTATGTGATGAAATTCTTTTTTTTTCTAGAACAATAAAAGTACCTAAATACTTAATACAATTTAAAAAGCTCTATTTCCCTTCTTTATTTAAGCTGCCAAATTAACAGAACTAACATAAAGTTTATGCCATTAAACGTTCAATCTAATTAATAACTTGTTAGTATTGACAACAATAAGACCCGTTATGTTCTTTTTTACTTACCTTATACATACGTTATATTCTTACCATTATATTTTTTCACCTGTCGAAATGGCCAAAATATTACCAAAGTTGGCGGCAATCACAAACTTAGTTATTACTATATTTAAACATTAAACGGACATATAAAACTACTCTACCACGTTTATGAAATTATTTTTGTTTTGTTTTAATTATTGACCTTGTCCGAACTAGGGTGTAATGTTACACAGTAAATACATACATAGTACTATAACACAGTTGACTTGGTTTATACAACTTGCATGTATAAATTCATTTCTCTTGTCAGCCATTTTTTTGGTTTAGTACAGTATTCGTAGTACCGTTAGGGACATTTTCCGTAAGATGACCTCATAGTTATATACAGTTTACCTTATTTGCTTGTTTGTGCAAAAATACTTGTAAAAAATATGTTATAAATAATTCAAAAACCTCACTGGTTATATTTTATTTCGCATTATGTAATGAAATGCTATTGTGCTTCATATATCAAGAGCTGAATTTGTAGCTTGTTTCTGCGTCCTGAGTGTAGAACCAACATCAATCGAATTGGCACCGTCTCTGCTCGTTAAACTAATACAAAGCCCAAGTTTTTACAGATGAGAGTGACAACTGCTCATCATTAAAGTAGCTGAAGGATTGGTGACGAAAGAAAGGATGAAATTGTTATTTTTAAAGTGTATGATTTAGTATTTATTTGTGTTGTTTACAATTGTACTTTTCACATTTTGAGTTTCTTTTAATGGGTTTGAAAGCATTTAAACCTTCGTTTAGATATATCATGGTGGACAGATTTTTGTGGTGAGAGAATCCCGAGTATCCATTGAAAAATGACCTTCAGCAGGTAAACAATCTACTTTAAATAATACAAACAGTTGCTAGTATTTGTTGTTTATTATGATTGTTTGTTTGTTTGATGGTGTTTAAACGCCACTTTCAGCAATTTTTCAGCTATATTATGGTGTCCAGTTTTTATTGGGGGAGGAAGCCGGAGTACCCGGAGAAAACCCCCGAACTTATTATTTATTATTATTGTTATTGTTTATTATGATAATTATGTTCAGTATGATAATAAAACTACTATCTTTTTAAGCCTATTTACAAAGTAAATGTACGAAATCACTCTAACAAACATTGATTTACATTGTTTAATAAAAAAATTCTCTCAGGTAAAAATAGTTATTGTCCTATAGTTTTGTTGCCGTCATATCTGCTGGACGCGTTTGATTAGCTTTTAATTCCATTAAACCTTTCGCAAGTTTCTCGTGAAATTCTACTGGAATCAACGGAGTTAGATCGCTTCCTCTCATTAAAGGTGGAATCAAACCTTCAAGATGTGCGAGTAATGCATTCGGGTCTGTTGCCATATTGTTAGAAATTTGTGGCATATATTTAAGGTATTGTGGTGGCACGTGCTTGACAAATCCGCCATTCTTTGCTAACTCCTGAAGATCAGCGGGTGTCAATTTTGGAATTATTGTTATGAGATCATTAAACGTTATCGGTCCTAATCGGGTCCCACTTTGCTGGACTTGTCCCAATTGAGTTCCACCTTGCTGGACCTGTCCGACTCGAGTCCCACCTTGCTGTAATTGTCCTGGTCGAATCGCACCTTTTTGGATTTGTGCCGATACGACTACAATCAATACAATAATACTGAAAAAGGTCTTCATCATAAAACTGTAAAAAAGAAATCTATAACTGTCAGTGGTATTTTTATTTGGTTTTTCACTTTTCTTAAATTTTAACGTGTATAACGCCAGAGCCCCATAGGCAACCCCTACACAACGTAAGGGCGTCAACAAAGAAGTTGATTGCTTGCATACGTTCCTTAATCCGCATTTTACACGCGTAGTACATTTTAATATTGTTGTATATTGTTGCAAAATATAGCCGGTATTCATGCACGACACCATACATTATTCTATAAAAACCCCTGACCCTAATGTCCTCATAACGTTTAATGTTTAGTATTGTCTATTACTTTCTGTTGTTGGTTTCAGTACATCAAAGGAATTATATATATAATTTTGTAAATGGATTTTATTCCTTCCGTTGATGACCCCTCGGTTTCGTCTGATTAAATACTTGAATTAACAGGTAAGTCTGCAGACGATTTCTTGAATATTTATTTATATAAATTTAACTGACAGCTTTACAAAGATAAAAAAGTCAATTTAAGAAAGCACATCATTCGCCTTTCTCCGCTTGGCAACTGGGTGTGCATTGTAAAAGAAAAATCGGATCTGCTCATAATTGTAGTGTTTTATTCGTTAAATGAAAACAAGGTTTAAAAAAATCTGTACTTACAATATCCGGGACGATAGATAATTTAATCTTTGTCACTTCTGTTCTGCTTAGCACTTCCGGCTGAAATGTGTTTAATTTTTGTATCCAATCAAAACACGTTTTCAAAACTATAATAAAATGGTACCTGCATGACTCACAAATGTATCAACGACAAAAACGTTACTTGAATGTGTAATAGTAGACACGATAATTTTTAAGTGTCATTTATTTTTTTATTATTTATAGCTTTTGTGGCATTATAAACAAAAGAGTTTCAAGGACGAAACCGATAAAGCTTTAGCATAATAATGCAGGATTAAATATTGTACATCTAGGGTCGGTTGTTCACCCAGTGTTACATTTCTGAACTTAAAATTGAAATTAAACCACTAGAAGAACCCCAACTGGTAGTCATGTTTATACAAATAATCATTCTTGCATTAATAAATGAACGGAAATATCGAATTTGGAAAAGGCTGTCAACAGTCCTGTTTAAAGTAATAAATACATTTTCAAAGAATTTGTGTCTCTTATAAATGTAGTTTGATTTCTTTCTACATAAAACTTTTTCTTGCTATGTTATTAAAACATTTTTCAGAAACATCGTTTTAATATACAGACCTTTTTTCAAGCGTTTTGTAATATTTTAATCAATCTTAAAAAAAATTCTATTTTAAAAGTGTATGTCTGCTCAACAGACCTGTAGATTTTTGTTCTACAATATATCTGTCATAATTGGTTGTTTTAGTTTTTTGGGGTTTTTTTTTTTTTGTTTTTTTTTTTTTTTGTCTTTTTTTTTTGTTTGTTTTTTTTATAATATTTCAATTTATTAACCGATAAGCTGTTATAATACCTTTACTAACTACAGCTTTCATTAGCAAAGTGCCCTGTAAAGGTTAGTGCCTATATACACAGGGTACTTATATAGACAAATCTAATGCTAATATGTTAGTTATATATATGATTATTACATACATTCATTTTGCTTCTTTCAAAAAATAATCTTCGCTTAGTATCAATTCATTTTTTTTTCAAAAGATGTTTATAGCTGTTTGGGTTTGTTTTCTTGAGAACTTTAGTGTAACTACAAAACTCCTTTTTGAAAATGCCGAATATATTGATTTGTTTCTTTCTAAATTCTGAGATGTAAAACGCTTTATAGATAGAAAACCCCAATATAGTTAAAATAACATTGAGGTCGGAATAGTTTTTGTCTTGCGTTTTATATCCAAGAACAATATTTTTTAAGCCTATTTCTCTAAAGAAGCTTATTTTATAAGTAAAATATTTACCCTTTCCCAGAATGTATGTAGCCATTGACAGTCTAATAAACAGTGTTGATAGTTGTTAATGTCATTACAGTATAAGCACAATGGTGTTTGTGTTATATGTCAGATGAACAACTTTTCTTGGCATGGTAGAATATTGCTTAAGAGTTCCCATCGGAATATTTTTAAGTTGTTTGGTAAAAGAGTCTCGTGGATAAAGCCAAAAATGTTTTGAAGATTTAAGCTTTCGATATTTAGAAGACTTTTCCATTTCAATATTCCAATTTTTATTTCAGTTTTTCTGTTAAGGAAGGTGTCATATATTTTGTGGTTATACTAATCAGATATGTCTATATCCAAATTATTAAATTTTATTTTACTTTTGTCGATGTTTACTTTTGTTTTGATTGATTCTTCAGAGTTAAGAACTTTCATCCATGATTTAGGAATCGCTGTTTTGACTATAAATTCTGCAATCCAGTTTAATTTTGTATTTAATTTTGTAAACAGATTAATTTCATTTATGAACCCATTTTTGTCTATCAAATCATTTATGTAAATTATTCCGCTTTTCATCCAGTTTTGCATGAAGAGAGGTTTATTGTTGTATTTAATGTTTTCATTACCCCAAATAATTTCTTTTCGCATTTGATGGATAGTGTTTATTTCATTTGGGACACTTTTCAAGCCAGTATTTCAGTATTTCTTGGTAGAATTGTATAGTTTTTGATGTTTAAATTCGTTTTGAATATTAATAGTTTCGGCACAGAACAACTGGAAACAACATACATAATGTTTAAGATTTATATAGTTTTCGCTATAGATGATGTTATGAGCAATACAAGTTTTTGTTCCTTTTTTAATCCCATTTACATGTTTCCCAATGTGCTTCAGATTAAAGATATGGTTTAGTTAATATTTTGATATTTAAATCTAAGTCTTGATATAGACAACGATTAAATTATATTTTATATGACAATCGACTTCATTCGCCAAATCATAAATTTTCTATTTCTGTGGGGTAATAGATTGTTAGAAAAACCTTTTTAAATTTTTTTGTAAAAATGACAATTATGCATTATCCAGACAGGTAGTGAGCGACCTTTCACAACGACTTCTGGTCAAGATCAATTGACCCAGGCAATTCATCTACGAAATCAATAGAATCGTTGCCGCAACAGCCACTACAGCTGGAATACCTAGATTGTGAAGAATCAGCTCATAAACAGTCTACAACTGATTGACCATAGACACAGAAGTTCGTATTTCTGGAGCAGTTTTGACACCATTACACAGAAGAGATAGAGTCCAATGGTGCAGTTTCTGAACATTCAGCAACTGGCGTAGAATCTGGATTAGCGAAGTGTCCCATACATAATGTGATTATAGTATTCGATCTTAAATGACCGTAAAACAAAACTGGCACATGTCCTAGGCAATTTAACGACTCAAAGGTTCAGAGACAAATTCTCTTATTTAACCTAAAGCGCGTAATTTACCGCCAGAGTGAGTCGTTTTAACCTGATAATGCCAGACCTCACACAGCGCACATAATACGGGACTATCTTGAGCCAAAATCATTTAATGTGCTACCAAGGCCTTTCACATCAACAGATTTGAAGCCGATTGAGCACTTGTGAGGCCACCTGTATAAACGTGTGCGCCAGCGTTAACCTCCGCCTAAGACCCTCCGTCAGTTCTGTCAAATACTGCAGCAGGAATGCAAGCAATTCCAGGTAAAAAACACGATATAGCTCTATGCCAATAAAAGCAGAGCCGTGATTGCTGCTCGAGGTGGTCTTACACGGTAGTTACTTAAACACTGAAACGTGAACGAATCTTAGCTGCATTTTCTTTACCAATCTCTAATGAATGAATTGTATTTTTGTATTTTGTTTTTCAATTAAAACCATTTTATATTTGTAATGTAAAATCTTTATCCAAAATACATCTACTAAAATATTTCCAAGACCATAATGCCTTTTCTTTTTAAATGTATTTTGTTTTTTGTTTTGTTGTTGTTGTTTTTTTTGTGATTTTTGTTCATGTTTGCCATCATGATTGGTTGATTATGATACGGTGAAGAACATTACTCGTTTCTTATCTCGTACGTGATCTCACATCGATTTTAACCAAAAGAGTGGAAACAATATATGCTGGTCCCAGAAGACCTGATACATGTATTATCCTTTGTTCTAACAACGATTCTTGTTGCGTCTTTGTCTGTTTTATGTTTCTGATATTGGTTCTGGTTATGTTCTAAGTTTTTTTTCTAATCAATTTACTGACGTCTGATAAATTGTTTAGTGAAGAAACGATGAGGTACGTTAATTTCAGGTTCTTTTGGCACACTGGACTTAATATGCAATTTCGGAAAAATGTAAGACATAAATAGTTTTTTTTAAATCAAGATTAATAAATTATCATTTTAATTTATAATTTTAATTTTAAGAGTCTGTAGGTGTTATTTTGCATTTGGTGCAAGAGCGCAATCTTATGATTAGTCATAAAGAGCACTTGAAATCACAAGCAAATTAAATTAAGGAAATCTTTCCAGGGCAAAGAAATATTCAAGTTATTAAATAAATCAAAATATTTCTTTTTTATATTCCTTGGCGTGGCATAACTATTGTTTGCAGTCATGAATTTGACCCGTATTTTAAATCTATCACGCGGTCTGTTTTAACCGTATCATTTTGGCGAGTTAAATAAGCAGCCTTTATATGCATAACACGAACTGTAGCAGTTAGAACCGAACGCTGCTTTTCTAATAAATTTAAAGCGTGAAGCCAGCTCAGTGCATAACAAAATTCCGTCATTAATCAAAACTTATGTAACTACGAGTTTGACTGTCCATCATATTAGGCAATTAACAGGAACAAATAATAACAAGGGGTGGGGCATAAGAGTCTACCAATTAAAATATTTATTATGTCATTCCATACGTTTGTGTGTATTTGCTGTTTATGACAGAAGAAAGAAAAACCCTCGAAGGTAAGTATTTGAAGGATAGTATAATAAACAAACATAAAAACTAAAATATTTTGTGCGGAAAAAAATAAAATACTTAAAACTAGTTTACACTAAATTTTTAATGTTCTACCGTTTTTTTTTACATTTTTAAATCTTCAGCATAAGAAATATTTCGTACACTGGAGATCGTATGAAAACAGATATGAAGAGACTTTGTAAGGAACTTTTGTTTTAAATGTATGCGGTCATTCTGCTTAATAATAGACGTCGAAAATATTGTTTTTCACCAAAAAAATTATTTGACGTGTTACTTTTAATTTATACATAATATATCTCTCTAAAAGTACTATCTTTAAAAGAAAGTCGACTCATTTAACTCTTAGAGATGTATGTAAAGTAGAAAGGGAACAAACAACACACAGAAATAAACTTTATAAAATTTATCAATCGACAGAAAGAGACAAGAAACAGTAACGTTTTCTCTCTTTAATGTGTGTGGGGGAGGTAAATAATTAACGTGCGACTATCTGTATCCAATCAAAATAAGGCTAATAATGTTGCTACATTGATGTATTAATCATGGACTTTTAAACATGTTAAACAATAGAGACTTTGCAATTAGAGCTCCATCTCCCGTCTGCACGTGAATGACGACGGACGCAAAGAAAGAAAATAGGCATTGATGGCTTTAAAAATCAAAGAACTAACAATAAATATATTAAAGTATACCGATTTCTATGTTTTTTCTTGCTATGTAGCGTACATACTAACTCGAAAACAGGTTGGTTAACATTTTAAAACTTCAAACTACACCTATTTTTTATTAAAAAAATCATAAGCAAATATGTACTTACATGCCTCAAGTAATATCCATTACAGTTTGCTATTGTATTAATTGGACTATCTTTTAAAATGGGAACTTTAGGGTAAAATATTTAATTTGATATTATATACAAAATGGGCTATGGAACAACTTCTCATGTAAGTCATTTCGAGTTCCGACAATTACCAATGACCTAATTACCTTTGTGTAGGATCATTTCTGAATGATAATTTATTCAAGAGAGAGAGACAGAGAGAGGGAGAGTGCGTGTGCAGGCGGTCAAATCAAGATCTATCATATCAGTTCTAAAAGGCAGTCTTTGGCCTAAAAATTATTTTAAAGTTTAATTACGACTACCAATTGTTTTAAAACACCAGTCTGTTGAAATAATAATTGAGAAATGCAAATAGGGATACTTTTCAGAGTATACCATAGTAGATTGTCCGAACGCACAATTTATTTTACTATTTTTGTCCTTAATTATAGTATGTTAAGATGGGTAAGCGTCTTTTAGTTCAAAGGTCACAATTCGAAAATATAGCGACTGCGTCGGAAAAAGAAACTGGTATATAGATTCCGTCTCGTTAAAACGCGAAGATGATACTAACAGACTAATGTAGATAATTAAAATATGTGTCATATAAAAACGCACTCTCCAGCACAGAGAACATAACTGGTTCCCAGATATAACCTCTGCCACACGTCATCATTTACTGTGGGACTACATTTGTCGACTGCCCGTGACGTTTGTAAACAAACAACTATGTTTGTAAAATAATACACGAGATCTTATTTATTTCTATATAGTCTACTTATACACTTTAGATACATATTTACATTGAAATTAGTGAGTTTGTACGCGAAGCTTATCGCCATGAGAGATATCTCTCATAATATCAACCAATAGTAAGCGGCAGATGTTATTGTGGTTGACGTAGAATACCCAGAATCCGTTGCATGGAGATTGATCAAAACGTTATTAACGATAGACACAAAAACCAGGTCCCCATATTGTTCATGCCCAATACTAAACGCACAGCCGTATTGCAAGTGTGTTATTTTTTAATAAAACTTTCATGGGTGGGGGAACAAAAAATGCAATGAATATTGAAGATAACATTATATACATTAACATACAAACTAATATTACAAAAAAGACAAAACACAAAGAAGAAAAAACATAGTGGGTGAGAATGGTACGGCATGTTACTTCAATAATTTACATTATTATATGACTAACAATTATCTTAATTTTGATTGGCCCAAGGTATCGTGAAAAGTATTATGCAGACAGTGTGTTAACCTCAAAGTAGATAAAAATAGACTGATATAAAAGTTTTGACTTTTGAGTAGCTAAAAATAGAATATTTATCACTTTTCAGTAGTTAAAAATAGAATTCAACAATGGAGAAACAAGCATTAATCTGATTGGTTGAATTAAAAACATCAGCCAATCAAAATCACTCTTTTAAAACATTCTAGTGTTGACATTAGTTTAAAATGGCTGACGAACAGCAGACAAGTTCTGCAACTGTCAATGAACAGGAAATGTGTTTGCCAATTTTTCATAATTGCTCTTATATAACTATAAATTTTAATTGGAAAATGTGAATATTTCAATTTAAAATGTGATAGCCTACTGTTGTTATTGTTGAAATAAATTTGTATTGTTATCCTTTTTGATTAAAGACTTCCAGTGTAAAAGTAAAAATAGTCATATAATAAAACATTCATCGACTTTTATATAGGTTAATACCTGGTTTTATCAACCCTCAAAAATAATATCCACACTCGCCGTTGGCTCAGTGGATATATTTTTTTCAGGGTTGATAAAACCAGGTATTAACCTATATCAAAGTCAATAAATGTATACAATCATATTGTATTATTTGCTACAGATTGGCATTCTAAGAGAGATAACTCTTCTAAAATTTTGATACAACTTTTCACGGCATGTCTTAATTTACTCGCAATTGTTAATAAAACATTTTAGAAAGAAAATCATTTCAATATCTTTGAAAATAGCATTGGTCAAACAGTAGTACGTGACTTTGACCCAGATAATTTTTCAACGTCAAAGGGCATCAGGGTCTATGGTCTATGGTGAAGACCTCATGCCTCTATCATTAATAGTTACATGTGAAAAACCAATAAGCTACATATATAATTGGAGATAACTCCTATAAGATGACTTCAAATCCTTATCCTGTAAATGTGACAAAGTTGCTCCTTTAAAAGATCAACATTTTGCACTCTTAGATTTCCCTCTATCTTAAATAGTCAATGAGTTACATGTGAAAAACTAATAAGTTTCATATATAATGGCAGATAACTCTTATAAGATGACTTCAAATCCTTTTCCTGTAAAGGTTGCTCCTTGAAGAGATCAACATTTTGCACTGTTTGGTTTCCCTGTATTATCGATAGATAATGAGTTACATAGGAAAAACCAATAAATTACGTATATAATGGGAGATAACTCCTATAGGATGACTTCAAATCCTTTTCCTGTAAATGTGACAAGGTTGCTCCTTTAAGAGATCAAAATTTTGCACTCTTTGGTTTCCATCTATTATTAATAGTTACTAACAAACATAAGTGTGCAAACCGCACACTTGAGGGAGGGGGTTAAAAATTTCAACATTTTTGCGTACACTTTTTTTAATCTTCAGAAATTTTTCGTTTCCGTGGACTTTGGTTTTTATATTAGTTTAATGGTTGATGTAAACTTTTTGATGGGGATGGGGGGTCTCAAAAAGTGTGCCTTTTGTACACTTGTGAAGATGGTTGACAATTATGGACGGCCCCTTAATGAGTTACTTGTGAAAAACCAATAAGTTACATATTTAATGAGAGATAACTTCTATAAGATGACTTCAAATACTTTTTCTGAAAATTTGACAAAGTTGCTACCTTAAGGGGTCAAAATTTTTCACTCTTTAGTTTCACTTTATCATTAAAAGTTAATGAGTTACATGTGAAAAACCAATCAGTTACATATATAATGGGAGATAACTCCTATAGGATGACTTCAAATACCTTTTTCTGTAAATGTAACAAAGTTGCTCCTTTAAAAGATCAACACTTTGCACTCTTTTGTTCCATTTATCATTGAAAGTTAATGAGTTACATGTGAAAAACCAATCAGTTACATATATAATGGGAGATAACTCCTATAAAATGAAGTCAAATCCTTTTCCTTTTAATGTGACAAAGTTGCTACCTTAAAGGGTAAACATTTTGCATTCTTTAGTTTCCTTGTATTATAAATAGTTAATGTTTGTTTGTTTGTTTGTTTGAATGGTGTTTTAACGCCACTTTCAGCAATTTTTCAGCTATTTCATGGCGTCCAGTTTTTATTTGGGGAGGAAGCCGGAGTACCCGGAGAGAACCCCCGACCTGCGGTTGGAAAACTGGCAATCCTTGTCAATTAAGATTGGAGTCGAGTACACCCTGCCTGCAGTGAGAATCGAACCCGCAATCTCAGTGTTGACAGACCACGTGATCAATAGTAGACGAACTACCTTGACCACTCGGCCACCGAGGCCCCCTAAATAGTAAATGAGTTACAAGTGTAAAACCAATAAATTACATATAAAATGGGAGATAACTCCTATAAGATGACTTCAAATCCTTTTCCTTTAAATGTAACAAGGTTGCTCCTTTAAACGATCCACATTTTGCACTCTTTAGTTTCACTTTATCGTTAAAAGTTAATGAGTTACATGTGAAAAACCAATCAGTTACATATATAATGGGAGACAGCTCCTATAAGATGACTTCAAATCCTTTTCCTGTACATGTGACAAAGTTGCTCCTTTAAAAGATCAACATTTTGCACTCTTTAGTTTCACTTTATCATTAAAAGTTAATGAGTTACATGTGAAAAACCAATAAGTTTCATATATAATGGCAGATAACTCTTATAAGATGACTTCAAATCCTTTTCCTGTAAAGGTTGCTCCTTGAAGAGATCAACATTTTGCACTGTTTGGTTTCCCTGTATTATCGATAGATAATGAGTTACATAGGAAAAACCAATAAATTACGTATATAATGGGAGATAACTCCTATAGGATGACTTCAAATCCTTTTCCTGTAAATGTGACAATGTTGCTCCTTTAAGAGATCAAAATTTTGCACTCTTTGGTTTCCATCTATTATTAATAGTTACTAACAAACATAAGTGTGCAAACCGCACACTTGAGGGAGGGGGTTAAAAATTACAACATTTTTGCGTACACTTTTTTTAATCTTCAGAAATTTTTCGTTTCCGTGGACTTTGGTTTTTATATTAGTTTAATGGTTGATGTAAACTTTTTGATGGGGATGGGAGGTCTCAAAAAGTGTGCCTTTTGTACACTTGTGAACATGGTTGACAATTATGGACGGCCCCTTAATGAGTTACTTGTGAAAAACCAATAAGTTACATATCTAATGAGAGATAACTTCTATAAGATGACTTCAAATACTTTTTCTGAAAATTTGACAAAGTTGCTACCTTAAGGGGTCAAAATTTTTCACTCTTTAGTTTCACTTTATCATTAAACGTTAATGAGTTACATGTGAAAAACCAATCAGTTACATATATAATGGGAGATAACTCCTATAGGATGACTTCAAATACCTTTTTCTGTAAATGTAACAAAGTTGCTCCTTTAAAAGATCAACACTTTGCACTCTTTTGTTCCATTTATCATTGAAAGTTAATGAGTTACATGTGAAAAACCAATCAGTTACATATATAATGGGAGATAACTCCTATAAAATGAAGTCAAATCCTTTTCCTTTTAATGTGACAAAGTTGCTACCTTAAAGGGTAAACATTTTGCATTCTTTAGTTTCCTTGTATTATAAATAGTTAATGTTTGTTTGTTTGTTTGTTTGAATGGTGTTTTAACGCCACTTTCAGCAATTTTTCAGCTATTTCATGGCGTCCAGTTTTTATTTGGGGAGGAAGCCGGAGTACCCGGAGAGAACCCCCGACCTGCGGTTGGAAAACTGGCAATCCTTGTCAATTAAGATTGGAGTCGAGTACACCCTGCCTGCAGTGAGAATCGAACCCGCAATCTCAGTGTTGACAGACCACGTGATCAATAGTAGACGAACTACCTTGACCACTCGGCCACCGAGGCCCCCTAAATAGTAAATGAGTTACAAGTGTAAAACCAATAAATTACATATAAAATGGGAGATAACTCCTATAAGATGACTTCAAATCCTTTTCCTGTACATGTGACAAAGTTGCTCCTTTAAAAGATCAACATTTTGCACTCTTTTGTTTCACTTTAGCATTAAAAGTTAATGAGTTACATGTGAAAAACCAATCAGTTACATATGAAATGGGAGATAACTCCTATCATTTTCAAGGTCAAATGTCAAGATGATCTATGGTGAAGACCCGAGGACTCTATCTCTTTGAGTTGTTGAGATTTGTTTGAATATTACTTACTACTTTTATTTAGAGGGAGACGGCTCCTATAAGATGTCATCAGAACCCTTCAATCAATCCGTCCCAAAGTTGCGCTAGGATATAAGACACATTTTGGTACAGGTTTGGTGTTACTGTCTTTTGTGTTTAGGAGGAGTAGCAGGGACAAGATTTATAGTAAAAAGGGGGATGACTCCATAAAGGAAAAGGGTGCGGTAAGTCATGGTGAAATAAGAAAGCGCAATGGGTAACCGATATCATGCATAAAATATCAAAGCGACATGTCGCGAAGTGAAAAAAACAGACATAAAAAAGTTGGCAAAGAAAAGAAATAATAATAATAATAATAATAATAATAATAATAATAATAATAATAATAATAATAATAATAATAATAATAATAATAATAATAATAATAATAATAATAATAATAATGATAACAATAACTATAGGTCTTTCCACATTTAAGCATATATTTCTGTCCATTTTACAATTTTTTACCATTTCTGTCATCTGGACATTTTTTTCTATTGACAATTTATGTCCACTGGACATATTTTTTTTCTTTTGGCAATTTCTGTTCAGTGGACTTTCTTTCGTTTGACAATTTTGTCACGTAACAAGTTTGACCACTGGCATATAAAAGACCATATTAAAAAATTCGTAGAATGTAAGCAGTATTGTACATGTACATGCAACAAAATACATTTTTTTTTCGCTTCCTTTCATTACTCATCATACTTTTCTAGACATAGTCAAACTTCCATCCAATTTATCAAACTGATTCATTGATTTGTAGCTGTTCTTCGCAAGAAAAAGGCTGACATCCACCTCGTTGGACTATATGAGGCCATCTAAATCAATGATCCAATCAAATAAACAATTACTGAAATACAGTGTTTTTATGAATAGTTTGATTATAAATGTGTTAAAAACAGTAAAAAACTACTTAATACAGAGAAATGATTAATAAACCACATAAACAATGATTGTGTTTTACAGTTATGAAACGTCACTGAGGGATATAGCGATTTTATTTGCCTTGAAGCACTGGCTATTTTCCGGCGTCGCAGCGGAGGGAGATAGTACTAGGTTGAAAAACAAATAAAATCGCTATATCCAGAGGTGCTGTTTAACTTGTTATCGCCTTATTATACTGAACAAGTTTTGAAATTAAATAATTAAATAATGATGGTACTGAAAAGTCAAGTATCACGAATCTCATTGTATGGAAACCCGCGCGAACAGTAAATAGTAAAACTAAATTCAACAGAACCACACATTTATCTCCAAATATGGAAAATCCTGCGGAAACCCAACAACGTAATCGCTATTAGTTTTAACAGACCACACCTTTATCTCAAATATGTAAAAACGCGGCAAATATAAATAAATTAATTAAAGTGCTATTTACCGCTGAATATAAGTTAGCAAACAAACTGACTAAAAAACTTGGAAATATAATTTTTATTGTCATAAAATTAATATACAAAAATATGACAAGTATATACTTCTAATTATATTCTTTATTTCACCGACTTCATTCTAACTGCTTATTACTTTTTTTTGATAGTAGGTTATATAAGAAGCTTAACATCAAATGTACAACTAACTTTTTAAATTAAACAGTTGCCTGTGTTGTAGTTGTTTGACTGGACTTTGCTTTATTTAAACCATCAACAATCAACTGTTGATAGTGCGTAGGAATCCATTGAGCAGCTGGGCCATTTTAAACCATCGGCGGAATCATACTTTGGACTTGTGTCATGCCACCTGCTCCTCCTGGAACAGATGCCAATAAGTCTTCAAGGGTCATCTGTCCTAACGCTCCTTCACCTCCTGTGTTTGGCATAAAAGAACCCATCATGCCACCGAGGTCACCCATCATTCCTTCTCCTCCCATGCCACCGCCCATGCCACCAATAAACCCATTTATTGGTATTGTTGCCAACACTACCAGGAACACTACTGTAAAGCAATGTTTCATCTTACCTAAAACGACAATTTCCTACACTTATCACTCTGTGATATTTTCCATACTAAAATTGGTTTGATTATAGGCATTTGTATGGGAGCCGTAAGGGGACATGACAAATCAGAAGATTGCTTGTTTTGGTTTGATGGTGTTTAACGCCACTTTCAGCAATTTTTCAGCTATTTCATGGCGTCCAGTTTTTATTGGGGAGGAAGCCGGAGAACCCGGAGAGAACCCCCGACCTGCGGTAGGAAAACTGGCAATCCTTGTCAATTAAGATTGAATTCGAGTACACCCTGCCTGCAGTGAGAATCGAACCCGCAATCTCAGTGTTGACAGACCACGTGATCAATAGTAGACGAACTACCTTGACCACTCGGCCACCGAGGCCCCTCAAATCAGAAGAAAAAGTTTTTTTTAATTAGTTATCACGATAAAAAAAATATTGTTATACCGAGATCTCGATAAAACAGTCAAACGTTTAATTGATTGATTGATTGATTGATTGATTGATTGATTGATTGATTGATTGATTGATTGATTGATTGATTGATTGATTGATTGATTGATTGATTGATTGATTGATTGATTGATTGATTGATCATATGGCTTTCATATTTCCATCGTTCTACTGTAATAAATTAATCAGATTGCGGAATCCAGTCAAACGAGTGACAGAGATAATAGCAAAACTTGCTTGTAAGGCGACATATTTGTATCAAACCTCGTTTTCATTTTTATTCTGTATTTAGGGTATAGTACCTTTGCGCTTTATAATAACAATTTAATATATGCTATTCGTCAGGATAATATTTAAAAAAATACTTCGTGTGGCGTTAATGGTAGCGTTTTTCTATAATACAGTTGGAGATAGAATGCTAGCATGTTCTTCTGGGACTGTGGAAGATAAAATGCTAGCGTGTTCCCTTGGGAATGTGGGAGATAGAATGCTAGCGTGTTCCTAGGAACTTAGTCCGAGAATCCTCTGCCGTCCAACCTTTTTTTAATTTTTTTTTTGCGTTCCTACTAGGGACTGTGGAAGATAGAATGCTAGCGTGTACCCATAGAACCGTGGAAGAACAATGATTGCGTGTTTCCATGGGACTGTGGAAGACAGAATCAAGGGTGTTCCCATGGACTGTGAAAGATAAAATGCTCAAAATTTTTGGAGATAAAATTCTAACGTGTTTCCATTGGACTTTGTGAACTAGAATGCTAGCGTGTTCTGCTGGGACTTTGGGAGATAGAATGCTAGCGTGTTCCGCTGGGACTGTGGGAGATATAATGCTAGCGTATTACCCTGGGACTGTTGAAGATAGAATGCTAGCGTGTTTCCCTGGAACTGTGGAAGATAGAATGGTAGCGTGTTCTCCTAGGACTCTAGAAGATAGAATGCTAGCGTGTTACCTTCAAACTGTGGAAGATAGAATAGTAGTATGTACCCTTAAATATGTAGGAGATAGAACGCTAGCGTGTTGCCATAAACTTAAATAAAAATTATACACGGCATTTAGTTTAGAACCTAGTAGTTACACGTATATTTGTATATGCTTAATTGTTCTAGCCGAAAAATCGCTCATTTTGCATGACCATATACTACATAAGTAATTCAAATCCAATGGAAAGACATACCTTTGCACCTTGGCTGTGCGTTCATAGTGTTTAGCTTGTTATCTTGCAATAAAATTGCAAGTAAATCAAGATAAAAGATTAAATTTTAGAATTAAAACGAATTTAAGATTTTCAAATATGATTTCAAATTTAGAATTTTTCAAAATTGTTTTAAAATTTTGTATTATTACAGAGAAATTTTTTTATTAAAAGTTTATTTCGATTGAAACAGTTATAAGATTATTAAATTAAATAGTAAAACTTACGTCAGCTTGGAGTACTGTCTAAAGAGAGGATCATATATACACACAAAATTAACTGCAAAATGTTATTTATGGCAACATATCGCTCTTAATTGATGTTTACCTCAAGTCACGTTTGTCCCTAATTATGGTCAGTGTGTTTAATGGACCTATATATTATATGTCAATTTCTTTGTAATTGGCTTAAGGCCGCGATTGTCTGACTTGTCATTAGGTGTAAAATATTCACCTGCAATTTATAACCAGTGCGTTGGTCATGTCTTTTACGGAATTCTCATCGCGGTACGTCATAAATGAAGTTAATAACGCTGTTTAAAAAATGGCTCCTTATACCATTCGACAAAACTATATGTAAACTATGTATAAGATTATGTGTTGTTTGTGATAATCACGTTTTAGTGCGGTTTTCTTGTTATTAGTGCACTTACTAGTCGGCGGTATTTTAACGGAACCCTTGTTGTGTACATGCACCTTAGTTCACTTACGTAACCTTGAATTGTGTTCACATAATTATTCAGTAACCAACCTATCTTTAGATAATCTTAATATATTTTTGATAGATAATAGTTCAGTTTGCATCACCACATCCGTACGTTAATAGCAAGCACAGGTCGCAGCGTGAGCTCTACGGCAATTACGTGTCATGTGATCGAAATGAAATCACGCGATCAAAATCTGCTTATTGCTGATATTGATTTTTATTCGTCCGGAAGTTGATATCGTCAAAAAACTGGAACAAAGTGAATGAAGAAAAGAACTAAAAATAATTTTAAGAAAGACTTGAAAATAAGTTAAGTCAATTATGAAATGCACATTATATATTGATAATAAAGTATATAAATATAAATAATATATTGTCTGTGCTCGCATTTTGGCAATGCCTACTCCATATTAAATTGAATTTTGCTTAATTTAGAAACTATACATGAATTGAAAACACATTTCCGAAATAAAATAAGTTTTGCGGTGGAATAGAACTTAATATAGTACCAAAAATACACCTGAAACTGATTTTTTGAAAGATGATATGATATTGACATTAGGTATTAACTTATTGTAAAAAATGTTTATATCGAGTTTGTACTAGATGTATCGTTAATCATAGCACCTTAACGCCCAATATAGTATGTGATTATTACAATAAACAATTTAACAATCAATCTTGGATAATCTAGATAATAAGATACAATTTAAAACGTGCTAAACGTGAGAGAAATTGTCTGCAAATTCCATTTCTTCTTAATCAAGGCTCGTACAGAAAAACTGTATATTTTCAAACAATGTACGAAATATTTTTTTTCATTTGGGCAAAATCTATCTGCATAAATTTGTCGGTTTAAAAACATATATCTGTGGATAATAAATAAAATTTATTAATTTTGGTCATAAAAACTTCTTCTTGTCTTTTCTACCTTTTTGTTGTGTAGTTTTATGATAATGCGATGTTTGCTTCGGTACCTGTTTACTAGGCTTTATGGATATAACGCGTCGCTTTCGTTATGAAACATGTAATGTCCTTCACATTTCTATGACCATAAAAGTACGCATGGCCTTGTTTTATAACTCTGAAAAACCTTCAGGATGACAGTTATCGCTTTTAGTGAGTGACGGACTATGACAAGCCTTGCGGTAATTAAATGAAAATATTCACGATTAGGTTCATTTTTATCGGTCAGAATATGGTTGATTTAGTAAAAGTGTCATGGTAACAGTTTTTACGTAAAACACATGACCAAACTCAAGGTCAAATTATTGCTTTCTTCAAGACCAATTGTCGTCTGTACTATTTTTTTTTTAATTTTGAGGTTTGCTTTTGACACGTTTGATATGTGACCTGGTTGTAAATAATTTCAAGAAGTTTGCGATGCATCATAAAAAGGAAATAGTAATTTTGAACTTAAAACTTTTGAAATGGATTAATTCTTTACACAAGTCATGTCCTAGTATTTCATGGCTAATGTTAGCATGAATATGTTTTTACAATTTTCCAATCACAACTTATTTAAAGCGTCAATATGTTCTTGCAAAATTTTAATAAAAAAATTACCGAAAGCGTAAATTTGTTATTACAATTTTCTATCACAAATTATTAAAAGCGTCAATTTGGTCTTATAATTTTTAATCACAAATTATTAAAAGCGTCAATTTGGTCTTACAATTTTTAATCACAAATTATTGAAAGCGTCAATTTGGTCTTACAATTTTTTAATTAACAAATTATTGAAAACGTCAATCAGTTCTTACAATTTTTCCATCACAGCTTATTTAAAGCGGTGCGCACAGAGATCTATGCAGTATACCAGACATCTAGTCTATTTTTTAAATGAACACTATAGTCAGTGCGCAGAAGAAACGCACTATACCTATAAATTTAAAACTCACAATTTTCAGCATAGGAAAAAAAAGTCATTACTTATTGAAAATTCATCAATAGATACAATGTTCAAAGGGATTACACAGCAGGCACAGCCTATTTAGGTGTTCTCCCATAAATTAAAGTGGACATCAAGGTAAATACAATAAATAGACAGTAAATGCAATATAAACAATATAAACTATCATAAATATAAAATTATGTACAACATGTATTTTTGTCCATATAGACATTTTAATTATAAATGAATTTTGTAAATTATCAATTTAAATTTCGTAATTACATATAAGGGGTAAGGGACGTAATAGATTGGTAAGCTAATAAACAAGTCCATTCAAATAGTATTAATGGTATTAAAGAAGGTATGTTTATAATGCTATTTTTTAAATCGTTTTGTTTCTTGTATAAAGTTCAGTACTGCATTGGTTATTTCTATGTTATCATCTCTAGATATATTAGGAGAGCCCGTAAGTAGAATATTAAATGTTAAAAGTATCAGTGAATCTTCTTAATTTAAATAACATGTTATATCTTTGACTAAGAAATAACGGGCAAAAAAGCGTAACAAATGAAAATTATCTTCAATGTCATCAACACAAATACACTGTGAGTTGAGAGACTGATAAAAATTTGTGATGATTTAGATTACTAGCTAAGTTTCGCAACTGGCAGAGTATGATATTAAGAGGACTTGAGCCATAATAAAAGTGGGAGGGAGGGGAAGGGATATTTTTCCTTATTATTTTTTTTTTTAACATTACTATATTCTGCAAGTTCTGGGTGTCACTGCGAAGTTGTTCCATTCTTCAAGTACACTGGGGTAAAAACTATTTTTATTAGCTGCCGTGCGACATTTTGGGGGTTTGAAAGGATAACTATTTCTAAAGTTGTAATTTGGAGATTTGTTAATAAATTATCATTAAGAGGAATGCGTTTTGTTTATATGTTTGAAAGATGTTTAACGTCACTTTTAGCAATATTTCAGTTATATCATGGCGTCCAGTTGTATTGGGGATAAAGCCAAAATACCGAGAAAACTCCTAACGAAAACTGTCTGTCCTTGTCAATAAAGATTAGAGTCGAGGACAAAATGTCCGCAGTTAGTATCGAACCTGCAACATCAGGGTTGACGGACCACGTGATCACTAATAGATGACAAACTACCTTAGCCACTCGGCCACAGAGGCCCCAAAATGGATACGAGTCAGTTTACCTGTTAAGCGTGACTACAAGAAATGACATTATAATCCCATTACACTATACCCTATGTCGGAGGACCTGTAGCAAGTTGCCTTAAATAAAATAGGCTGCGTGTATGTTCAATAAAATTCATTCTATTTTATTCATGGGAGAGGGGTGTTTTTCTGTGTGTATATTATCATTTTGTCTTTTTGTTGTTTTAGCGCGTCACTTATTGTAATATTTGTTTGTATATATTCAAATGGATGCAAACCCACAAAACATTCCCACTTACTTTACATCTGTAAGTGCATGTGTAACTGTTAATCTAAAACTAAGGACATCTTCTTCGTCCATGTCGTTGTAAGGTACATGTATGAAACATTAGTTCAAAACTATATATTTTGTTGACAGCTGTCTGACAATTAAGATTCATTTATATACATGTGTACTTTACAATGAGTTCACAGTTTATGTCGGTCAGAACAAGGTTGACTGAATTTTGAAAACTGTGTCAAGCCAGAGTTGTATGTTTGGCCAAATTTGGGACTGATGCAACTCCCGTGTTATAGGGCCTAACTATAATTTTATAATTTATATAATTTCCCGTAAAATGTAAAAAATGTTGAATAAAAACAACTTGCATTTCTTTTTTACGTTTGTTAAATTTTGCTTGTTGTTTTTATGTCCGGGATTCGCAGGAAAATCATTTTTCACATACGTCTTTTGTCACGATAAATGAACTTAATTGGAACCGTTTCAGAAAATTTAAATTGCTTTTAGAATCAAGTTGTAAAAATAAAACTTAATCTGGAAAACACTTGCACAGATCAACTTCTACAATGTTAATTAAAACATATTTTATTGATAAAAATAATCAATAGGATCGAACACAAGCTTATAAGTCCAAGTTCTCCCCGTTGAATAATCTTACAAAATGTTATATGTTCACAAAATGACCGCATGATAATTACTTCAATACTCAAATACACACAAAAATTAAGATAAAACAAGACAAAATATACAAAGTAATGCATGTACTTTAAACACAATGCAAGAAAAAAACATAATAATATAGGATTGGAGCGGAGTCGAGCTATGCAAATAATCTCTGAGAGAAAAGAATGTTTAAAACTTATAGTGCTCACTTCGTCACTGAGGCTACTAGAACCAAATAATAAAATTTCAATAGTAAGACTAATAAGTCCCATCAACGAATATAAAAATTGATTGTTTATGTTATTGTAAAGGGGACATTCGAGAAAATAATGTAAGGAGTCTTTTTAGGGATAACCACAAGCTTGAGACGTACGTTGGTTAGGTTTACTCTGTATAAATCGGCTTTTAGGGAACTGCAACGTTAGCGCCATCTAGTATGAACAATGTTTGTTTCCCTTTTTGCCGAATACCATTGAAGATTTTATACATAAGATTTAATTGGTCTATTACTTCTGTTGCTTAATGAAGGCCAATTTGTTTCAAAATATGATAATTGTTAGTGGAAAAGTGAGGAAGTCCTATAACAATTCTAGCAGCGTCTGGTTGTACAAGTTCTATTTTTTTCCGGGTACGTGACAGAGCAACCATCCCATAATTCGCAAGCATATTACAGTAGAAACATGCCTATAGAGTAAATTATGTTCAGGTTGTTTTTGCACGGAAGATACTTTAGTTTTCGCTGAACAAATATTTATTTAGACCCATCATTGCAGATATGACAGATATTATCAAAATGAGCAGTTGTATGATAGGGTTACTGATAAAATGTTTATGATTTTCAACCAAGGTAATATTTTCTCCCTTGAATGCAAGGTTCATGTTTTTTCAACAAAAAAAAACAATAATATAATTTTTAGGAGGGTGTTAATTTCTATTAACCGCAATGATCCGGGCAATACTGATAATGATTCGCGCAATACTAATAACGATCCGGGCAATACAGATAATTCATTACAAGGACAAGGGTATTCTTCCACAGTAAATTAAATAATATACATAATGAAAAACTTAAAATAAGCAAAAGCCAACTTTACAGTCGGCATAGAAACACCTTTTTACAAACGCATTATTATTTCGTTTCAGTTACGAATAACACTTGTTATAAAAATTGACAATCTTGTACAACATCTGTATATATTCATTATGCAATTGTAGGATCCAAAGAGGCATACAAACAAAACAAAACGAACATTATATACAGGGGCGGATACAGGATTCTCGAAAGGGGGCGTAAAAGGGGGATATCGAAAAGGAGGACCACGAAGTGTTCCTCCCGCGCCCGCGCCTCAAAGAGGCGCATTTGAGGTGCATTTACGGCAGGCGGTTTGAAGCTCTCGAAAAAAATGGTGCAAAATCCTGCAATCTTGCAATTTCCAAGCATTAAAATGAATTTATTTAACACAAGGTTTTTATAGTGTTCAGAAACCTTTATTTGGTACAGTATAGAACAGATATATCATAATAAACGAATTAGTACCGTTAATGCATTAATTTATGGCGAGGACAAGAGTGGATTACATTTTGGCCTTAGGCGCTGGTTGTTACCCCCCCTGTTCTCTTCACTCCCCCCCCCCCCCCCCCCCCCCCGCTGGATCCGCCATTGATATACAATGTCACATCAAACCATGTTTTGCAAAAAACTAAAAACTAAGTCGGAATAACGCTTGAAACTTCAATTGTTCTGTAAAACAAAAACAACACTGAATCGCAAACACGCTTGGACAAATCATTTACAATAAAATGTAGTTAAATATAATATAATATTAATAATAAACCAAAAACAAATTGTTATAACAATGTGAAATACGTGGCGTATATACTCCTATTAATTATATTTTTAGTAGTGACAACGGGGGAAAAAACAACGTAATACAAATGATCATGTTTATTGTTTTTATTATGTTTTCCTTTCTTTAATAAAGTATAACCCTTAAGAGTGTGAAAATAGTGGCAATTTGATGGTTACAGCACGAAATATACACATTGTCATTTTTGTATCACGTGTACCAATGACATGTTCCTTAGTGTGACGTCTTATATTTAAGAAACATAGGTCATATAATTTCTAGAGAATTATATATTGAATTGAACGAAACCAACGACATTATACCGACATGATCCGTAATTGCCGGGGACTGTAAGAAAATCAGTTAGGTATGTAACGTTTTATTTTTAATGAAGTGCAATAGATGCATAATTAAAAATATACCGGAGAGGAATATTTAAAATTTAATTAAGAATAAAACCATAATATAGTTTCAATTTTCGTTTAATTGTGAAGTAAATTTTTATTTTGGTGCGATATATGAACACCAATTTCATTAAATTTCTTTAATTTCTTTCCTAGTAATGAGTTTTTCCCCGAAATAAAAAAAAAAATCTTTTTCAATATTTTGGTTTAAATGTAAGTTGAGGAAATCCTTAAATTAATGATGTTTTATAAATTTGTGGCCAATTGTAATACAATATTATTAAGACTGTAACCTTTAACCTTGAAATGTTTTTACCGTTTTCGCTCTATATTGCATTAATGGTGTTCGCTGGTCAGTGACAAAATAGAAAGCTTCTCACATAGGGCTTTGTTGTCTGTAAGTGTTGATGCAGGAAAAACGAAAGCAACAACAAATTATAGTTGAGTTAGCTTTTTAGAGAACATTAACTACTTTGCGGGAAAAAGTTCTTTATTTTACGTACGTTAAAATAAGCAAGTTTTACCTCCTGAAAGACATGAAGAAATATCAAGGATTTCATTACATTTTGTCTGCTGCCTTTAAAAAATACACGTATGTGTAAAAAACAATTCAAAAGAATTTAGATGAGTTTATAATTCTAAAAAAGTTTATAATATCAACGGCTAACATAAATTATTTACACTGTTGGCATTAAGTATGAATGACAGTACATGTATTAAATAACCATAACACAACAATTTGCAACGTGATGCAGTGAAATATCAACAAATTTTAGAAACGGAAAAAACTTGAAACTTGAAATAAAAAAAAAATGATATTTTAAATTATTTATAAGTAAACATATTAAATCCAAATGTAATAGTTATTGTTTTCTCAGCTTGCGCGAAGCAGATGTTGGTTTCTCAATACATTAAACATGATCACAATGGTTACTTTCGCTTAGCATGACGATAGTGGGTATGGAAGTATTGTTTCCTTTAACACTTTGTAGTCTGTGTCCGTGTGGACATGTACAAATTCCGACTATTGTACAAAATGAACAGCATTATCAAAGTCCAACCCGTTTGTTGAATTTTAAAAAGCAGACGTATCGGAATGCTGGTTTTGTATTTGTGTGTTAAAAGCTCCACCCTTTTTATGCTGAAATTTTTATTATTTAAAGAAATTATTTCAAAAACAAAACAAATGTAATAAATGATCATACGTTCGTAACGTCTACAACGTCTCATAAAACTGCAATATAATACGCGTTAATGCGCTTTATATACACGTCGACACATCTCATTTCAAATACACTGTACATTGTTATAGACATTTATTCGGACGTAAATTAATTATAAAACATATATCGATGCTCTTTTATTATAAGATATAAACATATAATTTGTCAAATCATAGTTCTGTTATTTTATTTATTCTAAAATTGCTATACATGTAAGTTGTTTTTAACGCGAAAAAAAGATGCTTTACAACATTTGTCCTGGGACTCACCAATAAAGTGGAGTGTAAGGATCCATTTACCTGTTCAACCCGGGGGGTGGGGCAATATAATACTCTGTGTGACTTTTATAAGAAAATTAGTTTACACCATCATATTTGTCATGTCTGTTGATTTTCGTGTTGTGTTGTTTGCATTTCTTTCTTAACCTTCGTTAAATGATTTTCATTGTTGACCAGTATAACATTTTTTCATTAATTTACCTTAAGTTCACTTTTAGGGACAACCTAATTTTCTCAACATACTAGGTCTTAGCTCAAGAGTAATGTATTGAACAGTACTCAACCTTCCTCCCTCAATAAAAACTGGACGCCGTGATATAGCCGAAAATTGCTAAAAGTGGCGTTAAAACAACATTCAAACAAACAAACAAAAGCATTTTTCTTTTACTTTCAAATTTATTTTAAACTAAAAGTATGAAAAATACCTATAGATAAATAATTCAGCTTTCTTTATTTTAGTTTTGAATTCACAAAAATGACTGGTTCTAACACTTCAAATAATATATCATAACATTGGTTTTTGAACTATAAGATTCTTCTCTTGAAATATTTTAACTTCATTCCAGGGAGACAAAATGGACATTTATAGGAAAATAGAGGATAAAATTAGCGATGCTTTTGGCAATTACGGGAAAAAAATCGCCAGAAATCCTATTTATGCCATAGTCTTTGCTGTCCTACTAAATGGTCTCCTGGGTATAAATGTAAAGTATATTCAGTCTGAGAAACATATAAAAACCCTTTATACGCCTACAAATAGCCAAGCGTATATTGATGAGCAGAGAATAAAAACCATGTTTCCAGATCGTAGCGATGAAAACTTCTTCTACCATCAGCTACCAGATCTTGGACATTACGGGAGCGTTATTTTCACTGTTGATGACAATATTATCAACGAAACATACAAGGCGGAAATACAATCATTTCACGAAACTGTAATGCGGATAAGCATTAACTCAACAGACGGAAAGACTTATTTCTACGAAGATCTGTGTGCTTTGAACAATGGTAAATGTTCTGTGTGGGGTTTGTGGTATCTTAACGATTACTTCTGGCAGGCAATGGCCAACGGCGAGGTGACATATCCCACAGCTTCCGATCCAGAAAATGGAGATCACAGAACTGACAGAGAATTTGGAAAAGTTCAGTTAGAAAATGGAGTCATCAAGACAGCAAAATCACTGCGACTTCATTATTACTTGCGACAGCATACAGATCAATACACATTACTTTCAATGGCTTGGGAAAAAGAATTTATCAAAGAAATGTCTAAATTTAAAGCAAATTTAACAGAATATACGCTTAGCTATTCAGACTCTATTAGTTCCGAAATTGATGAAAACACAGTTGGTGATATTGCTCTGTTTACGCTGACATTTACCATCATGATAACGTACGCATCGTTAGTTACAGCTGGCGGGAACTGCTTGACTCAGCGAGGCCACCTTGGGAGAGTTGGTGTATTGGCTACAGCTATAGCCATTCTTGGAGCGTTTGGTGTCTGTGGAGCTATAGGAGTGCCATACGTAAACATGGTAGGCATCATGCCTTTTCTTATATTAGGTAAGTTTTAAATGCATACAGTCAGGGGGCATTGATATAAAGTCATATTGTATTGTTATATTGTGGGGTTTTTTTATTTGTGAACACTAATTTTTTTATTCTTCCTTATTTATCTACTTGTTTCCTTACAGCTCATCTAAAAAAACCCACCTAGTTCTATTCTGGATTTGAGATAAGCTCGTTCTGTCGAATTCACAGCACAAACCAGGGGGACCTCAGTGGCTTAGACCTTTTAATGCAGTTAGTCATCGATAGTTGATCACATGCTTGTTAACATTAAGGTTGTGTGCTCGAGTCCAACGTTAATTTACAAGAATTGCCGAATATCGGTTAGCGGAAAATTGATTAAAAGTGGCGTTAAACTGCATTGAAACTAACAAAAGCATAAACAAACCACCCTGATGAACTGGTCGTTATAGTAAAGACTCCAAAACACTATTATTTTAACTAATGTATTTGACTTTATGTATACCACGTGATGTATACTAACATCCCATTAGAGGGCTAAGTAAACAAGAAAAAACTTCTAATTATATCACATTGAAACAATGTACATGTTATGTTTGTTAAGGTATTGGAGTAGACGACATGTTTATCTTGATGTCTGGACTGACTGAGGCACCGTTGAAAGGAACAGTTGAAGAGCGAATCAGCTACACAATGAAGACAACCGGTGTGGCTATTACAATTACCTCCCTTACTGATTTGATTGCGTTCTTGGTCGGTTACATGTCTGATTTTATGAGTGTAAGAAACTTCTGTGCATATTGCGGTGAGTTTTAGTTAGATATTTCGGCATTATTACTTAGGTAAAGTAATATTTCGTATGATTTTATAATTGGAGTAATACAAAGTAGTATTTTGTTCAGTATTATCAACTTATTGCAGTCAACATGCTTTTCACTGTACCGTAATCTTTACTTATATCACAAAAAACAAGACACTTGCACACACTTTTATATCATTGAGTATTGATACACATACAATGCATCGTCTTTGGTGAATTTTACACTGGCCACCATATCCTTAGTAATTTGTTTATTTTATGTGGGTGTTTAATTTCTCGGGCCAGTACGAGTGGACCTCGATCATCTAAGCTGGTGAAGCTAAATTCTATGGAAGTGTATTCGTGCCAGTTATTTTTAAATATTATTGCGTTGAAACACAAAATTTGCCATGAAACGCAATACCTTCCGAATTAACACACCGTTGCATTTGATAGCAAGTTTTTACGTTTGAATGCAAAAATGTGTGCTTAAATGCAAAAAGTAAATGTATAAATGTTTAAAAGGTTAGAGTCATCCATGTTTTTTTGTCAGAATCAAGTACTATCGCCTAATGTTAGTCTGTTATTTGCAGGAGCTGCTGTCATTTTGTGCTACATCAACCAAATCACATTCTTCTTGGCCTGTTTAGTATTACATGAACGCCGTGTAGCAGCCAGTCGCCATTGCGTCACGTGCAAAACCGTTTATACTGTTGAGGAAATGAAATCAGCAGGCTACAGAAACCCTTTAACGTATGCTTGCTGTAGCGGTAATCCAGCTGAAAGGAAAGAAGACCAACAAAGTATATTCGAACGCATCCCATCAATAGTTCTTCCTAAAATGGTCATGAGCATACCAGCGCAGATCGTAATTACTTTGTCCTTTTTTGCCTACCTTGGCCTTTCTATCTGGGGCACGACAAATCTAGAACAGGGCCTTGATCTTACTAATTTATTTAACCAGGATTCTTATTACTTCCAATACAGTAAAATCGAACATGAAAATTTTCCACTCCCTATTCCAATATCGTTTAATATAGAAGAGCCTCTTGATTACCGCAATCCACAAGTGGTTACCGATATTAAGAATTTGATTAAGTCAGCTCAGTCAAACAAATATGTACATGACAAGTTTCAGGTAAATTGGCTCAGAGAATTTCGTGGAGCCTTCCGAGAACAGCTCATTAATATGACCACGGAACAGGAATTTTGTGACAACATTCGTCTTTTCTTACAATTTGCACCAATCTTTAAGAATGACATTATCTTCAGTAAGAATGGATCGCAGATAATACATTCAAGATTTTACGTAATAACTAATAGTATTCAGAACTCTCTAGATCAAGGACTAATGATGCAGGAAGTACGTAAAATCGCAGATGAATCACCATTACCAGTTTTTGCCTATGGACAGCCTTTTACCTTTTTTGAACAATATGTTTCTGTCCTGCCAAACACTTTGCAGACTGTTGGCGTAGCAGTTGCTGCATGCTTTGTTGTAACATGTTTATTTATGCCTCATCCTACATTAATTACTCTTGTAACACTATCTGTTGTATCTATTATGATTGGGGTGTTCGGATTTATGCACTTTTGGGGATTGTCGCTTAGTAGTGTTACAATGATTCACGTCATCATGTGTGTCGGCTTTTCGGTTGATTTTAGTGCGCATATTTGTCACGCGTTTATGACTGTAGATGGAACTGATCGCCGGTCTAGGACTTGTGACGCCATAAAACGTGCTGGAGGCCCAGTCTTTAATTGTGCGCTTTCATCAATTATAGGAATTTGCACACTGGCTTTCTCAACATCTTATGTTTTCAGATCATTTTTCAAAGTAATGTGCTTAGTCATAACGTTTGCATTTGTGCACGGTGTTTTCGTGCTACCTGTGATTCTTTGCTTCATTGGGCCCCTCAAGCAGAAAGATGATCCATCATCACGACGCTCGTCTGCGTATTTGACGCCTAACAGGTCTTCTGCTACATGGTCTATTAGTAGTGGTGTAAATGCAATAGATTTGTCGGCAAGCGGTAAAAACGGTTACCTTGGTAACGCTTTCCAGGGGAATCTTACACAAAACAAAATATAACAGTACATACATTTATTTGTGGTCTTTTATGACATTAAAAATTAGCGAACGAGTTTGGTGAAGTAATATAAAAAATGAAATACGATTAAAGGAAGTCAACCCTGTAACAATATCAGTTAAGCCTAAATGGACACTTTGTTGAACATTGCGTTAATGCAAAATGTGTACATTATTTGCTGAATGTTTGCAAGATGTGTCTGCTTGAGTGTCTTTGTGGTATTCAATGTACATGTACAAATGCATAGCAACAATGTCAATAACCAGCAATCTTATTGTATAGATAGAATTGTTGAGCTCAAAATGTATATACTTGTTTTTTACACCTCACTGAATTTTTTTAGTATTATTATATTGTGTTATTTGTTAATATGAAAATTGCTAAAAATCGTGTGAAACCCCATCCACACGAACAAAGATTCTAAATAAAGGAGTTTTAAGTCACATCAGGAAGAGGTTAAGGGAATGTAAATATTTGCTTTTTCTCTTTTCAGTGTAGTTCGTGGTTGTAATGGTGTTTTTTTAACAGAACAAATGTTATACAAAATATATTGTTCCTTGTGTTGCTTTAGATTTTACCTATATATCTGTGTTATTTAAAATAAATATTAATATTTGTTTGTTGTTTTCGATTTTATACAGAGTTCTATTCAAATTCCCACAAAAGATAATAATGCGGATATGCCACCAATATTGATTTTTTTTAATGGTATTTAACGCCACTTTCAGCAATTTGTCTGTTATATCGTGGCGTCAAGTTTCTTGGGGGGGAAGGAAGCCTGAGAAAACCCTACTTTTGGTAGAAAAACTGATGGTCTTCTTCAAAATTGGAGTCGACGACCCAGAACCTCAGTGTTGACGTGCATTGTCGTACTACATGTCATTAGTTACACTGACTAATTTCATCCAAGATGTTTTCGACTTCGCATGTATTAAGCAAAAAAGAATTGTTTTTAATTAAACAATTATTTCTGATAAGATACCGAGGAGTATTCGATATGTCAATCACAGAAAAAAACGTGATTTAACAGAAAAGTGGACAATAACACAAGAGATATACTACACAAAAGTAGAAAAAAACAGTAACAGACACCCTAAACACGTACACTACCACAACATGTGTAAACACGTACAACTACCACAACATGTGTAAACACGTACAACTACCAGAACTTGTGTAAACACGTACAACTACCACAACATGTGTAAAAACGTACACCTACCACAACATGTGCAAACACGTACACCTACCACTACCACAACATGTGCAAACACGTTCACCTACCACATGTGAAAAAAAACGTACAACTAAAACAACATATGTTAAAACGTTCAACTACCACAACATGTGCACAAACGTACAACTACCACAACATGTGTAAAAACGTACACCTACCACAACATGTGTAAAAACGTACACCTACCACAACAAGTGTAAACACGTACAACTACCACAACATGTGTAAACACGTACACCTCCAACAACATGTGTACACACGTACAACTACCACATGTGTAAACACGTACAACTACCACAACATGTGTAAATACGTACAACTACCACAGCATGTGTAAAAACGTACAACTACCACAACATATGTAAAAACTTACAACTACCACAACATGTGTAAACACGTACAACTACCACAACATGTGTAGACACGTACAACTACCACAACATGTGTAAAAACGTACACCTACCACAACAAGTGTAAACAGGTACAACTACCACAACATGTGTAAACACGTACACCTCCAACAACATGTGTACACACGTACAACTACCACATGTGTAAACACGTACAACTACCACAACATGTGTAAATACGTACAACTACCACAGCATGTGTAAAAACGTACAACTACCACAACATATGTAAAAACGTACAACTACCACAACATGTGAAAACACGTACAACTACCACAACATGTGTAAACACGTACACCTACCACAACATGTGTAAACACATACAACTACCACAACATGTGTAAAAACGTACAACTACCACAACATGTGTAAACACATACAACTACCACAACAAGTATAAACACGTTCACCTACCACAACATATGTAAAATCGTACACCTACCACAACATGTGTAAACACGTACAACTACCACAACATGTGTAAACACGTTCATCTACCGCAACAAGTATAAAAAAGTACACTCACCTCAAGAAGTGTAATAACGTTCACCTAACACAATAACTGTAAACACTTAGAACTATCACATGTATAAACACGTACACCCACCACAACAAGTGTAAACAATTACAACAACCACACCAAATTGTAAAGATGTACACCCACCACAGCAAGTTCCTTCAACCACCATAACAAGTGCAAACATTTATACCCACCACAACAAGTATAAACACGTGCACTCACCACAAATAAGTGAAACCACTCACAGCCACAACAGCAAAGGGTAAACAATAACACACTCCACAAGAAGCGTAAACACGCGCACTCAATAGTGTAAAAATTTACAACAACCACACAAAACTGTAACCATGGTCACAAATTAAAACAATTATAAACACGTTTACCAACCACAATCGGTGTAAACACGTGTACTTACCACAACCAGGGTAAACACGTACATTTACCACAACCAGTGTAAACACTTACAACTACCAAACAAAGGCTTTAAACAACAGACACTGTTTACACTAAAGTGTGTTCTAGATTTTAAATAACATACACCCACCCCAAAAGTATGTTTGAGGACACACGATGCAAATACATGAAAAATGGGTAAACATATACCCCCACATTAAAGTGTTGCACGGCGTTTAAACATGTAAACTTGGATTTAATGGACATAAGTCACACCAATGTTTAACCTAAGATCTAAACAACACATACCCAACTACAACACAGTGCAACTAAGAGCTTAAAACAACATATACCATCCACATAAAGGTGTTACCTAGGATTTTAATCATATGAACCATGAATCTGTTATTGTTCACAAAAATAAGTTTGGGATTTGGTACAAATTGTAACAACACTTCGTATAGCTCTCTCTCATGACACCATTTAGGAGGTATTAAAAGAACTCGAAATCGAGATCTGAATAAGAACTACGGACTTTTAGAACATTACGCATTAAACACAGTTTAGCATAAGATTGGGGTATGAAACAACGCTTCTTCTAAGTTTTCGCATCATATCGCTAAAATAATCACTCATTTGTTTAGAAGAAAGTTTATCTACATGAGTATGGGGTCAAACAGTAACAAAGCTCTTAATATTAAAATATTAAATTTTAATATATGTATAACCTTACCTAGATAAGAGTTTTATAACTTTTTTTATTGTTACATAATTATGTTTGCAGAAATTACACTAAGTCTCATATTTTTATTAATATGTGAATAAAAAAGTACTAAGATATCAGTAATAAAGCAAACTGTTCGCATTGTTATTTATTACAATAAAATACACAAAGTTTACAAGTATTCGAACGGAGAGTTTTCGTTTGTAGTGGGTGGACTGATTGGGATCATTGTCGTGGTGGGTTCATTCTTTTCTTTCTTGGTTTTAGATTTATTTAACCCTTTCAGGATCTTTTGTTGATATTGTTCAGGGATCCATTGAGAAGCGGCACTATTTAAAACCATAGGCGGAATCATTTTTGTAAAACTGCCTCCAGAGCCCCCTTTCATATTTCCAATCAAATCTCCCAGGGTCATCTTTCCTAACGCTCCTTCGCCTCCACCTTTATTTGGCATAAAAGAACTCATCATGCCACCAAGGCCACCTTTTCCACCCATCATGCCACCAAGGCCACCCATTCCGCCCATCATTCCACCAAGGCCGCCCATCATTCCTTCACCTCCGGAACCACCGCCCATCATTCCTCCAAAAAATCCATGAAGTGGTACGGCTGCCAAAGCCACCAAGAACACTACTACTGTGCAGCAATGTTTCATTGTTTTCTAAAACGACAATAAATAGTTATATACCCAGCACAATTCTCTTTATGATACATCCATAGGATACTTTATTTTTAAAACTTTGGCATTACAATAAAATACAAAAGGGAGTAGCTTTGTGAGATTTTGATGAACTAGGAAATAGATTATTGTAGGTTGTATTTCCAAGATCGAAATTATTAATAGAGTCGCTTGAACATTTCGTGACATTTTGACGTCACGGCGTCTTTAGAAATGACCTTAATATCGAGAACTGAGAAAGATTGAATCTCCTTCTAGCACAACTTGGAAAATGTCGTATACAATTGATGCGAACAAGAGACATGAAACACAATTGTGATGTCACTTCCGGTGAGTGATTGTACGTTCCTGGTGAATATCCGCGTATGAAAAAAATTTCTAATGTTATATTTGAACAATGTCGTTTATTATGTTATTTTAATTTTTTTTAAATGTTTTCATTCTAAATGTGTTATCCTGTTTAATGTTACGCTTCGTTATATTTAAATAGCATTGAATAAGATGTCGTATGTTACTCCGCTTCTCCCCTACAAAATTAGTCACGCAAATTAAATTTTGCCGTTCATCATTAGAGAAATCATGAAACTTGTATATCACTTGATATAATCTCTCTTTATTTCATTTCAACAAACTAATAAGGTAGTCATATGCTTCTTAATTTTTTTTACTCTATTATACAATTCTCACTCATTGTGAAACCTATAATTCTCAGCTTTCACAGACACGTTTTTTTTAATTCTAATAGTAGGTTGTGCTTCTTTTGAAGAACCAAATCAAAAGAGCTAGTCCAAGAATCCTCTGCCGTCCAACGCTTTTTTTTAAAAAAAGGGGTTGGACGGCAGAGGATTCTTGGGCTACAAAAGAGCTAGATGAGTATACGAGTATACGGAATACACTTTTGAATAAACTTAATTGAGAATTATACCCTTATACCACACTCGGGAAACCTAGCTGACTCCAAGACACACAACAAATTTATCATACTGAAAGACCAACAATAAGATATGAGCAAAAAAAGGAAATTTTGGAAATTACGCGTGGAAACCAGAAATAATTTACGGGTTAAAATCGCTAAATCGTTGTATGCAAAAAATAATTACACATATTTTGACAAATTATTAAAAATAAATGTGCTATACTAAAATTAGCAATGATAAAATTTCTAAATATAGGTAGTTATTATCAATTTTCAAATTTTATTTTAAAACATGCAATAATCGTGTTAATTTCTGATTCTAATATGGCGTCCTACATACGCTTTGAGAACAAATTAGGGTTCTAATAAGCATAGAGTCCGCTATGACTTCGCAATGCGCTGAAGTTAAAAATTAAAATTTTGTTAGGATTTCTTAATATTTTTGCCTTAAAGTAAGGCATATTCAATAAAATTGACGAGCATATATTTTTATGTCAATTTTATTCGCTTTTAACATGCTGTTTTGGGATATAACTTTTCAGTTTCAAAAACCAATATTACAATTGAAAGCCTTCTCTTATATCCTCTTCGAAATTTTAAAACAATTGTTAGACATATTAGAATCGAAATAGATTATTGAAATTGGGCTCAATGCAAATAAGAACAATGTCAAACCTAATATTTGTCTTTATTTTATACCTCGCTATCGCTCGGTATAAAATATTGACAAATAAAAGGTCTGACCATGTTTTTATTTGCAAAGAGCCCGCTAGCAATAATCTATTTATTAAATAGAAAATTATTACACTTTAACAAATAACACATCTGATGAGTTCATTATACAAATTGTATCACTTAATAATAATTATTATTATAATGTACAGGGACTATTGCTGTATTGGTATTAGATATAAATTGCTCCAAATGCAAAGTGAAGGCAATTTTCACCAGGTAACATTTTTTTTCTATTTAAGAATGCAGAACATTTTGAAAGCACTGATTGTATTACAATTTTTGTAAGTAAAAACAAAATAATGAAATGAAATTGTCTAACTAAACTTACATCAGCTTGCCGTACTGTCTTTGGATATACTCGAACAAACAAGAGAGTGTCATATGTATAGGCATAGAATGATGAATTACAAATGCTCGTTTTTAATTGGACGTTTATCCAGTATTGTCAAGCGTACCTTAAACGATCATGTATTGTATGTTTATTTTATGTATATATACGGTATACAACATAAAAATAATTGATCTATTTCATATTTTAACTGGTAGCCTTGCGGACGTCTTTATACGACTGTGTTGACCTCGCATGCTTCAAGTCAATCATCAGTAGTTTAAAATCATTTTTAGGACATGGTCTTTAACCATCCTCCTTTTAATCTTTTATAATTTTTTATGAAAAATTTCCTTCAATAGACATAAACTAAACGATTTGAACTTCGTTACAAAGATTTCAATTCATGGGTAGCCACCGTCGGGAATTTTGTACTTTAATATTTATGACAAAAATCTTTCATAGATAAATGTTATCCTTCTTTTTATAGTAGATTGTCCAATTGCATTCCCTGTTAATTGAACAGGAGAGAAATGAGTATGCATAATACAAAGCGTTCTCTAAGAATGATATTTTTTTAAATTTATTATTTTGTTATATTTAATTCGCCAAACGCATTGACTCAATCTGCGAAATAACAAAGTTTTCGAAATTATCAAAATTAACCTTAAATTTTACAAACAACGAAAAGTTTGTACGCAATGGTTACAATTTTATGACTCCCTTTTGTAGACTGTCCCTGGCTGATGAATCTTTCATACATTCAACTTTTCGACAGTGGAACCGTTTATACTAAATGTTACACCCCCCATGCGCTCGGCGTTTTGCTTGCATTTTTTTATTATTCCATACTGTACCTTTATAGTGCTAAAATCCGATTTGAAAAAAATCTACACGTTAGCACGTCCATATTTTATATTATGCCTTTTTTGTTGAAATATCCGAAAATCGGCCTTGACATTTGCTACGGGAATTTTACATAGGAAGTCAACCATTTGAGTTTCTAAAGGGACCTAGCGTTGTTTTCAAAAAGATCGTCTGCTTTCGTAACGTTCAATGGTATTCGGACAAACCGCGAGACTTTTCCCGCCTTAACTGCAGACGACATGACCCGAAGGATTTCGAATAGATAACAATTGACTCTTCCAAACATACACTTCCGTGGTAATTTAGGTCAAATTTTACTATAGAAAAGTGCTCTAGCAAAGTGAAAAAATCTGCCGCATTTCAAACCGCGGACTATCACTTGGATATAATTGTTGTTGTCAGTTTGCACATTCTGTAATCTACAAAAGGAGCATAAGCTGGACCAAACGCGGTAAGCAGTTTTTATTTGTCAGCCAAAAAACGGCTATATTGCCGCTTCAAAACTTACTATCAATCCGTAAGGTTGACTCTATATTTAAATTTAAATCTGAATTAAAGAACTTGAACCCACATAGAAGAGTTCTAAAGCACTATGAATATGGTAATCGAAAACGTACAATATTGTCCTAACCCAATTAAGATGTTCATAAATATCTGACCCATCCTGTCGCTGTGGATCTGACCGGCAAGATTCAAATGATTACTTTGTTGAATGTTTGAAGTATGCTAACAATAGAAAAAGATTATTTGAAAACCTCCAGTGGCTGCCAATCTACTACATGTATTTAGTAAATTTAGAACTTATTACATTATGTAAATCGCTTTACTGACTGCCTCAAAACTATATCACGTGACTTTTATAAACGAGATGTCTTGCTAGACAACGCCAAAAAAAATGCTTGCAGAGGAAGACAACTTCGAAACCGAACCGGAAACGGGGAGACAATACTATTGTCACCCTAGAAATCACGTGATCGGCAACTGGAAACGGGAGACAATACTACAGTTAGGTGCAGTCCTAACATAACATAAAGTTAACTTAAACCAGTCCAAATCTCTGGTCAAAATCTTTGCTTTTTGACAAAAAAAAAAACAGTCAATTTGACCGGTTTGACAGGACAGAATTTTGTCCAAATCTCTGCTTTAAATATTGTCAACTTCTCTGCTTTTGTCAAGTGGACAAAATCGGTCCAAATCTCTGCTTTTGACAAATTGACAAAAACGGTCCAAATCTCTGCTTTCAAATGTCACGTGACAAAAATGTCCAGTGGACAAAAATTGTCAAAATCTCTGCTTTTCAATTGTAACGTGACATCTCGGCATACCCGAAATACCGACCTACGGGACAAACAATTGCAATATTTTTGTTACATTTTGACTGAAACTTAATAATTAAATATCATTGGCTGGTTATATCTTTCAAATATTTCGTTAAAATTCTGACTAATAACCACGAAAATAATTAAAGTCGATTTCTGTCTCGGGTTCGGGTTCGGGCTACGCGAAATACCGACCACCGCCGTTGTGGTTACAAGTTACTGTTATTATTATGATTGCGCAAGCAGATTTTTTCGTGTAGTTAAATAAAAATATAAAAGTATAAATCCTAACCTGTAATATTTTTGTATGTCGGTATATCACTATATCTATTATTAAAAAATTGTATGTATGCTTTGTTGACTTCCAGAAGGCCTTTGATACTGTTATTCATTCAGGCATACAGTATAAACTACTTAAAAGTGGAATTAATGGTCACTTTTACAGAATTATCTGAGACATGTATAATAATAACCTACTATCTATTAAGATAGGAAATAAACTTACAAACTCATTTGTATCTGAAGTGGGAGTCTGTCAGGGTGATATTTTAAGCCCTAACATCTTCAAACTATTTTTAAATGATTTCACAGATCTAATACATGACTGTACACATTCTGTTTCATTGTCTGGCAGGACAATTTCAAGCCTTCTTTATGCGGATGACCTAGTTCTACTATCAGATTCAGAACAAGGTTTACAAAATAAACTACACATTTTGAATACATATTGTAATAAATGATGTTTTAAAGTTAATACGAATAAAACAAAGATCATAATTTTTAACAAGTCCGGAAAGCTGATAACCAAAGATTTTTACATGAATGATCACAAAATAGTATGTACCCAGTCATATAAGTATTTAGGAATAACATTTACAGCCTCTGGAAAATTTGGAGAAGCTAGAAAAATCTTATATAATAAAGCTCTAAAAGCATCTTTTAAACTTTACAGAGACACAGACTCTATCAAAAAGTCAATTAGATAAAAATTTATATGAAATATTTAAAGACTGGGAGTTTGAGAAACTCAATATAAAATTTTGTAAATATATATTGGGAACTAATAAGAAAAGTACCAATATTGCAGTAATGTCTGAACTAGGTAGATATCCGTACTTTATAAAAGCTATAACACAATTACTTTGCTACTGGCATACAATTATAAAAAATAAAGGTAGCGATTTATTGAAAGCAGCTTATGATGAATACAAACAGTAACATGCAAAGAACATAAATAGTTGGTATTCTACAATAACTTTTATCAGTAATAAACTAAATATTAATTTGGATACTTTCAAAAATTTGGGTAAAAACAAATTTAAAATAGAGATTAAAAATATGTTGACAAAATATCTTTTATCAATTTGGAAAAACATGAGCGAAACATGGGAAAACTCGGGAAAGCTAACAACCTGTTTTCTTTTGAAAGATAGCTTTAGACCAGAAGCTTATCTTGACATGAAAGTTTTTAGAGATAGACAAATTCTAACAAGATTTAGAACAAGCGCTCACAGCTTAAGAATAGAGACCGGCCAATATGAACGTGTCCGGCAAACAACGGGAAAATATAAAATGCTCGAAAGGGAAGGCACAATATGTCAATATTGCAATCTAAATAAGGTTGAAGATGAGTGTCACTTCTTAAATAGTTGTCCACAATATAACTTAGAGAGAGAAGTTTTTTAAGAACATATCAATATTATATAAAAACTTCTCAACACTTAATGAGAAAAATAAACTCGTTTGGTTACTTAATAACGAAGACATCTATGTTCTCAATAAACTAAGCATATTTTGACAAACATGCTTTGAGATTAGAAAGACTCATAATACTATTAGGATAAATAAAACACTTACATATAGAAAAAGTTATAAGTCCTACCATTACACAAGTATGTAGAATATATTTATAGACTATGTATGTTGTAACTAAAATTTAGTCCTATTTTACTTTTAGTGTACTGTATTACTTATCAAACTATATATACCAATTTTTTTTTTATGTAAAATATAATTTTTACATATTTGCATTTGTTTTTAATACATGTCTTAAATATTGAATTTTGTCACATATATCTGTGTAATATAATTGCTCTGATTTGACTCTCTTCTTCATGCCGTAGCATCGACCAAGGTCTCAATTTTGTCTTTTATTTTATTTTTATTGTATGTAAAAAAGAAATCATTTCAATCAGTATGAGAGGTACGAAAGTGAAAGAGAGAAAATGTGTTTGAAAGTTACCTGATATTATACATTGTATGTATCAAATTTGATTATATATGCCCTAACGGGCCGATAATTGGTTAAATGAAATACTTTACTTCACTTTACTCTATTATTAATACTTGCATTTCACTTTTTATTTCGAACTAAATGATATTAATAATTTTTCAAATCTTGGCTGCTACATCTCAGGATATGCTTTTTACCTTCAAATCCACAATTTAAAAAAAAATCACCCATAAAAATACCAAATTAAAATCTTTTATTCATATCTGGGACTAGTATAACTAATTTGATTTCTAGGTTCCTGTTCATATCAAATCACTCCTGACACTGCCTACATGAGAACATGCATAGAAATATAAATTGCAACCATATTAAATATATAATATCACTCCAGAGACCTTTGCGATGCAATTAAAAACATATTTCTCATATAAAATCACTCCAAATACTTAAGCGATGCAATTGATAACCCTATTTCACATATAAAACCAATCCTGATCCTACAGCAATACAATTACATATGAAATTAATCCTGAGACATTAACATTGCAACTAAAAAATATATTTAACTTATAAAACCAATCATGAGACTTAAGCAATGCAATTAAAAACCATATTTCACATATAAATTTACTCTGGAGACCTTAGTGATGCAATTAAAAAGCATATTTTACATATAAAATAACAAATGAAACTATAGCAATGCAATAAAAAATTATATTTACATATAAAGTTACTCTGGAGAGATTTAGCCATGCAATTAAAAACCATATTTTTGCATATAAATTAAATCCTGAAACCTTGGCAAGACCATTAAAATACATATTCAACATATTAAATCAATCCCGACACCTTAGTGATGGAATTAAAAACCATATTTCACATATAAAATCAATCACAGAGCGCGGAAAAAATATTTATTTTTTTGGAGGCGTCGCGACAGAATATTTCTTTTCACTATTAGCATTATTCTATATAGCAGAAATCCTTCTTCACGTGACAACATTGTCGGAACAAAAAATGTCCTGTTGACAAACTCGTCACGTGACAAAATTGTCAAAAGAAAAAAAAATTGTCCAGAGGACAGAAATAGTCAAAAGAAACAAAAATGTCCAAATGGACAGAAATTGTCAAAAGAACAAAATGTCCAGCGGACAGAAATTGTCAAGTGGACAGAAATATATTGCATAAAAATTTGTCAAAAGAGCAGCCCAAGTTAACTTGGGTTGTCAAATTCTCTGCTCGAAGTTAACATAAAGCAGTCAGAATCGCTGCTTTACAAGTTAACTAGCATGTTATGTTAGGACTGCATCCAACTGCTATTTTCACACTCGACATCACTTGATCGGCAACCAGAAACGGGGTGACAATACTATTCACACTCATTTTCCTCAAAAACTTCTGAAGTGTGAGGCTTAAAAATATGATGATAAAGACCTTATTTGGAAGAGGATATTAAAAGGATCTCGACGGAAGGGAGAATATGCGTTTCACAAATTATAAACAAATTATATACGTTGATGCACATTTTTAATAAATATTTTTTAATTAGAATATAATAAATAAATCAGAGATATGCCATAGTAGGTCAAACACAGAAAACGCGTCTATTGGTCTTTAGCTAATACACAACTACATTGTGTATTTCAAAGTTTAAATCATATCATTTATTTTTATGATAAGGTCATATTGTGCTTTATTAGCTGCATAGTACATTTTATATTCTTACAATTAATAAAACAGAGGGTAAGTCAGGAGCAGGCTTACATTTCTTGTTCCTTCAAACTTGTTTTGACTGTAAAATATAACGGACAGTTGGAGTTCGCTGCGTCACTGGGTTAAGTTTTCATTTCTCAAGACGCCTGCCATAGTTTTTTCTAGATTATTTATTGTCTGTCTCCAAATCAGAAATAAAGTCATACCGGTTGTCTAATTGGTCTTTCCATTTTAAGAGAACAGACGTGTGCATGGAAAACTTAAGAAAAATCTAGAGACCCATTTTCCGTCCAATTTTCAAGTGCCAATCGGAATCGCAGTTTTTACAATAATAAATGAGTGCTTAAAAAACATATATGTTCTAGTTCCGGTTTTGCATGTGATATCCTGTTTTTACAGCACCATTTCTTGTCGACCATATTGGCTGTATAAAATTTGATTACTTTGACACCTCCTAGACATTTTACATTTATTTAAATAAACATCTTCTTTGTATCTCTTTGGGACCACAGGGTTTATAGAGCTCGATCCACAGAGCTGACCAGCGTGTCCCCAGGTGGCTGATAAGGGATTCCCTCTCGTTGGTGGTTGTCAGGTCATAATACGGAAAGCCTGGCCGTGGACCGTAGTGGGTGAGGTGTTTAGAGAGTGCCAAGGTCCTTGCACGTTTAAGACCCCTTTTGTAGATGTCGGTAAGAATAGGCGCGTTGTGGTCGCTACAAAAGGCTTCAATCAATCAATCATTCTTTTATTCATTCATTCATATCTCATCAAATATACACTGAGTAATGAGCTTTCATTGCAAAAGTAACCGCTAGACTGGGCAGTTTGTATTGTTTAAATATCTACTTCACTGTCAAATTTAGTCAAAAGATAGTTCATTTCCTTAATTGATCCTTAATATTTGTATACTTAATTATCATTAGTAATGTAATATCGTCATGTTTCCTGAAGTTAATTTTTTAAATACCCAAATTCCTTATTTTCTTCCTGGTTTATATACTATAACTGCAGGGTGTACTCGACTCCAATCTTAATTGACAAGGATTGCCAGTTTCTTACCGCTGGTCGGGGTTTTATTGTCGTTTTAGCACCCCCCACCCCACAAACCCCCCTCCCACCAAAAAAAAACAAAAAAAAAACATAAAAACCGGCCACCACGGTATAGCTGAAAAAAATGCTGACAGTAGCGTAAAACACCATTCATACCAGCGAAACAATCTATGAATCTGAGAAACATCGAGTAAAACATTAATGATTTACCAAAAAGACCATAAACTGTATATCTCCATAATTAAACATTTGGAACGCATTTCTCTAAGTTACACGTAAATACATTTTAACAGAAATAAATGTATTGGCCGATCAACACAAAATAATTTATTGACCGATCATCAAAAGTAAATACGCATACTGATCATCCCAAAAATGTATTAACCGATCTTAAAAAATAAACGCATTAACCGATAATCGAAAACAAATGTATTGACCGATCATTAAAAGTAAGCGTATTAATTATCAAAGGGAAAAAATGTACTATACGGTCATCACAAATAAATGTATTGACTGATCATTAAAAAATTTAATGTACTAAGTATAATGTAATATGGAGTAGGCATTGCTAAAATGCGAGCACAGACAGTATAGTCCTTTATTATCAATATATAATGTGCATTTCATATTTGACGTAACTTCCTATCACCCTTAAAGTGCCTCTAAATTCCAGTGGTCACGTGACGTCTTTCTTTTTGTAACTGTGACGTCACGTGAAGTGTAATTTGATTGTCTGTTTTTAAAGATCGATTTAGAGATAGTCTGGGATCCTGACTAAATATTCTCAATACCGTAAGCGGACTTCCGGTTCGAATATACAGTCAGGTAACCAGCGATGAATTCGGTCAAAAAATTTGACCGGTTTGCAACATTCGGAATGCCTCAAAATTTACGTCAGTAATAACTGTAACTGACGTAATTCCGATACAAAGCATTATGACGTAACTTCCCGCGTCCGGTAATTAAATTCAAATAAAAATACAGTTTATCATTAGAATGCTTTTATAGATTTATGTTTGATTGCGGAAATAACTCTAATGGAATGACCCGTTTAACTCGAAAGCCATAAACCTAGAAGCAGGTAGCTACATTTTATACTTTATTTAAATTGTATTATGACACAAATTTCCAACTCGCGAAAAGTTAGCTAAAACATGGCGGTTTAAACAGCCAATCAAACTGGGTAGTGAACTGGTGGTGACCTGGGGTTATATTTAAAGTTGAAACTTGCGTAAATGAATAATATTGCACCAGAGAACCAGGTTTAATTTAGAGATTGCAAAAAATAGAATGACATATTTGTTGTTAATTTTAAATATAACATTTATTTTTTATCGATGTCAACTTTATTTTCAAGTCTTTCTTAAAATTTATTTTAGTACTCTTCTTCATTCACTTTGTTCCAGTTTTTTTGACGATATCAACTTCCGGACAAAAAAATCAATATCAGCATTAAGCAGATTTTGATCACATGACGCGTAATTGCCGTAGAGCTCACCGCTCCTCGCCGTCAGCTTCGCTTCCCGCTGCGAGCTGTGCTCGCTGAAACGATCTCCACACATAAATGTATTAGCTGATCGTTACAAATAAATGCATTTAACTATCATCACACATTAATCCGATCATTAAAATAATTATATTAACTGCAAATAAATGAATTCAAGATTAACACAAATAAATGCAATAAACAATCATGACATATCAATACATTGAACGATCATCACAAATAAAGCGGATATTATATATGTTTAGAGATTACATGATTCATTAACCACAATCGTGCATAAAAATTTATACCAATTACAAAAGCCTGTGAAATTTGTTTTGTTTGTTTGAATGTTGTTTAACGTGGCGTTAAACAGCAATTTTTTCAGCTATATCATGGCGTCTAGTTTTTATTGGGGTAGGAAGCCGGAGTACCTGGAGAAAACCCCCGACCTTCGGTATAAAAATGGCAATCCTTGTCAATTAAGATTGGAGTCGAACGAATCCTGCCCACAGTAAGGCTCGAACCAGCAATCTCAGTGTTTACAGACCACGTGATCAATAGTAGACGAACTACCTTAACAACTCGGCCACCAAGGCCCCCAATTCATTTATGACATCGTCGTCTTCAAAATTCCGCGTCATTCCATACATTTATTTATATCTGAAAGTGAGGCTTGCGTGAATTAAAAATATAACACCAGGGGACTAGGTAAAGTTCATAAACAACAGCAAACATATGCACATAAAGTCCACAACAATAATGGCAGGAACGTATTAATTCGACATTACTCTCAATATTTACGTTTTTAAGGTTTTTTTTTAATTAGAATAAAACAGTATATGATAAGAAGCATAAAAAAATCTTAGTTGATCATAGAGAAACCTTGGTGAAAATAAAGGTCAAGTAAGATATAACCATCACCTTCCTAACATGTTATGACGACGGTATAACTTTGAACATGTTTGAATAAGTTTACTGACCTCTAATGTTTTATAGATTTATGTTTTGTACGATTTTGTAATTAAGAAAGTTACGTTATGACAACAAATAAAACAAATATCATATGGAAATATCGAAAAGTATAATATGCCTCTAACATTTCTGTAAGTACAGATGTACTAAACCCATGTACTAGTAGGTCCATGTCTCTGTCTAGAGTAAGAATTGACCTTGTGTAGGGTTCTTAAATCACTTGCTGTCTTCATACATCAGATTTATACACATGGCTGGCTGACAGCTACCTTTAAGACGGTGACACTGTATCATCATTTGTCTTTCACAATGAATAAGTTCACAGTTTATATTGGCCATAAAATGGTTTAATATATTTGGAAAAAGAGGTCAAGGTTCACGCTTTTAGTATAAACATATTTATTCATAAAATGGTTTAATATATTTGGAAAAAGAGGTCAAGGTTCACGCTTTTAGTATAAACATATTTATTCAAAGAGAAATCATCATTATTAGTATAACAGCATTCTTCATTCACAAGAAGGATTCAGAAACAAGCAAAAAATGCTTATGTGAATCTGTCTCCTTGATACATAGTGAAAATACACAATATTGTTAACAACAAAAATGCCCATGCTTATGAAAAACTATTATTTCCTCAATAATATAGGCAGAATAATTAGTGTGAACAATAATAAGAAGAAAAGAGAGTTAAACTACATGAAAATAGATGGTAAGATAAATTAATGTGAGGAAAAACGTAAAAAAAAAGATCTAAAAAAAAAAAGAAAAATTGATGAAATGCAAGTAAATATAACATTAGATTTGAACTGATGTAAACCTTTTGGACTTGATGTTGTAATTTTGAACAATTTTGAATAGCTGTATGTTTTCTTCTTCGTTGAGGTATTTTGAGCCGTATAGTAACAATTTTGTATTGAGAACAATTATTGGATTACCGAATGAATTTAACATTTCCTGGCGCAGTGCTGAGTACATTGGACAGTTGGTTTCAAGACTTCCGCATCTGCAGTTAGGTGATTCAACTAAGTTTCGCAAGTATAGATCGTAATTTAAGGAACTTGAATTTAGTCTAAGTCTGGTATGCAGAATTTGTCCTTGTCTAGTTCCGGTATAATACTATTTTTTTACCTTGTCATTATGAGTCTGAATTCCTTTTTTAAATACTAGTATAGGAAGGGATTTGCAGTTTTGTATGTCCCGTGGTAGGTTGTTCCATAAGTTAACTGTTGATGGAAGAAAAGAATTCAAGTACAGAGATGTTCGAGCATAGATTTGCGTAAGATTATTTGCTTGACGAGTGGGGTAATTATGTCGATTATAAATACGGGCAGGAAGTAAGTCATGTAAGTAATTTGGAGTATTTCCGTTAATTATTTTGTGAAACAGTATAAGTTTATGTGCTTTACGTCTGCCAGTTAGTTTTTCCCATTTGGTTTCTTCGTAAAGTTTGGATGCACTTGTTAATTTCGTTCCTCCGGTTACTATTCGTGCAGCGTCGAGTTGAACATTTTCAAGTTTTAATTCGTTTATTTGACTTATATTATCCCCAGACAACTTGCGCGTACTCTAATATTGGTCTAATAAATGATAGATACAATTTTTCTAAAGTGAATCTGTCCAAAGTGTTTTTTAGTTTCCTTAGAATATTTATTCTTTTATATGCTTTTTGAAGGATGAATCAATATGCTCATTCCATGGGCCGTTATTGGAGAAGTAAACACCCAGATGTTTGTGACTGGTTACTTCAGTGATATCATGGTCGTTCATTTGGAGTTTTGGATGATGAGATTTTATGGATTTTCGTAAAATTATCATTGATTCTGTTTTTTGAGGGTTAAATTTAACAACCCAATTCTGTGACCACTCGTGAATTTTTGCTAAATCTCGATTTAGTATATTTGCAGCAGATATTGGGTTATCTACAATTACGTATAAGCTTGTGTCGTCTGCAAATAGCTTAATATTTGCTTGTGTGTCTGTTACAATGTCATTTATGAATATGAGAAACAAGAGTGGACCTAGGATAGAGCCTTGGGGGACCCCTGCAGTTACCGGTAGCCAATTTGAATTTGATCCATTGATTACGACCCTTTGTTGACGCCCGCGGAGATAGTCCGCAAACCATTTTAATATTTTACCTGATATACCATATTTTTTGCAACTTATGTAACAGTCCCTTATGCCAAACTCGATCAAAGGCTTTCGATATGTTGCAGAATACAACTCGGATTTCTTTTCCGTCATCTAGAGCTTTTCCAAAATCGTTAGTAATATTTATCAATTGGTTTACTGCGGAGTCACCGCTAGTGAAACCGGATTGATTATTTGTTATGATAGCATGTTGTCTCAAAAAGTTATGGATATGCTTATATACATAGCGCTCCATACATTTGGATAAGCTTTTGAACAAATACACAGCTCGGCATTGGTCGAGGGATGTTAGTGTTTGTATGAATTATAGGTTAAATGCCACTTAAGTTTTTCAGCTATCTAACTGTTTCAAGCCTATATTTAGACGAAACAACCTAATAAACCGGTTGACAACGTCCAACTTTTGGCAGGAAACCAGGAAATCATTGTCAATTAAAGATAAAGTCAAGACACTGCGGCCCCCAGCAGCTTTAGTAGGATAGTAACGATTTCATTCAAGAATAATATTAATATATGGTAGTTTTTTATAATTATTTTCAACACATTTTACTACCACCCCTTTAGTTACCCTCTCAAATATATTATTTTGCCCTATGGTATAATCACAATTAACCTTACAATTGATATATTGCGAATGTTCTCGTCGTTATTTTTTATTGCGACCTTTTGTTCTATCCCTAGAAATCTACAGGCGTAAGTTAGACTAGAAACGTGTATTGCATTTCTAACCCAAAATATAAGGAATTCAAGTCAACACGAAAGAATTTCCTATAAATGTCAATTGAAGGTGTGAAATGTAATTTTCATTTTATCGCGGACTCTGAGGAAAGCGCAATTTATTTAACCCTGACCAGCGCAACTGATAGTTATATTTCAAATGGCGGGGGGTTTGGGCACCGTTTAGGTCCACAGCCATAACTGTTGCTTATGAACAGATCATGACTTTGCCTAAGATTTAAAGCAGACTAATATGTTTGAAATATTATTGATGCCTTTTTTAATGTCAATGGCAATTAATAAAGGTAGGAACTTGGTATTAATTTGCAATAAGTAGCAAGCCTATAATTATCTGTAGAACGAATGAATAACTTAGCATTAGAAACCAAATAAAATATTTTAATTTTTTAATTAACCTTTATTAAATAGTAAAGCAAAAATAGTAATTTTTGTATGATAAACTTAGTAATTTTTTATTATTACTTTGTAACAATTTATTTTAAAATTGTATCCTTAATCTAATGAAATTCCACAACTTCTACTGTCCTTATTTGTATTTCATATGCTGCTTCAAAATAAACCATTTTCCGACGCAGTCAGTATATTTTCGAATTGTGACCTTTGTACTAAAAGACGCTTTCCCATGGTAACATACTTTAATTGAAGACAAACTTGCATTCTGATTGGACACAAATTTTGAATTATGACCTTTGAACTAAAAGACGCTTTCCCATGGTAACATAATTTAATTGAAGACAAACTTGCATTCTGTTTGGACAAAAAAAAGTAGAATTATGTTTGCTTTGTTGACCATTTAATGTGTAAACAATCCACACGCCGGTGATGTATTTACGCCGTAATTTCATGATTGGCCTCCTAACGCACTCTCTCTATTTTGAAACTATTGTCATACAAATGATCCTACACAAAGGTAATTATATTATATTCTTTATTCCAAAAGCAATACAGCTTATAGGATATACAATTTCAGAAACATTGTATATATTTACATAATTTGATTAACCTAATTATAATAAAAACAGTGTAATACATGTATAATATAATATAATGTGCGGAGTATGATAAACATATACATCTATGAATTACGTATATTTTCAGCTAACAATAAATATTTACCAAGGTTGTTTAATTCCTTTATATTATTCACAGATAGTACATGTAATTGAATTAGCTTAAACATCGAGGGGTTTCTATAATAGTACGGTTGTATATATTGGAGTCTAATACTTTTATATTTTGTACATTCCAAAATAAAATGATACTCATCTTCTATAGAGTTACAGTCACAAAATGTACATATCCTGGCGTGTTTATCTATATTACAGTAACGCCCAGTTTCGATACTTAAACTGTGAGCATGTATTCGATATTTAGTAATTACAGGTTTATATCTATAATTCACAGGTCTAAATAAGTAATACTGTAAACTAAAGTTTTCATATATATACAAGTCTAGAAGATTATGCAACGATACAAATCACGGTGTTTCTTGTCAAAAATTTAGACAAAGACTGACAAACGAATGGCCTTAGTCATTGAATGTCAATATAAATAAATGACGTAAACAAGTCATAACATATTGATCTTGAAATTTCTCATTTCCAACTTAACCCAAAATAGTTGCTTCACAAGTCCGCCAGCCGCGGACGTGCCGTGCTGTTACTTTGCTTTGCTCAAATATTCCAACAAGATGTAATCAAAATTACCAAGGTGACAAATTCAATACGCCAGACGCGCGTTTCGTCTACTTAAGACTCATCAGTGGCGTTTAACTCTAAATGCTTAAAGTATTTTTTCATTCGGTGATGGAATAATATAAGTCCACTGGGATCGTGTAAAAACACAATACAGGTAGTTCAAAATATTATATAAAAGTCTAAAAAGTCTACCAACTAGCAAACTTATTAAGTATCGGATCGACAAACATGACGATACAGCATAAACAAAAAATAATATACAAGTCTAGAAGATTATGCAACGATACAAATGACGGTGTTTCTTGTCAAAAATTTAGACAAAGACTGACCAACGAATGGCCTTAGTCATTGAATGTCAATATAAATAAATGACGTAAACAAGTCATAACATATTGATCTTGAAATTTCTCATTTCCAACTTAACCCAAAATAGTTGCTTCACAAGTCCGCCAGCCGCGGACGTGCCGTGCTGTTACTTTGCTTTGCTCAAATATTCCAACAAGATGTAATCAAAATTACCAAGGTGACAAATTCAAAAACCCAGACGCGCGTTTCGTCTACTTAAGACTCATCAGTGGCGTTTAACTCTAAATGCTTAAAGTATTTTTTCATTCGGTGATGGAATAATATAAGTCCACTGGGATCGTGTAAAAACACAATACAGGTAGTTCAAAATATTATATAAAAGTCTAAAGAGTCTACCAACCAGCAAACTTATTAAGTATCGGATCGACAAACATGACGATACAGCATAAACAAAAAATAATATACAAGTCTAGAAGATTATGCAACGATACAAATGACGGTGTTTCTTGTCAAAAATTTAGACAAAGACTGACCAACGAATGACCTTAGTCATTGAATGTCAATATAAATAAATGACGTAAACAAGTCATAACATATTGATCTTGAAATTTCTCATTTCCAACTTAACCCAAAATAGTTGCTTCACAAGTCCGCCAGCCGCGGACGCGCCGTGCTGTTACTTTGCTTTGCTCAAATATTCCAACAAGATGTAATCAAAATTACCAAGGTGACAAATTCAATACGCCAGACGCGCGTTTCGTCTACTTAAGACTCATCAGTGGCGTTTAACTCTAAATGCTTAAAGTATTTTTTCATTCGGTGATGGAATAATATAAGTCCACTGGGATCGTGTAAAAACACAATACAGGTAGTTCAAAATATTATATAAAAGTCTAAAGAGTCTACCAACCAGCAAACTTATTAAGTATCGGATCGACAAACATGACGATACAGCATAAACAAAAAATAATATACAAGTCTAGAAGATTATGCAACGATACAAATGACGGTGTTTCTTGTCAAAAATTTAGACAAAGACTGACCAACGAATGGCCTTAGTCATTGAATGTCAATATAAATAAATGACGTAAACAAGTCATAACATATTGATCTTGAAATTTCTCATTTCCAACTTAACCCAAAATAGTTGCTTCACAAGTCCGCCGGCCGCGGACGTGCCGTGATGTTACTTTGCTTTGCTCAAATATTCCAACAAGATGTAATCAAAATTACCAAGGTGACAAATTCAATACCCCAGACGCGCGTTTCGTCTACTTAAGACTCATCAGTGGCGTTTAACTCTAAATGCTTAAAGTATTTTTTCATTCGGTGATGGAATAATATAAGTCCACTGGGATCGTGTAAAAACACAATACAGGTAGTTCAAAATATTATATAAAAGTCTAAAGAGTCTACCAACCAGCAAACTTATTAAGTATCGGATCGACAAACATGACGATACAGCATAAACAAAAAATAATATACAAGTCTAGAAGATTATGCAACGATACAAATGACGGTGTTTCTTGTCAAAAATTTAGACAAAGATTGACCAACGAATGGCCTTAGTCATTGAATGTCAATATAAATAAATGACGTAAACAAGTCATAACATATTGATCTTGAAATTTCTCATTTCCAACTTAACCCAAAATAGTTGCTTCACAAGTCCGCCAGCCGCGGACGTGCCGTGCTGTTACTTTGCTTTGCTCAAATATTCCAACAAGATGTAATCAAAATTACCAAGGTGACAAATTCAATACGCCAGACGCGCGTTTCGTCTACTTAAGACTCATCAGTGGCGTTTAACTCTAAATGCTTAAAGTATTTTTTCATTCGGTGATGGAATAATATCTGTACAATTGACATTTAGGTGAGGCTTCAAAAAATGATAAAGCTTCGGTAATGAATTCGTCAGTTACACGTCTCCTAAATTCGCTCAAAAATAAGCTTACATTTTCAACATTTTGAGCCAACCAGATATAATTGAAACCATATTTGCATAATATGTCTCTTATCTGACAACACCAATTCATCTTACAATGAAGCTTAATAAAACTAGCTTCTAACATTTCCTTATAGCAACTTCTTAGTATACAGTTGTCAGTATAATAAACAGTTATTTCATATGTGATTTGGGAACAGTCAAACTGTTGGTCCGACGTGGAGGGGATAGTGTTTTGAACTGTTGCCCGAGGCCGCAGGCCAAGGGCAACAGTTCAAAACACTATTCCCGACACCGAGGGACAATTGTTTGACTGTTCCAAAATCACATATGAAATAGCTGTTTTATTACCTGATCAATTACTGTTTTCACAGTACTTGCAGAAGAAAAAAAGGAAAAAGAAAATTTTTGCTATTTTCAACTGACAAATTGTACTTTGTTTAAATACTTCAACACATTTTAGTTATGGAGAAATAGTCATGGGGTTCTTTCCAAACAACGAGAATAAAATCATTTTGTTTCTTTACTGTTCCTCGTGAAATTAGCGGGGAAAAAATGACGTCAGAGTACGCGATGGGAAACAGTGGAAACTATTGGCCGGTAAACAGTTCGCGAACGTGGACGTTTTTAGAATTTCAGAAAACAGTAAAAATACCGAATTTCGTTTATATAAGGTATCAGGTAATAATATTCAATATCTTTACCCAATATTTCAACAGTTGACAATATCTGTCAATATACAATGGGGTTTTTCCAAGCTCAAAATAACCATATAATTTACAGTGCCTTTCTTCACTCTCAAGATTCTTTTCAAAAAGTACAGATGAAGGCTTTCTATATCCAATGCTTTATGATATCCCCAAACTTCACTACCATAAATTTAATATAGGTTTTACATACGTATCAAATAACGATAACAGGATTCAGTATTAAAACAATCGTCTTGTATCTTATTGAATAAGCTAAATAGTGCTTTTCTATCTTGATTCGATAACATCTTTTGGTTTTCATTGAAATTACCATTGTACCTAATCAGTACCCCTAAATAAACAAATTCGTCGCATAATTCTATTGCTTCTCCATTGATACACCATTTTTCATCAGATCTAACAATACCTCTTTGTCTAAAGACAACAATCTTAGATTTCTCAATATTTATGTACAAATTGCGTTCATTTGAACTGTTATTTATTACATCAATCATATGCTGCAAGTCGTTTATGTTTTCACTAAAAATTACAGTATCGTCAGCAGATGAACAGATATAAATTAAGTAATTGTAATTCATAAGGTATGCAACCTTGATTAATTAATTGAATTACTACATTGTTAAAAAGGGCGATAAAGATTCTCCCTGCAAAAGACCAATATTGCAATTAAAAAAATTCGAAAAGGTACCTTCATGCTTAATACAAGCTTTCAGTTTTACATACATAGACTTTAATACCGACAATAATTTTCCATTAATGCCAGATCTAATCAACCTTAACCAAAGTTTTGAATGATTGACACTATCGAATGCCTTCTTATAATCTATAAAACAACAATAAAGGCGTTTGTTATTTCTTAGTGATTTTGAAACAATGGAATGAAGAGCATAGATAGCATCATGAGTACAGTATCCGGGCCTGAATCCGAATTGTGAATAAGATAAAATACTATTTTCGTCACTCCACTTTGGGACATTGGCAATTGTCGAAACGTCAAATGTTCGATAACACATTTTGTTTAATATATACGCACAGCTCATAGAGTTAACAGTAAAATTCCCTGATCGTTCCGTTGCAATTATTTATCCCGCCCCCAACATTTTTTGTGAATAGCATACACACTACATATTTCAATTCACATTTAATTAGCATTGAATTGACATTTTGTGTTCATGTTAATACAATTCTAATTTAAATGTTTTACTTTGAAGTTCTCATTTCAAAAGATAGTCAAACTAACAAAATAGCAAGCTGTAATGAATATTACTTGATGCATGTAGGTACATATTTGCTTATGAATTTTTTTTAATGTGCTGTTTTGAAATTTTAAAATAATAACTAGATTGTTTTGGAGTTAAAATATACGCTACGTCGCATGAGAAAAAAAACCTTACAACTCCGAGATATACATACATGTAGACAGGTGTGTATTGTTTTATTTACCATCGTGGTCTTAACTTCTGAAATAGCTTTTCATTGTAAGCTCTATGATTTTTAAAGCCATTAATAGGCCTATCTTCTTTCTTTGCGTCCGTCGTCATTCACCTGCAGACAGGAGATGGAGCTCTAATTGCAAAGTTTCTTGTATGTTTAAAAAGTCCATGATTAGTACATCAATATAGCAAACTTCTTATATTATGGCCTTATTTTGATTGGATACAATTCGAAGCACGTTAATTACTTACCTCCCCTACACACATTAATGAAAGAAAACGTTAATGTTTCTTGTCTTTTTCTTTTGTTTAATAAATTTTTATAAAGTTTTTTTTCTTATTGTTCTTTGTTCAGTTTCCGTTCTACTTTATATATATCTTTGGACGATATTACGTTGTTACAAATAGCCGAAAACATGGAAAATGAACATTATATTTTTACCAAAGTGGGGGAAATTAAAGAAGAACTGTTCAACAATATCTTCCACATAGAGATTTCAACTTGGATTTTTCAATGTCAGACAGTGAATCAAATTCTAGCAAAGTGAAACCCGATTCATATGTTTATTCGGTTTATTCGGCGAGGTGCTTGAAACCTGTTACGGACGAGGAGCTTAGATGCTGAATTGAAAATATCATTTTGTCATCTCATAAGAATTTGAATGTATTCAACTAACAATGGAGTCCGAAATAGATTCTATCTATTGAAGCCGAAATTGCTTTCTGTAAATTTGGTAAAGAGATTCGTTTTGAGGCTAGGAAATAAGATTGAACTTAATATATCCATAAAAGTTTGTACTTATCGCACGATACAATGTTCCAACGATGTAAGGGGTGGAGCAATAGCTGTTGAACAGTTGTGATGTCATACAAGCTCCACCCCTTTCATCATCTAAATTAATGAACACTTAACTTCAAAGAAAACTAAGACAAACCATTCCACAAATATACGTAACTTAATGTTCACCAGAAAATGCGTGTTTTGATTCTCAAGTATGATTTATCACCCTTTGTCTGGTTCTTTATAGCATTACAGCAGAATATAACCTTTGATTATACACCTGTACATACGTATAATAGCACCAACAAAAACTTGTTTCGCTAATTACAAGAAATCGTATCCATCATATACGAATAATGACAAAAACTTGTTACCTTTTATTGTCATTTGTTGTAAAAACACTGATGAAGCCTGTTGGTTATGCGAAATATTTGTACAATTTTTAAAACTTTGTTTTCGTTTTAATTATGTATCTAGATGTTTTGTACAACTTTTAAAACGAATAATGGACGAATAATGAACTTGAGGCACCATACGAAACAACGTCTTTATACTTTAAGATTGCTGTAACTAGCACAATATAATATGTACCAACAAGTACGTACATGTCCTTGGCTACGACTAGACGTGACCTTGAATATGGTTTTATGGATAATAAAGATACATCGCTGACTGACAGCTGACAATAAAACGAGGACATTAATATTGTTTTCATGATCATTTGTCCTTGATGATGTGTGAGTTTACAGTATATATCGTACAAAGTGTAATAAATTTTCATCAAAATGCCTAAGTGATATTTTGGGTTTGTTTGAACTTGTTTTTCAGATTCCTCTCTTTTACTACGAGTGGAGTGATCTTGCTTTATGGTATGACTCTTCTGTTTGGTTTTTTGAGCACACACGCAGCTCAGCTCAGACAGGACTTATTCGTATCTAAAGGTATAACAGAAGTAAATATGTGGCAATAACAGGTTACCAGATTGTTTATCCTACATTTAGTACAACACTGAAGACTGGATTGTGTTCTAATTTGGTCAAAAGTGGTTACATGTGTACAAGTTTTTGTCTTTTGTCTGTAAACTCATGCACAAATTAAGTTTAAAAGGAGTGGTAAATATTTTCTCAGTTCTTGAAAGATAAACTTTTGTTAATTTTTTAAACAATTTAGTATTTTACATTTACTGCCTTAGAAAATGCATGTAAAAGTGTGAGTGTCTCAAAATGTTCCAACTAGTAAAAAAAGGAATTGGTCACGGATATATGTGGCATATATTTTTTAAATGTTGAATTTACGTTTATTAATTTTCTAGCCCATGAAATGCTGAGGCCTGTTAGAAAGATATGCAAATCACAGAAATGTTAGTATTTTCGACTATAGCCATAACATTTACTTCTGTCCTATCTAAAGATGTCGTTTTCTGCAAGTATAAACGACCGCTTTTACGAGTGACCCGTAAATTACAATATCGTCTCGAGTTTTAAATGATTATAAATCGTTTTTCTTCCTATATCTTATATCTAACCCAGAATATCAGAAAAGTAATTTTAAAAAAACTAATTTCGATAATGGGCATTTACGGTAGGGAAAGGGTTAAAAATAAAATATTACAAATCACGGATACTGAAATTGAAATATAACAGCGACGGACACAACGGATATTGTTATCTTCAAAGACATGCATTTCAAAAATATGACGAAAGATGGCATGTGTGTTATGCACCGATTTATCCCTGATTGAAATACCCATAATACTGTTTTTTGCAACTTAAATTTTAAGCCTTTTAAACACTTTTGGATATTGGTATTTTACGAGATTTTTTTCAGCTATACAGTTTTGAAGCAAAAATATAAATTACACAGAAAAAAGTCTACATAAAAGTACCAAAAGCAAATAACGCTTAGTCTTTGTATCATATGCATGTATGCATATTGTTTAATTGTATAAAAACTGTCTCATTTATAAAATGAAATTTGAAAAAAACGTTTTCACTTTATTTTTTTTGCAGTTAATGTGCAGCTTGTTTCTCTGGTTATAAATTAAAACATATTTGCAACCGTTTCGTCGTCGTAAAACCTGTTACCCTGTGTTGCACGGTTTTGCTTCTCAAATGTGATTTGTATCCCTTTGTACGTATATTCAAGTGTATTGTTTATTTTATTATATTTATGTACAATTATTTTTTGGAATATATTTATAGCAGAAAAAACGATTGTTTTGGGTTTTTTATAACAAAACTACCTAAAAAAAATATTTTGTATTGACAAGATATTCATTTGGTCGTAAATTGACGAATTTGAAAATTTAAAACTGCGTTAGCTACACGGCTGTGTGCCGGAATGCCAACATTTTGAAAGATCAAAGAACACTGTATGACCTCATTAGTGAGGATTAAGGGGTCCCCCATACAGGGTAATTAATTGACTGTAAAGGTAAAATTGTGTAATATTGTACTGGTATATATTGAGTGATACTATTGATATAATAATTATTGTATATTATTAAACCTATTATCACTCAATATAAGACATTATTTTATTTTAACATTATAAACACTTTCATTGTAGAAAAATATAACAAAATAAAAATAAAATTTCACGTAAAGTCTATTTAGTTGTTATTATTCACGTAAAGTCTATTTAGTTGTTATCCAAGGTGTAGTAGCTGGGACACGGCATCCACATATTCCATGAGGTCGATGGTGTTGTTGGCGAGTCTGTCCTTCAATGTGCTGATGTAGTTGTCGATGGTTCGGTACTTCTTGGGTCTGGGTCTTTGGGTTCCGCCGGCCTGAAGTTGAATACGGGTTATCTCGTTGACTGCGTCGATGTCTTTGAAAATCTGGATGATGTTGTAGATATTCGGGTGACTGTGCTGGACTTTCCTTTTTAGTTTACCATGCCAGGCTTCCAGGTGGTTGGTGGTGCGGGGTCCCTCGGTGTTGAAGTGATTCCATAGAGTGCGGTCGCTATCAATCCATTGGGTAACAACATAGTCTGTGAAAGTTGTAGTGTCAATGGGCAAGTCGGTGTCTTCTAAGTCTTCTAGTGCGTGGAACCAGACATCTTCTATGTGTTGGGGTGGAACAAGTGGGAGTGCTGCTGCGCGTCTCACTAACTGTCGTATGTCGTCATTGTCCTTGTAGTGAATCTGTAAACCTGTTGACTGTGCCTTGCGCCAAATACACTGGGTGTAGTGGAAGAAACAGCCTCTTACATTTATACCCTGGAAGACATTACGAATACCATTGTGTGCTGCTGTCTCGAAGTCCATGAACACTGTAGTAGGGGAGAATTGTAAGTTGTTGTCAGTCATTGATGTTTGCAGTAGGCGGAAAAATCTTCTGTATGTCTGTTCGCTCTTTCCTGGTAGTAGGGCATATACCACTGGAATTAAGCAGCTTGGTATACCGACTTAATATACCCAAAGCTCGTTAAGTTACGGCTTTGAGAACTCATATTTCAGTTCATGAAAGGGTAAGCAGTAGTCAATGCTTAGTATTCGTGAATTATAGTAATTAATACATTATATACATTATATTATAATCAATTTGTTAATTTTCACTTTTTTCACAAAATTAGAATATTATTTATTTATTTATTTATTTTTTATTTAATTTATTATTAAAATTATTTATTTTTCATTTTTACCGTAATATTAATACATGTGTTGTCCAATTTATATATATAACCATTTTCTGTAAAATAAAACGTTATTTTACCTATGATTATACCTACACCCCTTGTTGTACCCCTTTGTAACCGCTAAAACAACAAAACTTAATTATGTGATTTTAAAAATGTTGGCATTCCGGGAACACCCCAGCTACACAATTAAAGTATTCAATTTTGATCAATTTATTAGAATTAGAGTTCTCTAATAAAAAAAGACACATGATACTAGCAAATCTTTCTACAAACTGCAACTGTGGTAAAAACATGTAGAAAATTAATGTGATCTAATGGTAACTTAAAATAATTTATGATAACAGTTTCTTCAATATTAAGGATGTTTGCTGCTAAGTTTTTATAGGGCGTTCGAACGCCTCGCGTGTCGTATAATGAAAAAAAATGTAAACAATTTATAGCACTATTCAATTCAAACAAACTGCCATCCATTGTTACGAAATTGTTAGCTTGGAGTGAATAAAGCACATTGCGCTGAATGGACTTTTATGTTATTGCCACCTAAGCCAAGAATAATAGTAGTAGGATCAGATCGTTTGGCTCTGATTAATAATAGTCTAAAGATGTCCTAGCTCCTGTGAATTCTTTTTGTTATCTCGGCGATGCTACAAAGCTACAAAGAGGTCACATTACTTATTAAGAGCAGCCCGGGAGTGATTTACTCCCGGACGTTTTATGCTTATAATTTACTACTAGTATTTAACTGTTTCTCGGGTTTGATCCATGCATTTTAGGTCTTGCCATTTTATTGATCATTTCGGAATCGATTTGGTACCATGATTGCGAAAAAAATGTTAAAATTAATTAATTAGAAAATTTTTTAAAAATTTTAAGCTGAACAGCGGAGAAGGCAACATTATTTATTACAGTAAGACTGTCACAGCGGTTTAAAAGAGAAAAAAATATATATGTCCATAGGGTGTTTTTGCTGCATTACGGGTAATGTGACCACTTTTTTGTACGCCGAGATAAACAATTTCTAAGGAGCTACACTATTGAAGCTAATTTTATCCATTAGGAATGACACATCTCACTTAAAACTGCTTCACTTTTAGCTCAGTTTGCAGGTATATATGTGGCAACAACATACATCTCTTTTTCTAATTACCAAAAATTTTTGTTTGGTTATCTCATTAGAACATCTCATTCCGGATTCCCTGTCTGGCGCAACGGGGTTGCCTTGAACGGTAGGTGTATTAGCCACATTTCTGATCAAACTTGAATTGTTTTATATTTGTGAAGCGTTAGAGGTGTTATGCCTACTAACCAAGGTAGCTATCATGCCTTTCAGAATGCTATCTTTCAGCGTTGCGTTCTCGCTGAGGTAAGTTGTAGAATAGTCATTACGAACGCAACCAGCTGTGGGTTCGCAGTGCTCTACCCAAATACCTGCCGGTGATATCCCTGGGTGGTGGATAAGGGAGGTTGTCCGATTGATTGATTGATTGATTGATTGATTGATTGATTGATTGATGGTGTTTAACGCCCGAGCAGCAATTTTTCAGCTATATTCAGGCGATGAACATGAAATGGATGATAAAATGAACATGAAATGATGATGAATGAAAATGGGATGGGACACAAGGAAAAATAGGGGTAACGGATTTTAGATTGCCACTGGAAAATGGGAGGATGGATAGGTTCGGGCAATTTAGCCTCCTGTAGCGGGATCGAAATCCCTACTCATAGCGAATACTACAGCAGCGTTCTTTAACGTGCGAGGAACGTGGCATTTTTCCCAACACGGTGCACTAATATGGTTTGCGGTCAGGTTTTCCGTATTATGGCCTGACAACCCCAGCTTACCAGGGGTACCCCATTCAACCACCTGGGGCACACATCCCAGTCAGTCTTTAGGCAAACCTACCTTACACGCCGGTCAGGGTACTGGGCGCTATTTAGTCGCCTTTTACGACAAGCTAGCGCGACTGAGGTCTATTCTTTCAGCCACCCGAATCACGCACGGGGCGTTATATAACGAAAGGCCTGTCAGCGGAATACAATGTGTAACGGTATTTGAGAGTTGCACGATAGTGAACACTGTCTAGATTTTAAAAATGAGTAGGCGCATTGTAACTGCTACCAAACGCTCAAATACCCGTCCCTACCCAGTACTTTATACTGCCGTTATTTTATTGTTTGGGCGTTCTGAATATACTGAAACATTCCGCACTAGACATAAGCAAACATTCAATCAATCAGTGTTATGTTTGAATGTTAAATACTGGTAGTACACGTCGTCTTTAATTCGTTTAATCATTTCCTCATTTCTGACCGTTCGCGAAAACGTCACGATTTGGAAATTTCCGGCAATTTCCTCCGTGTTTCTCCGTTTAAGTTTTATGATACACATTTTACGATAAACATACACAAATCAATGCCACTTTCCCATTTAAAACAGATTGATTACCATTATCTTGCATATTTTTCCCGTTTAAGTTTTATGATACACATTTTATGATAAACATACACAAATCAATGCCACTTTCCTTTTCCACATATCTTGCATATTTTTTCCCATTTTTCCTCGTAACCGATTATATGATTCCCCTGGTTTTCTCGAGTGTCTAATGCGCCGTAACCATGCGGGGTTTTCACTCCTAACTTAGCTCTGCTTATTTGTTGGCCATTCAGCAGCTATCTCTAGATTTAGCAGCCAATCAAGAAACAGCATTGTTTATCTGTTATCCTTGAGGTATGACTGGTTTCCATAGTCTAGCTTTTGATAATTTATCCCGTATCCCAAGAATTGCCTTGATCAAAAATGTAAATTTGATTATGTGTATATACTAAATGTTGTTTCGACTAAATATCAAATTATAAAGTCTTTGAATCAAAAAAGTTGCCTACTGATTGATTCTTTGATGGCCTGGTACTATATATTACTGTAGGCGCAACAACCAGTTGTTTTGTTTCGTTTTTTTTTTTTTTTTTTTTTTTTTTATATTTTATTTTATTTGATTTTTTTTTTGGTTTTTTGTTTGTTTGTTTTGTTTTGAAGCATTGAGAATACATATCTGCTCCGTTTATAGTCAAACGACGATAAACATTGAATAGCTGTGATGAAAACACCACCAACGTAAACTCAAACACATCGCTTCAATAGTTCTTTTAAAGTATGAAAACAGCTGTCGAATGTTCTAAATTCGTACGCATGTTAGAATCCCTAAATTGACATGCTCGAATGATGGTCCAATTTTTATACCTCTTTTCACATGGTGAAACTTATGTTCAGATTGTTCCTTATGAACACGCGGAGTGATGTATTTTAGACTTTGGAAGAACCTCCTGAATATAGCTGAAATATTGCTTGCTGGACGTAAGCCAACAACAATCAAGCAGTCAATCAATTAGACTTTGCAACCACACACACACGGTGCAACCACACACACACCATTAACTCGGTCCTGTAGCGGGAAATGCCAAATCACCTGGCTTTATATCTGTCTTTTAGAGCTGGTGATTGCATGCTATGGGTCAAAATGACGTGTTCAAAAACATTATTAATATTAGCACAAATTATAATCGAGTACATTACATACTGTTTAGATATAATCCTGTTATTACAGTTATTTAAAACGGATTTGTTCATAAAATAGATAAACACATAATATTCCTTATAGTATCATCTTCGTAAAACAAGACGAGGAAAACAATTTAATTGGAGACGGATTAATAAAAGCTTATAAAGCTTATTTCCTAATCAGGTCATAATATATTGTTTGTATATGTTGTATTTATATGTGAATTTACTAATAAATATGTTTAAACTAAACTAAAACAATTAATCTCATTAGGTATTTTAACCACGCCCCCAGCTCGTGACTTATTACGTTGATGACGTTTTCTACATAGATGTATTCTTATGCAAACAACAAGCGACAACTAATTGTAAATACCATTTGAATACTTGTTAAATATCGTCTTATTTCTTTTTATAATATTGAATTTAAAATATCAGGATTGTTTTTAATTGTTGGTTATATTATTAAAACCCTTTTTTTCAAACAGTTTTATGTGTGAATACCAAGTTGCATTTCCTGAAAAATCACTTCCTATAAGTGAAACAAGCATTATATCTTCTAGATGGGAACAAAGTACAGATTCCCAGGGCATCGCTGTAACCTGGAATTTCGGTTATTCTGCAACCATTTATAATTTCTGTAATAGAAGAAAGAATACACAATTGTATAACGTTTGACACCATACCAGTCGAACTTACATGTATTAATATACGTTAAAATATGCATTTTATTTGCAATTAGGCGCTTTCTAGTGATATATTTTTAGATTATTAGAGCCGAAAAAACGAGAATTCCACATTCAATGCAAGCCAAAGTTTCAACAGCTTAATATCAATACATCTGTGATCATAGTAGGATTATAATCAACAACATTTTTACATTTTTATTTATGAATCTTTTTCAATGTTAAAAATATCATGGAATACTAGTTTGCATGTAGACAAAGAAGTAACCATAAAAAAGTGGCAGTTAACTTATATACAAACAGTAAACGCTTGAATAACCGTATACTAGTCCCGGTCTTAGATTTGCTGTTTACAAATTTTAACAAATGTAATGGTAAGGGACCGTTCAATATGAATTGGGGGCTTGGGACCGGTACATTTCAGATTATCATGCTTAAAAAAGGTTTAAATGTCCTGTATCTTCTTAAAATACAAAAACTTCTTATCCTACGTCAGATGTGTTATAAAAAGTAGGTATTATATCTAGTGAATAATTTTATGGTTACATTTCATAATTTATGTTTGCTAAACAAATTGTGAGATTTCAGTTTGTTGGATTTGAATTAAAACGTTAGAAACATTTTTTTTCATTGATGATATTGTTATGAAAGAAAACTTTTTGTCCTGTCTGTGCGGAAAAAACAAAACTTATGTATATGCCAAAGCCAGCATAAAAAGTATGTGTCATATTGCATTTTGCACCGGTCCCTAATCCCCAATAAATATTGACCGGTCCCTGAAAAAGATTGACAGTTTTCGTCAAATGTTTGTTGCTTATTTTTACTGCTAATTTTTACATAGATTTCATGCCGTTTAATTCGTTGGTCAATATCACAAATTTTAGTTGTTATGAACTGTATAACGTTTAATACAGGGAGAAACAATTAAACCACAACAACAATAATAATAATAATAATAATAATAATAATAATAAAATGATAATAATAATAATAATAATAATAATAATAATAATAATAATAATGCTTTTAATTAATTTATCTTTGTTTTATTTCTTTGACGTAGTAATGGACAACATTTTTATCAAAATTATGTTTCATATCGATTTTAAGGTATATAAAAATATAGAGACGAAATTGAAAAATTGGACAAACAATTCATGAACACAGATCTTAAAATTCCTTTAAAAAGAAAATTCAACAATCATGTTTCTATTATAATACCTTCACAATCTTCTGCGCATGGCGGAAATGGTTCGCCGGTCGGTAAGCACAAGGGTATATGCATAGCACATGCAATACTCTCTGATTTTGCACGTGGTATGGTACATGATGATATCTTTGTGAAGAGTGTCCCCAATACAGCTTCCGCCTCTTTAACAGAACTGTGTCCCGGATAATTTTCAAACGGGTTAACAGTTTGGTTGAAAGCATATTTTGCACAGTATTTACTTTGGACAGGAACACATACCTTGTTTTGATTTACTAAAGCTACAAAAGAAGCACATGTCATTTATTTATATATTTATATTATATACTCACAAGCAAAAACGTTAAGGAACACTTTTTGCTATTAATTTTAATTTGCATTATAATTTGGAATATTTCATGAAAACAATATTTGTTATGAAAAAAAAACTATCCTCCGTTTCAAGATACATTTATTTATCTAAAATTAAGTATTATTTTGTCAAAATCTGATAATTTACCCATTGATACAATCTGGGTGATACAATACCTTTTATCATATACTTATTGTCAATAACTTATATTTTTTTTACTGTATGATAAAAGGAATAAATTTGTAAAAATTTGATATTTTACCAGATTGGCAAAGCGGGCTGATATCAAAATGTTATTAACTACTTCCGAAAGTTATTATATACACGCTTTCCCGTAAGTGCTATCACATGCCTATCCGTAAATGATCTAAAATTACCAGGATTGTTTACAAATATGACATCTAACGATAAAGCAGACGACATGCATGATAAGAATGCATCGGAGATAGACAATAATTTGGATTATTTTGAGTCAATAAAAAATTACATACAAAAAGGAACAAACCATTAATGATCTGAACATATTATCTAAATGACTGGCAGTACCAGAATTCGATAAGATTTGATATATCCAAGTCTATTTAATTTTCCCTTGCTGATTCATATGATAAAAAGTTCATTACATGACATTTTTGATATCACATGCATTATAAGCCCTCGGCTCTTCGGCCAATATCTAACCTTGGGCTAATACTACATATGATATCAAAATTATCATGTAATAATTAACAAATAGGTTAATTTTCTAGTTGTCATAAACCTTTGTGCTGGGTATATATTTTTAACACAATACATGGACTTTAACAATAACATAACGCAATAAATCATGGTGACATCGGCAACTAGAATGGTTAAAAATGCAATAAATCATGGTGACATCGGCAACTAGAATGGTTAAAAATACAATAAATCATGGTGACATCGGCAACTAGAATGGTTAAAAATGCAATAAATCATGGTGACATCGGCAACTAGAATGGTTAAAAATGCAATAAATCATGGTGACATCGGCATCTAGAATGGTTAAAAATGCAATAAATCATGGTGACATCGGCATCTAGAATGGTTAAAAATGCAATAAATCATGGTGACATCGGCATCTAGAATGGTTAAAAATGCAATTACAGTTTAAAATCTAACACTTGTATCAGTGGTCGATGATGTCTCAATAGGGATATTTATATCAGCTTGCTTTTTTAAAATACGAAAAGCCTGGCCGCGACCGTGTTGAGTAACTTGTTTAAAGAGTGCCACGCTCCTTGCACTATTAAGACCACATTTGTAGATTTCGATAAAGAGTAGGCTTAAAAGGATAAATTCCCCGACCCTACCGAAAACTCCATACTTTTCCATTGGCAGTCAAAATTGTGTCCAATCTCATCCCTTTTTCCATTGATTTATTGTTTGTTAACTTGTTCTCGTCCTGAATGTGGCTGAATTACAGCTCGCTGGACGTAAATCATTCAATGAGCTTGCTTTTTTCTATCGCAATACTTGTTAAAAGCATCGCTATAATTTAGACACCCATCATTGAGGAATTGCATAAATTAAATTGATTTTGTATTTTAAAAAATGCACAAGTAAACACAATGTTAGCATAATAAATTGTATAATTTAATTACCTGTTTGTTGCTACAATACGAATGAGTTACTTTAGTTGCCTCAAAACCAGCTAACTTACATTATATATTATAGGATTAAACACAGGGTTTTAGGAAATTATCATTGTGTAAACCTCGACGACTCACTCACAAACTAAATAAAGTCCGAAGGACTTATTAATAATTTCCTAAAACAAAGTGGTTAATCCTTATAATTCTGTGAAATAATAGTTGCGATTTTCAAAACAGAAAAAACAGTTACAGAAACCCATCTAGACCTCAAAACGTACCTAGGCCGGAAAGCGTAGGGATATGCAAAACGTAGTACAAAAGGAATCGCGGTTCTGTAGATATTGATTGGAAAAAAACAAAACAAAACACTAAATTGTATTTATATTATATTTGTAATTTCCACTCTTGAAAATCATCTGTACACACAGATTTGATTTTTTGAGCCGTCCCACCTCGGGAATCGAACTCGTGTCAGTTTATTACATTACCGTGTTACGACGGCTTATTCGTGCCAAACAACAAAAAGAAAAAAAAATATTTATTTCGTTTGTACGGTTTATTAAATCGTTTGTACGGTTTATTAAATCGTTTGTACGGTTCATTTAATCCTTTGTACGGTTTATTAAATGGTTTGTACGGTTTATTAAATCGTTTGTACGGTTCATTAAATCGTTTGTACGGTTTATTAAATGGTTTGTACGATTTATTAATCCGTTTATACGGTTTATTAAATCGTTTGTACGATTTATTAATCCGTTTGTACGGTTTATTAAATCGTTTGTACAGTTTATTAAATCGTTTGTACGATTTATTAATCCGTTTGTACGGTTTATTAAATCGTTTGTACGGTTTATTAAATCGTTTGTACTGTTTAGTAATCCGTTTGTACGGTTTATTGAATCGTTTGTACGATTGATTTATCCGTTTGTACGGTTTATTAAATCGTTTGTACGGTTTATTAAATCGTTTGTACGATTTATTAATCCCTTTGTACGGTTTATTAAATCGTTTGTACGGTTTATTAATTCGTTTGAACGGTTTATTCATCTGGTCCCTTGGGTCCCTGATAATTAATAGTATATTGCCAACTACCTAGATCACGTGGTCCCTATGGTACGGAATAAACGATTTAATAAACCGTACAAACGGATTAATAAATCGTACAAACGATTTAATAAACCGTACAAACGATTTAATAACCGTACAAACGGATTACTAAACCGTACAAACGATTTAATAAACCGTTCAAACGATTTAATAAACCGTACAAACGGATTAATAAATCGTACAAACGATTTAATAAACCGTACACACGGATTAATAAATCGTACAACCGATTTAATAAACCGTACAAACGATTTAATAAACCGTACAAACGATTTAATAAACCATACAAACGGATTAATAAACCTTACAAACGATTTAATAAACCGTACAAACGATTTAATTAACCGTACAAACGGATTAATAAACCGTACAAACGATTTAATAAACCGTACAAACGGATTAATAAATCGTTCAAACGATTTAATAAACCGTACAAACGATTTAATAAACCGTACAAACGAAATAATTTTTTTTTCTTTTTGTTGTTTGGCACGAATAAGCCGTCGTACCGTGTTGTATGACAAAAGAAAAGATTAAAATAAAAGTCAAACCCCCGTGCGCTCAGTTTTATACTTGAATTCTTAAATTACTCCATAATGTACCTTTGTATTACGAAAATCCAATAGGAAATGTGTTTTCCACGAAAATCCGTCCATATTTCTTACTTTGGATCTGTTGTTTACACTTTATAAATCGTCCTGGACCTTTGCTACATGTACGGTAACTTTTTACGTAAGCCATTTTTGTTTCTTAAAGAACCATGTGTTGTTTACAAAAGTTCGTCTGCTATCGAGTCGTTCTTCTGATTACCGGGCAAACCGCTAGACTTTTCCCGCTTCAATCGCAAAACACAATGATCGTCTGCCCCTAGCTTACACTTCCGTTAAAATAACAGAAGAAGAAATATATTGGCTAAGCCAATCACAAAATAAAATACATAAACACAGCCCTAGTTACATTCGACTCGAAAATTAGGCAGTGTGCCTCGCATTAATTCTTTTTTTTATAATTAAATTACAAAACAAATAACTATTTATAAATATTTTATCACATACCTCTCCTGCGTCTATGTAGATTTGTATTAGTTCCAGCTACTGAGTTGAACATACCCATAACGGAATGGTCTACTCCTGAGTTTCCATGATTTTTGACACTACCAGAGCTTGCAATGTTTGTGTCAACAGTACCAGTTGTCGTTTCTGTATTACCTAAATCGAAACTTGTCGTGTCCATATTCAACTGACCGGAAGTCGTTGCGTCCGTTACTCCACTACCAGAATTTAATATACTCTTTCCCAAACCGTTATTATTCGATGGTAATCTTAGTGTATCTGCAGTAACTGGTTCTTCTGTATACGGTATTCCAGAAGGAGGCGGGTATGCATTCCCTGTACCACCACTTGCCAAAACCGGGCTACTACCACTTGCCATTTCGGCATTCATCGCACCGGGAGGCGCCATGTCATTATTAAGAGGATTTTCAGAATTAACCGAATTCGGACGTAACCTCCTATTGTTACTGGCACTTGAACCTGGCATTTCGCCGTTCATTATACCAGGAGTCGTCAGGTCAGTTTGAAGCGGATTTTCAGAATTTCCCGAATTCAGAGGTAACATCCCGTTGTTACCTATTCCAGCGTTAGGTCCAACAGTACCAAAATTGCTGAACTCTCCCTGCGTTGTGGTATAAAATGATAAAACTGAAGGGATCAGAGCCATCACAATCACACACAATGTTCTTCTTTGTCGTTCCATTTTGAAATAATGTCTTTTGTTAAATATTTGGGGAAAAAAAGAGTAATCAGTAACTTAAGGTTTACAGGTATTTAATGCATCAAGAACAAACCGTTTACCGAATCATTCTGTATGTTTATATACAAAAATGTACAATGAATTGCATTAAGTATCAATCATAATAACTCCAAGATGTTCCGAAAGGAAACTTTTTGACGTAAACAGCATCCCAAAATAATTTTGTCTTGTGAACTTAAGTTTACAGGTATCAGCAAAATTTATTTATTTTTAAAAATATTTTTACGGTGGTCAATTAAAGCAAGTTAATGTAATCTTTTCAATTCTCCTTCGGAAACCCCATGTGTTGTCGTTGTATGATCATATATTTACTTCAGATAATGATGTATTTCGGTCATATCCATTATTATACCATTAACTACAAAAAACGTTTACCACATTATAATAAATCAACCACAGCTTTTGTCGCAGAGATCGCTCATCTCGATTTTTTTTTACTTTGTTTACATCTATCTTAACATGCCAAAATGACCCAGATTAATAATGTATAAATCACCTTCTAAGTGGACTGTAGGGTATAGTTTCTAAATTCACCAGGCAGCATTTTATTGTTAGGACGAGGAAACTGCTTACACTGACACTCATGCCATTTATTAGATCAATTTGCTTTGGCTTGAGTGACGTTTTAACGCCCATTGCAGCAATGTTCAGCTGGACGTGGCGTATAGTTTTATTTGAGAAGGACGCTTGATGAAACAACCGACCTTCGTTATAAAAACTTGCAATCTTTTTTAATTAGGATTGGATTCAAATGCACTCAAAGAGACTTTAACTCGTACGTAGTGTAGACAGTTGACCAATTGTAGTTGACTAACTACCTTAACGGATGATTCGGAATTTGCTTGAACTCGTAATCTATTTGGTCTCTTTCGACTTGTTTACGACGCCGTGTACCTAACTTGGTTAATACCGAATAACACATAGAAACAACCTGCGTTTGCCCGAGTTTTAGTGGGGTGCGTGTTTGTTCGCATTAGTATCGGTCTTTGTCTGTTTCTTATGTAGCTTTTTTATAATTTAGAGTCCGACGTCGTCGTCCTTTTCACTTATTAACCTTTTTCTTTACAAACAACTCATGTAACTAGAAACCAAATAGGCAGGAATGTTCATTTGGTGGTCCTTAACCATGTTTTTTTTGTATTGTTTGAAAATTCAACAGAGATATTAAAGCGTTCTGATTGGCTGAAATTAAAAAGACCTCTGACAAACCAATGGCAAAGTGATTTGAGATATTGCAATGGTACCAAAGATATTCCGCCTCAAATTTTATGATTTTAGTGCCGATCCAAAATTCAACTATATCTTAAAAATCGTCTTACACATTTAAAGCAATCTTTCAAAAATGACGCAACGATAGATCTGCACAATTTTGAAGTTGTTGCTGCGTTTGATTGACAGCCATTTTAAAAGTTTTCATCTGCCACACCGATTTGCACATTACTTTTGTCATATCGTAGAAATGTCTTATGATGAACCTCTACTAATTTTTAATGTTAAGTGACTCTAAATTGAAGACGGTTACCATTATGGAACTTAGCTTAACATGCCCGATGTTAGGGATCTACTTTTAGAAAGTCCCCCTGCATACATTGATACTAAATCACGCAGAAATGTAGCCGGGAATGTTTTCATTATTTGAAAGTCTTGTGTTCTATTTTGAAATGCAGCATACCTGTCATGGTTATTGAAACAAAAGCGATGATATTACAGATAAATACACAACGCGCTATACTTTTCCAATGGCAGTCACAATTGTTTGCCCTTGGTCCAGTCCCTTTCAAAATGATTTGTCGTTTAGCTTGTTTCGTCCTAAAAATAGAAAAAACCCATAGTAATGGCTAGCATAGAGACATTTTTTGTAAAAAAAAATTAATCAACATAAAAACAAAATATGTTCAACTGTTATTAGACGACCCTATTACGTCACGACTTTGTACTGATTTGGAAATTAAATTTTTTACTGTGATTTGTGTGTTTTTCTTATAGATATAATAGAATATTCACTGCAAGATAAAATGTTTTTATGCAACATTTTAAGCCATAACAAATCCGGTTGATTTTATCATTCATGTGACCTTACTTTTCCACAGTTTTGGTTTAAATCAGTATTATCAAATGACATTTTCAATCAATTACAATAATTATTAGAAACCTTGTTACCTTTTTGACATATTACATATGGAATTGTGTATTAAAGAAATTGAAATAGATAAAAAAAAAGGTCTTTATTTCTCCAAACAGGATGAGACCGATTATTGGAAAGTTAAACGATACATTTAACAAATTTAAGCACCCTAGTTGCCTGCACTATAGCCACCACGTGACCATAGTAGCCATATCTATCTTCTGGCGATGACAATTACTGTTTTATTACGGGTATTTGTCGAAAGTAAGCGAACCTCAGTATTCTTATATATATATTATAGTAACTAACCATAGAGTCACTGGAACCATACTGGGACGGTTCCCATTACTCGAACCACAGAGCAGCCCAGCTCGTCCCCGGGTGGCGGATAGGGGAGACGCTCTCGTCAGGTCATAATACGGAAAGCCTGGCCTCGGACCATAGTTGGTAACGTTTTTGGAGAGTGCCACGCTCCTTGCACGATAAAGATCCCTTTTGTAGATTTCGAAAAAGAGTAGGCCTATTGTAGCCGCTACAAAAGGCTAAATTCTCTGACCCTACCCAATACTCTGTACTTTTCCAGTGGCAGTCAAAATTGTGTTCCCTGTGTCCCACCCCTTTTCAATTGATGTATTGTTTGCTAACTTGTTCCCGTCCTGAATATAGCTGAAATACTGCTCGCTGGACGTAAAGCAAACATCCAATCAATCAATCACCATACAGTTACAGTAAGTGCACACATATTGTGACAAAAATAAAATATGTCTGTTCAGCGGTTTTTAAAAACAATAAGTTTTCGAGTATAGATGTCACGTATGATGAAATTAGTTGAATATCTTTAATCATTGCGTTTTTAAAATTCCATTTACAATTAAACATGCCATTTGTTTACATCATATTTATACCTATAGTATATTTTTGACTTAATATTAGTTTACCTGCAAAGCTGGGGCATCGGTGTCCGAAGGGATCCTAATATAGCTGATAAATTAATGAAAGTGGCATTAAACACCATTCCAAGAAAAAAATTAAAAGAAGAATATATGAAAGATTTTAAGTATAGGCAATATGATAAAAAATAATTTTTAGCAACGCAAGCAATTCTAAAAACAAACAAAAATAATATTAACTTTCTTTGTTGAAAACTGACAATACTTGTCAATTAAGATTGGAGTGGAGTACACACTGCCCGAAATAAATAAATAAAAAAATAAACTGTTGTCTATATCCCTAACTTAGGACGCGTCCGTTTACACTATTAAGGACTAAGATAGGTCCTAAGACAATCTTAAGACATATCCTAGTCCTGAGATAGCTTCGTTGACATGGCCCCATATCATTAGTAAAACTGAACTTCCGAATACCGAATTTACACACAGATTAATTTACAAACTGCTTGATAAATTACTGTCCTTGCAACCAGTAACTGTTTACATTAGGTAATGCAGAACATGTGCTCTCTAATGAGCAGAACAAAGATATTCTATTTATTTTTCAGCTCATTGAACATACCGGGTATCCAGATACCGGTAACTTGTATCCAATTTTAAACCTAACAATCGCCAACGTTGTTGCCGTTGTCTGGCCTGGCGGAATTTGGATCCCTTCGTGGATGTTGGATTTGGATACCCGGTGTTTTTGAAGGGACAATTACACGAGTCTAAAATAGCAAGTATGCAAAACAAAAATTATACACAATATTTTATTTATCAGCTCTTGTTTACTTTTATTCATTTTCATCTTATTGCAAAATAAAAAAAAATGATTTCATTTTACGCATGATCAACGAATATCTGTGTTGTAAATATCGTTAATTCGATACGATTCTATAAGTTTTTTTTTAACATTTGACCGATTCATTTAGCGCTAACCGAACAAACACAATATGTTTAAACTAAACTTGCATCGTTGCCATATATTTCTTTGTGTTGAGTTATAAGCGATATGATATATATTAGATAAGCATGAATTGTTTGTCTTTTTGCCGGTACGATCAAGAGTTTATCGAATAAAGGTAAGCATATAAAAACAAAAAAAAACAGGTCAATAGTTGAAAGTATTAATTTGTTGTGTCAAAATATGTTAACAATAAGTGAACTACGAGCTGTTTATATTTTGACATTTATTACAGGAAGGTCAAAATTACAGAAAATAATGAGGTCGAAAACAGAACAGTGCACGCCAGGTGGTAGATTGTAATTAACTTTAAGAAACTCGTACACGTAGAATATGTCTTTAAAAGTTTTTATTGTAGCTTTAAACGGTGACTTTTACGCAACTAATACTTAATCTGACAGTAAAATAATGTGTCAAGATTATATATACTGCATACATGCACCTCAAAATTGTACTGTTTGAAATAAAATGAGATGAACAGAACGTTCCACAATCAATCTCAAAATAGGTATCAACCCTCGAACTATTTCACGCCTTGGGCCACCCTTGGGATGATTTAGGATTCCCACTTTGATACATATTGTTATTTTTATTCTGGCAAGTAATATTCTATTTTGTACTATATACACAAGTATGTGATACATTGCACGATGTGTAATCCATATTGCACATCTTTGACGCGCACTCCTCCTTTTACAATATCGCACCCTTTAATTGCATACTTTTGCGTAAATTTGTAAATTATTGCGTTTTTTCGCAATATTTGCGTATAATTGCAATGAGGTCTTGCGTTAATTTGAAATATGTATCGCTATAATAATTCCCAATAACTTTTGCGTTTGAAGTTAAAAAAGTTGCACGATAAGCTTCAGTACTTCGCAATGTTAATTCAATATTTAAATCTAGTACAAAATAAAAAATATTGCATACTAAATTAAGTTGTTCGTAAATACTTATACTACTATGGCAAAGCTATAAATTGTAAAGAATGTGATAAACGCGCAACCTGTCATCACGATGGTCAAAGACTAATTCTTCAAGTTAATAAAGACACTTTTTGTAGATTTCTAAAATTATTGTAGGCCAATTTCAAAAGTCCGATAATCACACTAAAAAAATATTCAAATGTTTGAATTTTTGAACTTTTCATTCCGTCAACGCCTGTTAAAGCTCTTTGGTAGAGCTAAATATTGCTTTCCTTATGTATAAATTGTACATAATAGTGTTGTTTAAATTATTTTCATAAGAATAGAATATATAATATATCATTAGAATATTTTTGTAGATTTCTAAAAACTTACAGGCTCAGTGTAACCGCTTTAAAATGCCCAATTCACAAGTAGCATTTATAACTTTGCGTTGGCCATCCCACGTAATGATCATTTACTAACAATATGAGTGATGACGAATTTTGAAAATATTGCTCATTGGACATTTATCAAACTAACAATCAATTAATCAAAAAAGCAATCATATCTTTTCACATTCGTCATCACACTCCACATATTCAGTAAATTCGGAGCCAATCAAGCGCCCAGTATTCCTGTTATACTTGCCATAAAAATATTTTATTGCGTAATCTTGTTTTAACATAAATAAGAAATAATTTTGACAAATAAACTGTCGTACGACAAGATTCTTTTAATTCTTTCAAAACTAATTAGTACTCACAAAAATAACTTTCTCTGACCATGAAAAATGGATCGATTATCACATACTTTACAATTGATTAAACAAATTATCAAAACATTGGACTATAACTTTCAACTTTGACATTTATTTTGTTTTATATGGTAAGCTTTTTTCGTTAAACTTTTGATCGTTGCGGCACAAAGACCAACGTATCTTATTATATATTTATTAGATCATGGAGAACTCGATACAACAATATAAAAGAAATAATATAAACAAGTTTGCTCAATGTTCCAAAATGGATCAGACACATGTTACACTGTTATATTTACTTTACAGCAAGTAAACAACACATTGTGCTCCCTATATATAAATTGTATATAATAGTTATATTTATTGCAAACAAAATAACCTAAATAGGCTATAGCAATACAACATTTTAACAAAACATATAACATACAAGCATATATTCACATGTAACAAATATTGACATAAGATAACAAATTGCAAGTATGTATGGATTTGACCAGTATGGATCTTATTTTCGCAACTCCAAAGACTGCTTTATAAAATCTATAATAATGGGCAAAACATTCATATCACAATTTAATATAGTTATAAGTTTATTAAAAGAGTCAAGTTGGTTAAAATCTAAGTTTATATTGGATAATTTACTAAGAAAACTAGTCCTTATATCATTATTAATTTGACAATTAAAAAAGAAATGATTTTCATCATCTAAGACTTTACATAACCTGCAAAGTCTTTGTTCCCTGGGGATATTTTTATATCTACCAAGCTCCATTTCCAAATTATGATCACTTATGCGGAACTTTGTAAGTATTTTGCGACTATTAAAGTTTGAGATTTTTAAGTATTGTGCTGGTTTATTATCAAAATTTAATTTGCTAAAAAGGTAAAGTTTAGAGGTGTTATCAAAAGTTGAAATTTTATCAGTCAAGAGCTCATTATATTTTTCTTTAATACACTTTTCACTATGTCTTTTAACTTGTAATCTTATTTCTTTGAATGATTTATCAGGATGTTCAAAATCATTTTGTTCAAACTATAATAGTGTTGCTATAATTATTGACATTAGTCAACAAATATTTTTTTATATTTGTAGTCTACTTATGTTCCAAGATTTACTGCTTTGATCAATAACAGACATAAACATATGCTATCCTAGTAAGCACTAACCATGGAGTTCAGTTTCTGAAGTGCTCAAGCATACTGCACCTGTAGATAAAATGTTCCGCTGATGATAATCCTGCTCGAAAATAAGAGATCATATAACTATATACATGTAGATGTAGCATCTCATACAGCATTGCTATAGGTGGTAATTATGTTTGTTTTTGTTTGTTTGAATATTGTTTAACGCCACTTTCAGCAATTTTTCAGATATATCATGGCGTTCAGTTTTTATTGGTTAGGAAGCCGGAGTACCAGGAGAAAACTCCCGACCTGCGGTAGGAAAACTGACAATCCTTGTCAATAAAGATTGGGAGTCGAGTACACCCTGCCCGCAGTGAGACTCCAACCCGCAACTTCAGTGTTGACAGACCACGCGATCAATAGTAAACAAACTACCTTAAGTGCCCCTAGGTGGTAATTAAAGCAGACAAATATTTGGACTACATTTGCGTACATATAAAAAATGTAATGGAGCGCATTACCCAGGATTGTACAATGTTATTTTAAAAACGTATTCATTTTTTTGGAATTATAAATAAATTATTTGAAACTGTATTAACTATTCAAGTGTATTAAATTACTATAAATCTGTATACACGTATAATCTACACTCATATCACAAGAACAACACATTATCTTAAATATAGGATTTCATGTCCATTTAATCAATTTCTCCTCTAAGACCGTATAATTTAAAGTTTTTCCATTAAGGCGGCGAAACAATATCTCATGTTTAGAAAGTATAAAAATAGCACAAGAGTAATGGAGCAACCCACCCAGGATCTTTTAAATTAAAAAAAAACATTCAAATTCAATTGTTTGTATTAAAATTAGTTTTAATTGTCTTTTATTACAGTGTTTAAATACACATTTTACAGTCATATCAATACGATAAATAGAGTATTTTTGAGTATTAAATATCATACGTTGTGAACGTATTTCATTTCGTGTTTTTTATTGTTTACACAACCATGACAACAATTTAATAATAAGTATCATTTTAGGTTTGCAAATTTAGAAGGCGAAAAAATAACGCATGTGTTGACAGACAGAAAGAAAATTAATTGACTGTAGACGATTCAGTGCAGGTCATATTAAAAATCACATGAGTGTCTTTAGCTTTAATAAATACGGTCATGATCACCAAATATATCTGCTGTCCCCATTCGATTTGAATTCATACCATTTCGGTAAAACGAGAGTAATAAGGTGAAATTCCTTAAAAAACATTATTTCCACTCAATTATTTTAAAATCATACAACAATAAAACAATACGCATAACGGATTTATGTAAGTTTTCTAAATGTTTAATGAAATCAATTTCTATTGTATGTTTAATTGCAGCTTAAAAATATACAAGCATTATATTGAGCAACCAAAATTCACTGGGTATAATGTATTACACTTTTGTTATCGACATTTGCTAGAATGATCATAGGGGCGTAGGTGGCCGAGTGGTTAAGGTAGTTCGTCTACTATTGATTACGTGATCTGTCAACAATGAGATTGCAGGTTCGATTTCTCACTACTCGAATCCTATCTTAATTGACAAGGATTCCCAGTTTTCCTACCGCAGGTCGGAGATTTTCTCCGGGTACTCCGCCTTCATCCCACAATAAAACCTGGACGCCATGATATAGCTGAAACGTTGCTGAAAGTGGCGTTAAACACCATCAAACAAACATAGAATCATCCTATGATTGTTATTATCTACTAACAAAGGGAAAAAAGCGTTTAAATGTTGGGGATTTTTTACTTTACCTTTTTTACAAGTAAATGCACATTTTCACGTGAACAGAAAGATCTTATGGGTCCAGGTTTACAAGCTTCTGATTCTTCTAATAAGTCTTATTCCAATTGAAAACGATACTTTCGATCTATAAAATAAAATCGCATTAACTACAACTAACAATTTTATGCGCTAGAATTTCTTTAAAAAAGCATATAAATCAATTATTAGCAATCAGACATGTGCAAAAACATCAAAATATTATAAGGAGTGCCAACATTGTGCTTCGTTACAAAACTGAGTGAAAATAATGATTGAACAAACGTGTTCGCAAATGTGTACGAATAAAAGGATCAAAGATACCTAGGAGTAATCATGCAAAGATAAGTCCAAGGAACTATGGTTAAACAACAACAGCACAGACATACACATAACACAAACACAAGAGTAACACGAACCACAAAAATGGGGGTAAACACCATTTCATGGCAAGGTGTACGTAAACTTTTAGATGTCTAAGATGAATTTTTAATGATGCTTTATGCTTATATTTTTCAATTACATTCGGAATTTGTCTTAACTCAAGTAGCCCAGACATTGAAAATCATACTACATGTGTGCCAATCGAAAGGAAACAATGTTGTATCGACTTCGCATTCGGAATTAAAAAAAACAAGCAAACTGTTCCCTTTACTTTAATAAAATATAAAGCAAGATTAGTTTTTTAAATCCATTTTTCTCATCGGGTTTCCAAACTTTCAACTGCGAAACAAAGAGTGTTTGTATCAGTTGCATCCGTCCAAGTTAATTATTAATCTGTCCAGTTTATCTTTTAACATCCAGTACTAATACATTCCCCTCTACTTCGTCCAAGCCATTTATTCCTACCACATATAGATTCAAATATATTAGCTTTTGTTTTTGTTAGGTAGCACAATGTTGAGAAATTCACCAACAAATAAGTAATACCCTTTTTAGAATGCTCAGCGTCCGGCGGTTCCATGTGTTTATCCTCGGGTCAGCGTAATCTTGATATACCGTATCATATTATAGGTAAAGTCTTATTGGTAGTTGCTTTTCAGAGACTAAATCACAGTCATAAGCATGTTTTCGAGAGTTAAGTCCATTCGCACTGTAATTTATCAAAAGTGGAAGTGAAAGTTCTGAAATAGTAGGACACATTGAATGTCTGTTTTTTCGCTTTAAATTTTTTAGTTATATTATTGCGTCCAGTTTTTATTTGGGAGGAAGCCGGAGTACCCAGAGAAAACCACTGACCTTAGGTAAAAAGACTGGCAATTCTTGTCAATTAAAATTTTAGTCGAGCGCACCCTGTCCGCAGTGAGGCTCGAACCCAGTGTTTACTAACCACGTGATCTACAGTAAATGAAGTGGGATAATTTAAGACATTACGAACTTGCAGATTTTATTTTGGAAATTGCTTAACATTATAACATGTTTTATTAAAGCAAGATAATCAAATCGGATAAGAAACATACTGGGTTTCTATGAAAAACTACGCATGAAATTTGCAATGTAAAACGAAAACGCACTGGAAAAAACAAAATTTATTTATTATACATTATATTTCAATACACACAAAAATATGAAATAACAAAACCTCACAAGTTTGTCTTAATGTTTAGTTAAGTTATATGTGTATTACTTCGGCTGCTTGATAGGTTGTTACGAATTCAGTTAAACATCCACAAGTGTACCGTGCTTTTTATTGGCTACAATTTGTGTTTGAATTGACGATTACTGTGACGTCATAGCGTAAAGCTAGTCATTATAGATTTATTGTCTGTATTTGAAAATTACGAGTAACATGTTTGAAAGAGACTGTAGGTAGGAAACAGCTTTCGATTATATTCATTATGTTAACATTTTACCAAAGAAAATTAAGACTTGATTACTTTAATTGCTTTCTCGAATGTGGGAAGCCAAAAAACCTTAATTCTGTTTTTTTGAGTTAACCTTTGATTTATAAGGACGATGTTTTACAAAAACGTTGCAAAAAAGTTGTAGCACAAAAACGAAAAAAGTAGAAAAGGTCCTTTCGATGTAAAAATATCCCAAATAAAAAACTACGTATAAATAATGAAGCAGAATATGATCAAATATGAAGCCAATATATAAAGGTATGCGCGTACTAGAATACATCTTTATTACATGCTAATTTTGAGTGTATATATTAATACACTACTAGTCAATGTTTCATGTCAATATTTTTAAAAAATGTTTAATCTGGCTTTCAATACAACCATAAAGAAAACTGTTGATAGGGCGAAAGTGATTAAAATTGTCCAAAACATAAAAAAATCTATTGCAGCAGTGACATCAGCCCATGTTGTTTCGGTTACTTTATTTCTTTTCGTATTATTTTCAGAGTCCTCTACAATATTTTTTTTCCTACAACAGCCGCAATTTACCATTTTTGCTAGCCAGATTGGTACCGGGACAGTTCTAAAATGTAGACGCAATTCCACAGATGTCACAGCCACAGTAATGACACCTAGTCCCAATAACATCATCAGATAATACCCTAAATATGAGCCTGATGTCTTCGGCAGCTGCGCACTTACAATTGTTAAAAATACAGCAAAAGACAGAAATACGGTCATCGAATAACTCATCTTCTCACCACAATCATGCGGAATGACAAAGGTAAAGATGTTCAAAAGACCCAGCAATACAATTGGTACTATAATGTTCATTATGTAAAATCCAGGATCCCTTTCAAGGTTTAGTGTAAATGTTACCATTGATTCTGATTTCTCCCTTTCCTCCACTGCAGAGCTAGAAATAATTGTCCATTCGCCAGTTTCGGTGTCTTCTAAAACAAGCCCTCGGACCCCTTTAGTCACGTTAACATCGGTTATTGAACTGGACCAGACGACGAAAACCAGTTTACATGTTTGTTGATCAAATGGGAAAAACTTTACATCAACGTCACATTTAGAATTAAAAACTTCAAATGGAGACCAGACAATCTGCCCCTTTCGTTGAATCTTTACTTGAATAAAATCTGATCCTAGTTCAGTTAATTTTGTAAATCCGTTTTTCAGTGTTATGTCAGGTTTCCAAACTTTCGACTGCGGAACATAAACTGTCTTAACATTTACATCCGTCCAAGTTAAATATTCATCCGTCCAGTTTATCCTTAAATATCCAGTAGTAGTAAGTTTACCCTGTACGTCGTCCAAGTCATTTATTCCGACTAGATACAAGTTCAAATCTATAAGCATTGGATAATTGTAGTTTTTGTTAGGTCGTACAATATTTGAGTAATTGGCAAACAAGTCAGTAATAACCTTTTTAGAATCCTCACCATCCGGCGGTTCTGTCGTTGGGCCCGAGGGATTTACTGTCGAACTCCCTCCTCCAGAACTCCCTCCTCCAGAATTCCCTCCTCCATAATAATCATAGTCATAATACTGGGCTTTGATTACTACAATCGAATGTAACAAGAAACAACAAATAAAAATGATTGTCATGATTCTAATCATCGATAACTTTTACTGTTATGCACCAGACCGTATTCAGCACTTATATAGTGGAAGGTATTTGATACCAAGGTTACCTTGGGATCACGCAATTATTCATATATAATTTCCTGTAAGAATATTAATAATTTAATCGAACACAATTAATTTTTGCTTCTCTGGGATGTTTTCTATGAACCTGTACGCACTATTATAATGTCATACACGATGTTGAATCAAATAACCTGCACGTGGGCCCGTGTTGCTAACAGATAAAGAAACAATTGCATTTCTTTTCATATATCAGTTCTTTGTTCTGATTTAATCGATGATTAAATAAATAGATTTTATATACAGTTGAATCATATTATATATCTATTCACAAGTTAGAATGCATTTTGTGGTTGAGTAGAAAAGCATAATGCTAAAAGCAATAAAAAAACACTTAAACATTTTCCAAATTTTGCCTATTACAAATTTACTAAATCAAACGTTGTTTATCAATTGCATATAAATCTTACTCAAGATTCAAAGGGCAATTAATCCCTTAAAGTCGGAACAGCCAAACAAGTAAAGGTAAAATAAGCGAGACTGGCTTCAAATTGTCGTATGAAACCATATAGGATAGTTAATAAAGTTAACCCGATTCCAACCCACCCTTTGACTGTAATTATTGTGGTAACGCAGGAACACAACAAAAAAGTAAATAAAAAAAACTTTTGCAAAATGCAAATGTCATTCTCGTAATACTTATGCGATTTGTGCGGAAAACTTACTCATTGTTTCGCGCCTATACATTTTTTAAATGTAAAGACGAAAACCCTATATTGTTTATTATTTATTAAAAGTATGCTTAATAATCACTTATAACATCGTAAAATAGATATATGTAAAATGTCGTTACATTAAAATGAACTTAAAGATTGATAAAACAGCATATTAACACTTTTCCCATATCTATTACTGATTTGGAATTAAAAATGTTAAGTCAGGAAATTAAAATTAGAACATTGGTCATTATATATTGCAATCAATGTTATTTAAACCTTCCATAAGAAAATTTTGTTTTTATTGTTTTATCGGTGAATGATCATAGATTTGCATCAGCTGCTCAAAAATTATATGCATTTATTACCTATTTATTTACTCGTTTTGGTTAAAACCAAAGTAACATCTAAACCAACAATTAAAACCATAAAACTCATACAAATAGCCTTACTAGAACGTTTTACCGTATCTATTCTAAGTCATATAATTTACATGACACGGATTGACTAATGAGGAAAATAAGAAATTCATTAAAATGTTCGTTTAATCAATAGAAGTATATTGTATTTAAATACGAAATTTTTCTTATAAAGGATCAGACTATGTCTCAGTATAATGTTCATGGTTCACGTCGCACCGTTTTGTAGCGAATACAAATGAATAAATCTCATTTATAAAAACGCTACTTCTCTATTCTCTATTGTTTTTATGTGCTACTTTGTATTTTAAAGTAGTAATTGCATTGTCGGCGATTGTTCCTATACTGATTATTGTATTTAAAAAAAAATCTTAGTGTTTGATCTAAACGTTCTGAAAACTTGAAATATCGTCATAGCAACTACGGAAGCAACCTTATTAGTAATACAAAAGTATTTTAAAAGGATTAAAAGATCATTTAAATGTAAAAAAGTAGAAATGTATGACATTCCGAGTCTTTTCATAACGGTAACAAGTAATGTCAATTATCAAGACTTACAACAACAAGAAAACGAACAAAAAGAGTGCATTTCAACAAATTCCTTCATACCGGTAAATGTTATATGGATATGTAAACCGGGTTTTCAACAAAAATATAAATCACAGAACAAAATTCGGACAAAATGCGAATTGGGACGACAACACGAAGAAGAAATTAAAACAATATTTAAAAGTTATTAACCTTTTAAATCATATTAGCAAAACATAATTTATAGGATACAATAAATCTAAGACATATCAGCGCAAACGACTACATACCAAACATATTACATTTAACCAGCTACGTTACTGTAGAAAATCATATGTTTATAGAACCATGGATGCTGAGTTTTGACACGCGACATGTCAGCAGGAAGCATTTTATAACAGTTCCAAATTCCGTACTAGCATATAAAATTAAAGAACTGTGTTGATGAAGCATCTTTATTATATGGTTTCTCATAATTTTCGGGCTATTGGGAGGTTAGGCGGACCAAAATTTGGACAAAAAATTTACGTAAATTAGAAATAAATCAGATTATATATCACCTTACGCACAATCTGCATAGTTTTACATACAACTTATGTCTTCGAACTTTTGGTATTATTACTAAATAGTTTTAAATTGTCCTGTCTTAAAGTACATTAGAGCAAATAAGTAATGATTGCCAAATTTATCGTCTTTTATCAACCCAATGTCTTTAATTTTTGTTGTTGACACAAATTAAATAGTCACATAGCCGATTTTATCTATCAGACAAAATATAATAACCCAAAAATATATGCAAACCACTAAAATTGATTTTTTTATCAATAGGTAACAAAACGTTAAAGAATTTATCATTGTTTCCGCACCCCCTCCCCCCGCCCCCTGTCTTAATGAAATGAAGTTTATTTCAATTAAATGTATCAATGAAATTGCTTGGGTTGTCATATGGAATAGAATTATACATCCCAATGTGCAAAGTACTTTTCATTGCATACAATTTGTGTTTTAATTTAATTTGGCAAGGACAGTATAGCATAATACAACAGTTTTATTAACTGCATTTTTGACAAATTAACAGCAAATTGTAGCGTCAAACGAAAGATCAAATTGTTCGTGTTCTACACGTTTTTGTATGATCTAACTAATCTTATCAACACCTTTACTGTCAGTTAATTTTGCATAGCCAAAGGTAACAACTGTATGGGAGAGAATTCTTTAAAAGAACAGCAAATTCATATTAATAATTAGGTTAACAACAATACATTAGCAAACAATCATGCAAAACCTGCGATATATTAGAAGTAGTAAAAATAATGTGCTTTTCGAAAACGTGCGTAGCAAATGAGAATTTTCCGTTAAACACTTTTAATACACAACGACAAAACGTGGTTGTACCTAGTGTTACTGAACTGTGGGATTGCATGGCCAGATTAACGAATAAATTTCGATCGAAAAAAGTTTGAAATAAACGATTGATCTTTTCACACATTATGTTGAAATTTTTCTGAAAATTAAAAAAAAACCAACATAATCTATTGTGCTGATGCTAAAAAACTGAGAAGATACCAAAGCTTAAAAAAGGCTGAAAAGTCATGTCTTTGTAGTCATATAAGTTATTATTACATGTATGTATTAAGATAACATATCAGTCAAAGCGTGGTAGATAAATATGTTTCATGGTATTATTCTAAATTAGTTTTGCTCTGGCCTTCAACACAACCATAAAAGCCACCGTTGAAAGTACAAAAGTAATTAAAATTATCCAAAACATCAGAAAATCAATTCCAGCAGTGACATCAGACCATGTTATTTCGGTATCTTTCTTTCCTTTCGCGTTGTTTTCAGAGTCGTCAACACTATTGTTTTTTCTACAAGCTCTACAAGTTACCATTTTTGCTAGCCAGGTTGGAACGGGGCCTGATCTAAAATGCAGGCGCAACTCCAAGGATGTAACAGCCACTGTAATCACACCTAAGCCTAGTAAAACCATCAGAAAATACCCTAAACAAGACCCGGATGTCTTTGGAAGTTGCGCACTTACGATGGTTAAAAATACAGCAAACGACAGAAATACTGTCATCGAATAACTCATCTTCTCACCACAATCTTGCGGTATTACAAAGGTAAAGATGTTCAAAAGACCCAGCAGTATAATTGGTACTACAATGTTCATAATGTAAAATCCAGGATCTCTTTCAATGTTCAATGTAAATGTTACCATTGATTCAGCCTTCTCTCGTTCCTCTACTACAGAACTAGAAATAATTGTCCATTCACCAGGTTCAATATCATCCATGACAAGCCCTTGCGACCCTTTTGTCACGTTGACATCGTTAATTGAACTGGCCCAAACGACGAATATCAAACTACATTTTTGTTGATCGAAAGGGAAAAATGTAACATCAACTTCACATTTTGAGTTGAAAACTTCAAATGGAGCCCAGACAATTCTTCCACTTCGATAAACCTTTGCTTGAATAAAATCTGACCCAAGTTCAGTTAATTTTGTAAATCCGTTTTTCAGTGTTATATCAGGTTTCCAAACTTTCGACTGAGGAACATAAATAACCTTAATACTTGTATCCGTCCACGTTAAATATTCATCCTGCCAGATTACGGTTAAATATCCAGTTGTTGTAAGTTTCCCTTCTACGTCGTCCAGGCCATTTATTCCGACCAGATACAAGTTCAAATCTACTTGCATTGGATTATTGTAGTTTTTGTTGGGTCGCACAATGTTTGAATAACTTGTGAAAAGATTAGTAATAATCAGTTTAGTGTCTTCACCGTCCGGCGGTTGTGCCGTCGCGTCCGGTGGGTTTACCGTCGATTCAGCCGGGTCTCCATAGGGGTCATAATAGTAATAGTCATAATATTGGGCTTGGAGTACTACAGACAAATGTAGTAAGCAGCTACAAATTGAAATGAATTTCATCATTCTAATCATCGATATCATTAACTGTCATGCACCGTTCCTCGTTAAACACTTATATAGCAAAGTATATTAAGGTTACTTTGGGATCGCGCATCTATTTTCCGACAGTTTCTTGATAGAATGTCAATGATTAACGGGGATGAAAAAAAAGTGTAATTTTTCTGGAATGTTACGTTAGAAAATAGACGCACTATAATGTTTGACACGACTTAGCATCAAATAACTTAATATTCCTATAATGTATTGGCCCCAAATATTAGATAAAGTAGGAACTCCCCTTTATATCTTTTCTTTGTCCTGATTAAATCAATACCTCTGCCATAATTTAAAAAATCGGTGAATTGCTATTACTTCATTCTTTTACCCATTATAATTGTTTGTACCTATCTGCATCAATGGATTTTTAATTATTTAAGTCACGATTATAAAACAACTGCGATGTTCACTCGACATTAACCTAGTTTCGTGCCTTCTAAAATCAATTTCATATTGAAAGAAAAAACCTATATTGAACGTGATTTAACGTGTAACGGCAGAAATAACAACAACGTGTTGTACTTCTCTCAAAACCAGTTATCGAACATGATGTCTCTGTTAGGCCAGAAAGACAATATCTACTACCTGCTGCAGCACAGATACGCCTCCTCTTACATATAAATATTTTAGAGTAATCATATATTCGACAGAAACGTAGGTCTGCTTATCGTCTGTGTCAATCAGTTTTATTTCTCTACAACATTATGATTATATAGAGTTAAAAATTTTTGGAGATTTAGGCGTTTCGAGGGTTTCTTGTGTCTTTAAAAGATGAAAGTAGCGTCCGTCGTAGTAGTTATAACCTTCCTATTTTTTCAGACATTTAACTGCGAAAACGATGCATATTTATTTAAATACGAATTAAATACAACATGCGATATGTCGACAAACAGAAAACCTAAAAATATGCATCCTGGGAAAATTTTTCCTTGTACTGTATAAATGTATTAAAATTTTGCATTTAGAAGACCCGTTCTTCTGATGTAGCTAAACCCTCTTGTCATTCCCTCGTATTTTTCATCCAAGAAATATCATTGAAAATTTTCCAAAATTAGGCTTTATATTAATTATTCTGAGTTTAAGTTCATTTTTAGCACAGCGTGACATAGAGCAGGCAGACTTTTGCTGATACCTGAAGGTTGAACCTATTTGCAAGAATACATGCAGAATCCGTTCAAACGTGTAATGATTGGTGTTAGATGTCCTACACGAACTAAAAAGTAAATATAGAAAAAAAGTTTTGGAAAAAATTGAATTTATAACTTTTTTATGAATTAAATGAATCATTTCGTTCAAGAGAGCATGGGTATATGTAAAGAAACAAATATTTTTGATTTTGAGCTAAAGTTGCGCTATATACAAGTTTTAAGCCAAAGTGCACGAAGTTTATAAATATAAAAAGACCTCCTAAATATTTTTCCTTTGGAACCTGAAAATTTAACACTGTTTTATGTCAATTAGTTTTAAACGAGGAAAGACTCCAAACAAAATATAGTTTAAATTTAAACTTAAGCTAACATACAATAAACTATAGCTACTCCTTTTAGCATTGCTACTCAAAGAGGCTGCCTACCTATTATATCCCTCATATATATAACTAAACGGTTTTATATGGCCTTAAATATTTTTCCTGTATTATTACAGTTTTTCTTACAAATGCACCATTTATTTCCCTCTTTTTGTCCTTCCGCATTAGATAACGGTTAATGATGGACCTTTTTAGTTTGTATTGTTGAATGTCAATAACGTCACGCATCTGTAGGTCTGGGTTTGCATTTTTGTTTCTGTTTAACCATATTATAGTTGTAAACGGATTTGGCTACATTTTGTAGATAATTTAATCTACACAGAAGACGATATCATGCGTGACTGATGTCGGACGTGTAAAACAGCTCACCTGAGAAATGGGAATTTTGAATGGATAACATAAATATTAATTGTTAAAAATCAGACAGACTGTACTGCAAATCTATGTAGGTAGCAGATATTGACTTAAATCGTGTAGAAGTGAATCTAGCAGATTGTTTTGAAACCTTCACAAAAACTACTCACCACTAAGGTCAAAAAGAGAGACACAATGGCTGCCCCCAGTGACAAAAACAAAAACAATGCATATTCAGAACGTCAGTATTCTAGTTCTCAACCTCTTGTGTCTACCCAAACCCCTATTAGTAATAAGAGGCCCGTCCCCGAGAGTCCTGATAATCTACCAGCAACACAAAAACAAACAGATCGTCAAATTCGCCGTCGTAACTCAATTGGCGATCTTAGGGATATCGGTAAAAAAACTAATACAAGAAAAACTATTACTGACAAAGTTTTGGAGGCCCTTACCAGTGAGGAGGTTTTAAATAAAATAATACCCATAATATCTGAGAAAATAGCAGAAACTATATCAAGCCTTATTGAAAACGAAATCAAAAATTGTGTTGACACATATGTAAAGCCTTTGGTGGAAACTGTCAACAGTCAACAGAGAATAATTGATGATAACAAAACAAAAATTTGTAAACAATTTACTCAACTCAATGAATTAGATAATAAAGTTAAAGATCACGAACTCGCCTTAAACGAGCGTGACCATGAAATACAGGCATTATACAACAGGATTGCTGACTTAGAAACTAGAGTTGAAAGCCAGGAACAATATTCGCGAAGAACCAGCTTACGCTTCCACAATATCAAAGTACCCGTGGATGAGCATGGTAAAATAATTCACCCAGTTAATACAGATGATCTAGTGTTAGATGTATGTAACAATAAATTAGGTCTAAGTCTGAGCATAAATGATATTGGTAGGAGCCATGTCATTGGAAAACCAAAAAATGGCAAATCACAGATTATTGTGAGATTTCTCTCCTACAGAACAAGAAGCACGGTTTACATCAACAAAAAAATACTCAAAGGGAATCTTGATGGAATCTTCATCACAGAAAATTTAACCCAGTATAGGACCAGTATCACTAAGAGATTAGCCGAAATTAAGTCCAGAGGACAAATACATGCCTACTGGACAACTGATGGTCGAATATTTGCAAAAAAAACAGAAAACAGTAGAAAGAAACTTATCTACAATTTTGATGACATTGAAAAACTTGAGAGGTGATTCAAGTATAAAATTCAAATTAAATATAAAAAAACAGTACTGCACTTCAACAGTTGCAACTTTACCATATTAGTCGTCTTCATAAGATGTAATATTATATAATGAAAGGCTACCTGTTGAGCCTCCATAATATCCCATTATAATTAATATCCCATTATAATATGGATACTTTCTTAAACACTACAAATTACCTATAGTGTATCTATGTAAATGTTCATTTATGACTAATTATGAAGCTGGTACATATTATTGGTAGCTAGTCTTTCAATGAATTTGGTTATTTTAGAAAAATGTCTGCTTGTTTTACTCTATTCTTAATATCCATATGGGTTTTTTTTTTAATTTTTTTTTAATTCAGTATTTCTGTTATTGGTCATTTTTCCGTAATTCAAAATCACGAAGCTGGAATATGATATTGCTTTTAGTATTTAAAAACAAAACTGGATCTTCTACCTGCTTGATATACGCGTTATTATCAGGTACAATTTTATATACTGGTACACAGTAATATATATCTTCCGTATACATTCCTGCTGTAATCATCGCGAATCTCTGCAATATACGTGTGAAAATAGTAGTCATCTTAACTCGAAATGAGCAAATATTTTTTTAAATGGTAATATTGTGTTTCACACATTCAGACGTCACTTACTACTTAAAGTGCACAAAGTCCTATTTCTTTACCGTGTATATTTTTGGCGTATTCTGACTTCACCCATCATTATATATTGATATATAATAACCGTATAATTAATGTCCAAATGGGCTTAAAGTGCACAATCTTCAACTTCAATTTCATTATCAGTAAGAACTTGTATCTGTTCCGAGTAAGACTCAAGCCAGCGAACGACTGTATATTCAATACGTATTTAACAATATCTGATCTCACCTAATTGGAACCCCACAATATATGGTGTATTGATCAAACGTAAAAATTAGCATGTCAAGGGCAATTGATGTTCCTTAATAGCTTAAAGTGCACAAAGTCCTATTTCTTTACCGTGTATATTTTTGGCGTATTCTGACTTCACCCATCATTATATATTGATATATAATAACCGTATAATTAATGTCCAAATGGGCTTAAAGTGCACAATCTTCAACTTCAATTTCATTATCAGTAAGAACTTGTATCTGTTCCGAGTAAGACTCAAGCCAGCGAACGACTGTATATTCAATACGTATTTAACAATATCTGATCTCACCTAATTGGAACCCCACAATATATGGTGTATTGATCAAACGTAAAAATTAGCATGTCAAGGGCAATTGATGTTCCTTAATAGCTTCTTTTTTGTTTCTCTTGTTTGTGCATCTTTTTGTAAGAAATAAAACAATATCAATGTTTCGCCTGTACATATGTAATTAAATTGTAGTTATATGTATATATTCATACTGTTGTTGCATATGTTTTTTTTCTTCTCAGTCACTGTCCAAGTAAATTTATATCGTTTAGCATTCACTAAATTGTACTTATATAGCAGTTCTGGTTCTGAAAAAATTGTAAATATCCCATTTCGTCCTAATGAAAATGACCTTCCTTACTATGTGCATTATCTCCTTATTCCAGATTATTTCTTGTTTATTGTGCTGTTATTACTATTTTTCTTATTTTTCTTTAAGTGATGATGTGTGTGATTTGCTAACGTTGTGTTACCGGTTAGGCAGCCCGTGTAAAACAGCTATTGTCCTACAACCAAATGGGTAATTGCATTGAAATGTACAGGGCGGCCATCGGGTTATTTAACTTACGTATCCAATGCACCTTTAGGCTCGTTAAAGTAAATGTGTATGAAAGCTCATATAAAGAAATACTACTTACCAATTTAAAGTGTTCATTACTCGTCGTCTCCCTCTCCCTACTTCAAAGTTTAAATCCAAATATAAATGCTGTTTTTCTATTGGTTATCCTTCATTATATCCTTGAAATCGGAAATGTTGAAATAAATCCTGGCCCCATAATAAAAAATATTACCAATTCTGTGTCTAATATCACAGAAGATGCAATCTCAATTTGTAATTTAAATATACGAAGTATAAGAAACAAACTCTCTTTCCTAGAAAACTTTACGGACGAATTCGACATAGTTACTCTTACCGAAACTCACTTGGACTCAAATGTAAATAATGAAGACCTGCAACTTGGTTCCTTTTCGAAAACCATTATTCGTAAGGATCGAAACAAATTTGGCGGTGGCTTGCTTATCTATGTAAAGGACGATTTTTCAATTACGCGAAAAGGTGCACTCGAAAACCAAATTGATGAATCAATATGGGTAGAAATTAAAGGTAGAGGTAAGCTATTTTTACTTTGTTGTACTTATCGACCCGAATGGACGGACAATAACTACTGGACACGACTTAATCATGCAATAGGGTTGGGTTACGAGATTAATGAAAACATTGTGATTGCGGGGGATTTTAATTCTGATTTATTTAATGTTGATAATAATAAATTAATAGACACTATGAACTTGTTCAATTTAACAAATGTGATCAATAAGCCCACACGGACAACGGATCATAGTAGCACATTACTTGACCCAATTATCATAAGCGACTCAATTCAGTATTTATTTTCTGACGTTTTTGAAGTACCTCCTGACGTAAGTGACCACGACTCACCAATAATATTTTTAGATTGCCCCAAATATTCATCCAATTCATTTCAAAGACAAATATGGTTGTACGATAAAACAGATATTGAACAATTTTCTACGAAACTTGGTTCTATAAATTGGAATGGACTTCTTTCTAATGTTGAGGATGTCGATGAAATGTGTAGCATATTCACCGACGAATTTCTAAACATCGCAAGGGAGAGCATTCCATCCAGAATGGTTACCATTCGAAATAATGATAAACCGTGGTTCAACCAGGAAATTCGGAAAGAAATTCGTAGAAGAGACCGATTTAGAAAAACAGCATTAAATTCTAAAAAAGCAGCAGATCTAACAAAGTATAAAAAACAAAGGAACAAAGTAAATAATTTGAAAAAAGCTGCAAAGGAATACTTTGAAAAAAACCTTGATAATATTATATTAGATAATGCTGCTAACCCCAGAACTTATTGGAAAATTATGAAAATGTTAATAAAATCAAATAAAGGATGTTGTAATATACCTCCACTTCTAAATGTCATTCAAAATCACAGCTTGGGAGATGTTGTCTACGGGGACGACGAGAAATGTGAGCTATTAAATACATATTTCAGTCAAATTTCAACACTAAATGATGAAAATGTTATTCTTCCAGATTTTGAACCGAGAACAAATATACAACTCCACGACATAGTAATCAGTATAGAAGAAATTGTAGACATTATAAAAACTCTAGAACCCAATAAAGCATCAGGGCCAGACATAATAAGCCACAAAATGTTAAAACTTTGTCCTGAAAAAGTAGCAATTCCACTTCACTTAATATTTAATAAATCTCTAGATCAGTGCAAATACCCATCTGGTTGGAAGATTGCAAATGTTATTGCAATATTCAAAAAGGGTGACAGCTCAATGCCGTCTAATTATAGACCAATATCGCTTATTAGCTGCGTCGGCAAGGTAATGGAACGTATTATTTATAAGTATGTTTTTAACCACATGCAAAGAAATAATCTTATATATCAATACCAGTCTGGCTTTCTTCCTAATTGTTCCACAGTCCACCAGTTGATAGAAATTTACAATTGTATTTTAAATTCACTCGAGAAGAAGGAAATAAACTGCTTTGTTTTTTGTGATTTTTCCAAAGCATTTGATAAGGTTTGGCATAAAGGTTTATTACATAAAATGAAATCGTATGGAGTAAATGGAAATTTATTAGAATGGTTTAAAAGCTATTTGAATAATAGACAACAGAGAGTAGTAATCAAACAATCGTCATCCGAGCTTTGCAATGTGTCTGCTGGTGTCCCACAAGGGTCGGTGCTGGGTCCATTATTATTTATTATATATATCAATGACATAGCTGAAAAACTTGTCTCCTTATGTAGACTGTTTGCTGATGACACGTCGTTCAGCTATTCTAGTCGCGACCCTTCGCAGATACAGACTGTTATCGATCACGATTTGAAAGAGCTGAACGACTGGTCCAAAAAATGGTTAATGTCATTTAACCCCGAAAAAACTGAAATTATGTTATTTTCAAACATAATAACACCGGATATGCGATTTACACTAAGTGACATTAATATACCCATTACTAATCTTCATAAACATCTAGGGGTCACCTTTAGCAGTGATGCTAAGTGGAATACACACATTGATAATATTATATGTAGTGTTTCAAAGCACCTGAACGTACTCAGGAAACTTAAATATAAACTTACTCGGAAAAACTTAGAAAAACTATATTTAGTCTTCATAAGACCACTTTTTGAATATGCCTGTGAAGTTTGGGACAACATGGGGGTGGGCTACTGCAATAAACTTGAACAATTACAACTCGAGGCTGCTCGAATAGTCACAGGCCTACCAATATTTACTAATGCAATTAATATTTATACTGAAATTGGGTGGGAGTCTTTGGATGAGCGCAGAAAACGCAGGAAGTTACAAATGTTCTATAATATACAGCACAACTCGGCACCAGCATATCTGTGTAACTTAATTCCTCCTACAATACAAAGCACGGCAGTTTATCCCTTGCGCAATGGTAACAATATTATGACTCCCTTCTGTAGACTTTCCCTGACTGATGAATCGTTCATACCTTCAACTATTCGACAGTGGAACCGTTTAGATCTATCACTCCGTAATGTTGACTCTATATTTAAATTTAAATCTGAATTAAAAAACTTGAACCCACATAGAAGAGTTCCAAAACACTATGAATATGGTCATCGAAAACTTAATATTGTCCTAACCCAATTAAGATGTTCAGCATCAACATTGAATTATGACCTATACAGGGTAAATATTTTATCTGATCCATCTTGTCGATGTGGATCTGATCGTGAAGATTCAAATCATTACTTCTTGGAATGTTCGAAGTATGCTAACATTAGGAATAGATTATTTCAAAACCTTCAGTGGCTGCCAATCTATTGTCCAGTAAATTTAGAACTTCTTACATTTGGTAATTCGCTTTTGACTAATGAGCAGAACGAACTAGTTTTTAAGCACGTCTTTGAGTATATTAAAGGGTCAGAAAGGTTCCCGATTGATTGATTCTTTTCACAATGTTTTTAAATCACACTCATCATCACATCTATCATCTATCATCTATCCTCTATTTTCTCTCTATTCCTTTTTTTCTTTAATATTTGCCAAATGTTTTATTTTATCCCTTAAGGTTCATTTCTAACAAACATAATATAATTTGAATTGTATTACTATGTATGCTGCTCCATCAATATATTTTTGTAACATACTGTATATTTGGAGAAGACTTCATAAGTTTGATTAACTTGTGTCTTATCCTATTTGCATATTTGAGCAAATAAAATATGTTTAAACTAAACTATCTTTCAATAATAGTTTGGAATTCTAACTTTCAGAGTTCTATTTAAAATAGGTGAAAGTTCTTATTAGGTTGTCAACTTTTTGTTAATAGTATATTGATTTCGGCACGAACTATTAAATATCAAATACGATTCCTTGGTCTTTCTGTTAAACAATTAAAAGTGTATTGTATTCGCTAAGCATATACAGCAAAAAATTGAGATCAGTGATTACAATGCCAGTGCAATCTGATACACTCTTTAAAGCAGATGTAACACAAAGAAGAGCAGGCACGAACAAAGTTATTTTAAACTGATCAAACCGGGATTAAATAGGAATTCTGTTAAATGACAAAAAATTTCATGCTTTTTAATTTACGAGTTGCTTAATTATTTCGAAAACATTAAGTTAATTCCTATTTCAATGCAGATTGTTTTTCAACACTGTAGTCATATAGTTAATAAACTACAAACCCTCCTTCGCGCCTAACTGCGGGAAGGCTACTCTCCAATCTTAATTGACAAGGATTGCCAGTTTTCCCACCGAAGGTTGTGTGTTTTATCCTCGTACTCGGTGGATACCCCAAATAAAATTTGAAGCCACGATACGGCTGAAAAATTGCTGAACGCTATTCAAACAAACTGCAAAACCTTCCTCGTTGAAGCAACAAGATCGAAAACATAGTGTTTTCGCCACACTGTCAGTAAGCATGATACAATAGCAGGGAAACATATTACATGTACTTTAATTACTATAATTATTAAAAATATAGATTAACTCCATTAGTACACAACATAACAAATTATTATAGGTTATTAAGTATTGAAAGAAAATAAATTGCAACGCTCCTAGAAGATAGCTTTAAATGAGGTGTATACGTTTAAGAAACGTATAATGATGTCGAGTTTCAATAGTTAGTAAAACATTTTTACATAAAGCAACGTTATAATTATAAAATATTTTTATAAATGTATAATTTTATTTATGTTTACGTTTATATTTCATTTTAATATGTTTTGTCTGTAACGTTAATACCTAACCAATCAAAATAATGGCGTAAGTTTTGAGACTTTGAATGTTGTTTAACGCCACTTTAAACAATTTTTCGGCTTTATCATATTGTCCAGTTTGTTTCGGGTTTTGTTTTTTTTTTGGGGGGGGGGGTGGAGGCGGGGACGGAATCCAAAATTCCCGGAGAAAACCCCCGACCTTCGGTACTAAAATTGGCAAGATTGGAGTAGAACGACCCCTGCAGGCAGTGAGACTCGAACCCGCAATCTTAGTGTTGGCAGACTACTTGAGTAATAGTAGACGAACTAGCTTAATCACCTGGCTACCGTGACCCGTTTATAGTATAATAACTAAATGTTAAATATCAATATAATAAAAAGAATGAATGTTGAATTATTTATTTCGGTATTATGTTAATGTGAACAAGCGCTGCACAGGTAAAACATGATAAGTGACATTAGAGATATGCATAACTGTATACTGAAGTTGCTGTATTCCGTTAGACGGCTGAAATGTATAAATGATAAATGCGATTAAAATCAGCTGAATTGTGAAGGAAAAATATAGTTAAGACAATACACTACTACAATTAACTCTGTTACACAATTTAATCATTATAATTGTATATATCCAAATAGATTACGTAGTTTAAACGCTAGATCAAGAGAACTGCCTTTCGAAAGTTTGAGTGTATTTTTTTTTTTCATTTATTCTATAAACACGTTTTGTAGTGGTTTGTACGAAAGCCCAGGAGGCTTATTCGAGATCCGAGAATCGAAATTCGAAATTCGAGATTCGAAATTCAATATAGTTATAACCAATCAGATTGCGTGTGACATAATCGTCTACCAATCAGATTAGTTCTTATATATTCGAGATTCGAAATTCGAAATTCAATATAGTTTTAGCCAATCAGATTGCCTGTGACATAATCTCTACTAATCAGAATTCCTTGGTTATATCGCAACTGCATAAAATTTGGTTGAGTAGTTTTAGGGGAGTTAAAGCGAAAACCATCATTTTTGAGGATTACTGAAAATTTCAAAGTTCAAAACAAAGACCCATAACTACCATATAAATTTAGGAATCAACAATTCCTGATAATATGCACAACTACATATATGGTGTACTAGTTTCATACCAATTTTTATAAAATTGTGTATAGTACTGAGTAGTTTCAGAGGATTTTTGCAAGATAATTAATGGGTATTTTCAGCACATTTCTAAGTTCAAAAGTTTCAAAGGAGTGGCTCCGACAAGATGATAAATGAGTATTTCAGCAGATTTTAAGTTCAAAAGGCCATAACTCCCACGAAAATTTGAAGATCAAAATTCGTTGGTAACATGCACAACTACATAAGGTGTACTTCCTACACACCAAGTTTTGTTGAATTCCGTTCTACAGGTACATTCTTGTTTCTTGATTTGTAAAATCAAGATGTTATTGTGAACTGTTTGGTAAAATAACAAATAAAGCTTATAAATTTTATTTTTTTAATAAAACCATATTGAACACAGTCATTCTCTGACAACTATGTCGGCGGTTAAAACCCCAAATAAAATAAAAGCACGTGGCTACGTTTATATAAGAACTATTCTGATTGGTAGACGATTATGTCACACACATTCTGATTGATTATAACTATATTGAATTTCGAATCTCGGTTTGTTTTGTTGGCTGTAACGTATAGATAAACCTACTTTCTTTCAATTTGCCAGTCTTTTTCCTACCATTTTCTTGCAAAATTTGCAGTATTTAAAAACGATTAAAGCTGTACGAAATTTATAAATTTATTAATATATATTTCATATATTTGTTAATACCAATAACACACACGCTCGCTGATTATTTCAAAATAATAAGGGGTTCATAAATTTTTATAATGTCAATAATAATAAATAAATATATTCAATATTGATAATAAACGATTTTAATATTATGCATAACGGGTTTATCTCGATATTGTACAATGGTCAAGATTGATTTCTTAGTTGGCTTTTCGATCATATATGGTGTAATTTATAGAAAAATATAGGGCATATTCCAGGGAATGTAGTTCTTCAAAATAAATAAAACCATAAGAGTTCCACAATCCGAAAAATAAAATGAAGATATTCTCAGGCTAAACTATATTGAATAATTTATGGTCAACCATTCTCTTAAGGTAAAAAACAGAGCGGTCCTAAAAAGATAATATAACGCACGTCGGTCGATAAATATTTTAAGAGGGTTTTTGCAATAATTCACAGTCAAATCTGTAATAAGATACATCTCAAAGGACAGCAACAGAGCCGTCTAATAAGACAAACTGGTGCAGTCAATATAGCATATATCACACAGGGGTCGATAGATCATATTAGATGGGTTTTTCATAATACTAAGATTTCTTGTGTAGGTTTTGCAGTATGTAATTCATTGCAGAAAAAAAACATATTTGCATACATTTTGGTTTTGTTTGTTGTGTGATACAGCCACCAGATCTTCTTGGCGGGAAAATTCCACAAATCATAGTTGCCCTTTCAAGTCCTGGTATTTGGTTGATTTTGCAGACAGTTGTAACTTCTACAATACAAACAATGTCAATATAAAATAAATTTCTTACACTAATTTAGTCGACAGAACTTCAATACTTCAAAGGAAAATATTTTTAAAGAAAGTTTGTGACTAAAATTTGGGGTTAAATTTAGACATCATTGAAAACTGTAGAAAAATTCCATTTTTTTAGGAAATAGATTGTTTCTTTGAAAACTTGTTTGGTCCAGCTTTTTTGTTTGTGTGCGTGGTGTCTAGATTATTTTTTTTTACTTTTCGTTTGTTTCCAAGACTATGCCGTCCTCTTCACTCGTAAATATTACAAATAAACTTTATATTTTCGATAATCTACATTTATTTATTTATTTATTTATTTATTTATTTATTTATTTATTTATTTATTTATTTATTTATTTATTTATTTATTTATTTATTTATTTAGTTAGTTAGTTAGTTAGTTAGTTAGTTAGTTAGTTAGTTAGTTTTATTTGCTCGAGTTAAATATATGCATGTATCTATTCTACTGAAAGAATAAGAACAAAACAAGTGCTTGGACAAGACCGTAAACACAAGAAAACTGTGACGCATATATATATTACTCATTATGGATATTGGGAACCAGAAAAAACTATTCGTATGCTATATGTATTGTGTCAATGTCATTTCAGTATGGAAAGGAACAAAAGTATCATAACAAATTATAACATGTTTGTTAATTTACCTAAACAATCCTCTTTGCATGGCGGGATTTTTTGGTTGTCCGCACATAGCGGAATATATATTGCACAACCAATGATCTCGGCATTGTCTCTAGAAATTTTGCAAAACTTTACTTGTTGAAATATTGCGCCGAGTTGAGCATCTGCTGTGTCAATGGACATCTGTCCAATATAGTTTGGGAAGGCTGTGGAATTAAACCCATATTTCCCGCAATAGTTACTTTTCACATCTACACAACCTGAAAAAAAATTATTCCACTTATTTCCATGTATGAATGTATGATACTGTAGGCTTTCCTGTCTTCAAGCAAACTGTTATTATAAATCAAATAGTTTGAGAAAAAATTTTAATTTAGAAATTAAATGATACTAACGATATGTCTGATTTTCGTACATAAAAACGTCATTAAATAAAGTGTAAATTTGTACTTAGACGGTTGCTACGAGGCTCCATGCACCCACACAATTGTTCATTTCGTACCTAGACGGCGCCTAGGGTATGCCATTTCGTTTAAGGATGTCACGTTGTAATATAGATGGTTGGTGATGAAACATGATTAATAACATATTTGGAAATTGTCCGATAAAAGCTACCATACACTTGTCTGAATGTAGATTTCAAAAGGGATAATCAAATTGTAGTCGCTACAAAAGGCTCGATGGTCGTGTGGTTAAAGTACTTCGTCTACTATTGATCAGTTGGTCTGTCAACACTGAGGTTGCGGGTTCGAATCTCGCTGCAGGTAGTGTGTTCTCGACTCCAATCTTAATGGACAAAGATTGCCAGTTTTCTGCGGGCTTCCTCCGCCAATTAAAACTGGACGCAATGATAAAGCTGAAAGTGGCGTTAAACATCATTCAAACAAAAACAAAAAAACAACAAAAGGTAGAAAGACTAACTTTCTAGACAATTATCCGTACTTTTCCGACAGTCTAAATTGTCTGTACGTCAATTGACTATTCCTTACTTACTTAATTCTTTGTTGATTTGTTTTCGTTTGAAATATCGCTGCAATACATCTTTATGGACATCAGGTAACTACTCTGCCAATCAAAGCATTATAAAACGGGAAATAAACTACTATGGAATGTTGGTGTACTTATGCAATTGTTTGCATGGACACGGTACTTTCTGCAATATTTAAATTATATCTGTTTTGTTTTTTATTGAATGGTGTTTAACACCACTTTCAGCAAGTTAACAGCTTTATTAGGGCGTCAAGTTTTTATTGGAGGAGGAAACCTGAATAGCCGGAGAAAACGCCCGACCTTCGGCAGGAAAACTGGCAATCCTTGTCAACTAAGATTGGACTCGATTACACCCTGCCCGCACTGAGACTCGAAATAAGGAATTTCAGTGCTGAAAGAACAATTGATCAGTAGTATACGAGCTATCTTAATTAACCACCCGGCCACCACGACCCAGTTTCAGTTGTTATCTGGAGGGGGTTAGTGATCTTGGCAAGAAGATAATCGATCCCTGTCAATTAAGGTTGGAGTCCAGCACATTCTGCATGAAACAGAAGTGGAAATGGTGAAATTACAAAATTGACTTGTTAGACGGTGTGGTAAAAAAAGAACAACGATAATAATTGCATCGTTTCATCTTTTTTTAACGTATAAATTGTGCAATCATCAAATAAAATTAACTTTAGAAAAATTAAGACAAGTACGCGATTTTAAGCCACTGTCAGTTATATATCAATGAAAATCCAACTGAATATATTTATAAAACAAAGGATTGATTGATTGATTGATTGATTGATTGATTGATTGATTGATTGATTGATTGATGCTTAACGTCCAGCAAGCAGTATTTCAGCTATATTCAGGACGGGAACAAGTTAACAAACAATAAATCAACGGAAAATGGGGGTGGGATGGATCACAGGGAATACAATTTTGCCTGCCACTGGAAAAGTATGGCCTTTTGGGTAGGGGCGGAAAATTTAGCCTTTAGTAGCGGCTACAATGAGCCAACTTTTTTTCGAAATCTACAAAAGGGGTCTTTCTCGTGCAAGGAGCGTGGCACTCTCCAAACACATTACCCGCTACGGTCCGCATGACCATATATACAAAAGTAACCATATTCGGGGCTTTTGCAGTCAAAACTTAATTTTCATAACAACTCTATAATGATTCATTTTTCAACCGACAACCCAATAGAAATACTATAATAGAATACTAACAGTTCAAGTTTTTTTAAATAAATAAAGGTTTGCAAACTTATACCATATGATAAAATTAAGAGCTGAAAAAGAAGAATGATTATAATTGTTGTCTAAAAACTGACCTGAATGAAATTGTCCGATACTGAATGTTATTAAATTTATAGTTACAAAACTGATGACAAACAATGTGCTCTTCTCCATCGTGAGATTTGGTTTTATGATTATTTTGATTTGCATGTGTACACAAAACTACATGATATTGATGGTCGGTTATAAACTTGTCAGACAACCGACATTGTCCTTGTATTTGTCATGTTAGATGGGGTAAAATGAAGCTTTAATGTTACTTAATATATACACCTAATTAAACATTGATGCGACGTCGCTTGGATTGGACGTCCAACCATTTTGAGTATAAGTCAAGTGTTGTGATGGTCATGACTATTTAATTTCTCTATAGTTTTTGTCCTTTTGCATGTTCAACTTCAACAAGATAGGATAATTGTTTCTACGAAATAACAAATAACCACTAAAATCACTATTTAAACTGAAATGCCGACACGGGGGAGGGGAGGGGGGTAACTTGGTAATTTTTAGGGTGGGGATGTGCCATTTTTGATTTGAATTCATATTTATATAAAATTTCCAATTTTCATGACCCATATTTATTTAAAATGAGCAATTTTCACAACCCATATTTATATAAAATTTCAATTTTCACAACCCATATTTATATTAAATGAACAATTTTCATAACCCATATTTATATTCAGTTAACTTAAAAGAAGGTATATTTGTATACACAAAATGATAACATAGTGAAGAAGAAAACACAATGTCATTATTAAAAGTACACTTTATTATATTATATGGGGCATATTTATGATATTAAAATGGACAAAAACATGACCCATATTTATATGAGACCAGATTTTTTTTTAAAATTAAGATTAAAAGGCATACCCATTTTTATTTAAGATTGTTTTAAAAACTATACCCATTTTAAAATAAATTTTCAAAAAAACCTACCCATATTTTTGGCACATATACGTATACCTTTATATAGGAAGTTACACCCCCCCCCGTGAATGCCGATTCCTTTTAAGTATTTGCGTTAAAGAAATTGTCAGTTAACAAGCGTCTTCCCTTTCTACGTATTAATAAAATGGCGTCAAACCACAACCCCATGAATAATTAAAAAGGTATACTCAGTAATATTCTAATACAAAGCTTATTGTTCATATTACTTAAAACCGAAACGAACTAGTCACGTTTGTTTAATTGCCGGGTATATTTAGCAGCAATTAAAATGAGGTTAGTATGCCTTGTCCTTCATTTATATTACATAAATGCAATACTACTAAACAGATACGACTCGCTCTAATCTCTTAGCACAAAGGTCTGGAAAAAAGCCATAATGACGTTATCGGGTAGAACTTATATCTAATTTAGATCGGTTCTAACTGGTCTAAGGTAGAACTGTTTTATGGTATTAATTTCAGGGTAGATTGGCTCTGGCCAGGAATGTATGTAGTGTGAGTGCAGTGATCTGGTCGTAAATCGACAGTAGAGCTATTTGAGCTATTTTTAAATGATTAACGGACGTTTTCGTGGACGATCCTAAGTAAGGTAACCCTTCGCCACCCCTTTAAACTTCAACCGAACATTGTACAACGATATATAGAATGAGTTTTTATAATTATAATTGAATAAAATATCCTAAAATCCCCTTGCCCCCAAATATGGCTCTGCGGCGTCTTGACCATTAGTGTCCCTTTACACAAATTTCTGAATCATCGCCTGGGTTGTTGCGAGTGGTTTTGTCTGCATTAAGCAGTTAAGATGATCGTTTCTGTTTTCTACGGTCATACGTCAGAAGTAGGTTCCCTTATTTATAATCCGATGATTAAAATTATTTATCTTAGTATGTCCATGTATATACACGTAAGTGAAACAATTTTCAGACAATGAAAAGGACAAACTTTACGAAATACGAAATTACAGATAACGACTAGCATCAAACTCTTTCTATATTTTACACAATTGGAAACTTGAATGATCTTCTAGATAAATAGACTATGGGTTTTCAATTTCTTCTAAATTCTTTTTAACGAAAAATAGTCAGAAATGTTATTCAGTACTCAGACTTCGTTCAACTCTTCCACGCAAATTACCAAACTGGCGGTCCCTCATTTTTTTTAAAAATGTTCTGAAACTGAACATTATAATGTTTTTTATTAATAAGGGCCCCGTTGTAAACCGTTTCTGCGACGAGGGCGAACAAGTAAATGCGAATCAAACATATCTTTACTACATATTAGCGTAAAACCCTATTCAACTATCCGACAAATTTATATATAGTTTTTTTCAGCGACTTTTTTCTTATATTGCAGCTATGTCTTATTGCTAATTATGTAGACACACTATTAGTTTTTGTGGAAAAACATGCAGAGTCATGCAATGTACTTGTGAAATAAACATGTATATTTCAAATTAATTTGAAGAAAATGTTTTTGGTAATTCTATTTTGATATAAATTTGTGTTCGAAACATACATGCGCTGTAATAGAGTGTATAGAGAAAACACTGCCGTTTATTTAAGATATTTATTATTTATGAAATTATTTTTTTGCCGTCACATATGGTTTAAGTACTACATACTTGTTTGCAATCGATCTGTAATAGATATGGAATGCAAATAATCAAACTAAAACGGTTCTTTCTTTATTAGTCGTTGTCATGTTCGATTTATTGTGGCAATAAAAAGTTTGGTCTTAAGTGTGATCCTTGGTACAACTGTACTGATATAAATAATTCATATTCAGTATCGTCTTTTAAGACATGTCAAAGACGATAATTGCACAAAGTCATGATCATTAATAAATACGCTTACCAAGAAAAAGGACATACGTTTTATTTTATATGTAGTATGTATTTAATGGTCGTTAAAAATGCCATGTATTCGCCTAACTACACAGTATATAATATTTATCGGTCAATTGCAGTTTATAAATGAAGAAAAACATAATTATTCACGGTCCGTTTATAGCATATATGTATTAACATCTTTTTCTGAGCATTTCATTGACGACAATAGCGGTTGTCTTTAGCAATATTTCCAATGGGCCTCGGTGGGCGAGTTGTTAAGGTAGTAAGCTACTCCAACTACGGTTTGATGCACGTAGGTTGATGTTTTCACAAGTTCAATTGTCGTCAGAAATTATTAATTGATCATTTTGGAGAAATAATGCACTCAAATGTAACTAGCCCTAGGTAGTTTTTTCCTGGAGTAGCCTATTTCCTAGACATAGCATTGAGTATTTCACTGTGTGTATAAGACGCAGCAGGCACTGATTATTCGTTCTTTGAGTGCAATCATTGTCTTTATTAGGTTGGAGCTACTACCTTTGTTTTAATGTAGTTTAACGCTCATTTCAACTATTTTTCAGCTATATCATTGCGTCTGGTTTTTATTGGGCGAGAAAGCCGGAGTACTCGGAGAAAACCCCCGACCTTCGGTAGGAAAACTGTCTGTCTTTGTCAATTAAGATTTGAGTCGAGCGTACCTTGTCCGCAATCTCAATGTTGACAACTGTTCGACTCATATATTAATAAGTTTAAAGTTTATTAACCTTTAAATTTTGTTCTTTGATTCAAAATAATTTATATTTGCAGTTCAAAACAAATAACTTTCCTTATGTATTTGACCGTAATGACTCCTAAAATATCAATGTGTATTATTGCACATGTAACAATTGAAAGTAAATTAATCACACTAAGATTTTAATCTTTGACTTAATTTTTATGTTATAGCTAAGCAACCATTTATAGTCCGACACGAAGTCTAAATTTGATTTTCATTCGTTAGTTTAACTTCCGGCTCGTGCTTATTCTTTGGTCAGTTTTCGTTCCACTTTGTTTTAATTCTAAACGGAAACATGGTATAAAATGTATCTGTATATGTATATAGTTCATATCTGAAGCACTGAAATATTAAGATGTTGAACATTATATACCACATTTACAAATTTCCGCAGGGATTTTTACCAATTAAAATTTCTCATTAGTTACTAGTAGTTAAAATTATTTATAATCATTGTATTTTTTTTGTTGCACAGTAATGGATTTACTTTAAATTAACAAATCATGTTATAATCATCGTTACTGTGATTGTAGCATGTTCCCAGCCGACAGTTTTGGCGAATCCATAGCTGTTTGGAGTTCTCGTAACGGAGATGCAAGATAGTAAAAATAACAATTTTGGGCACGTCTGGTGCTTTCAGAACTAGATTTGATACGTTTAATATTGAAGTTAAAACAACACCTTTTGCTAAAAAACATTTAGATTCTCGGTACATAAGAGTACTTTTTTCGAGGTACAAAGGCGTGCGGACTCACCTAACGAACTCCACTGTGCGGCGGCCATGAAAACCCATGTAGATGGTGATCTTTGTCATGCAATAACGATGGATGTAGTAATGTAGTGTATTAACAGTATTCAAGGACGATAATAATGTTAACTTTACAATAATGCACTGTGCTTAATTATTTTGAAGTAAATAATGTATCAACTCATATATTACAAAATTTAAACTTTATGAACTTACATGAAATGTCTTTTTTCTTTGACCCAAATTAATTGTTATTTAGAAGTTCGATAAATAAACTGTATTTATGTATTTGACCCTAATAATTGCTAAAATATCAATGACACTTGTTTAAAAATTAAAAGTAAATTAATCACACTAAGATTTTAATCTTTGACTTAATTTCATTGTTGGAGATAATCAACCTTTAATTGTCCGAAACGAAGACGAACGAATGTGTATGGATTTTAATGGGTCGTGACGAAATCAATATATTATTTTTTTTTTAACTGACAACCTAACAAAGAACATTTTTTTATTACAATAAAACCAAAAAATTATAAACTAAAAATAATGATATTACAGATTTGACTACAATGTATTAATAAATTACTAATGGCAAGTCCATCAGAACCTAGATACAATTGCCGGTTCAGATTTGAACCGGCTATTCCATTAGATAAATATGCAAAGTCCCCTGTTAAACACTGACAAATACATGTAAAGTTAATAACCTGATTGTGCTTGAAGTAAGACGAGAATCCATTATAATATCAAAGAATCAATTTCTTATGTTATTCCTTTTAAATTTGTTTCTTTTTTGTATTTAACCACAATTGGCTTTTAAAGTATAATACGTGTAATACTGTACCATTATAAATTCTGTCTGGTCAGTGTTTTGACAGTTGAAGCACTTCATCAGGATATTTAGTGTGGCACACTGCAGTGGCGGATCAAGGGGGGAGGGGGCGTTCGCCTCCTTTAAAAAATAGAAAGGAAAAAAAAGACAACAGGGAGGGTAACAACCAGCGCCAAAGGCAAAAATGTAATTCCTGCTTGTCCTCGCCATAAATTAATGCATTAACAGTACTAATTCGTTTATTATGATATGTCTGTTGAATATACTGTACACTGAACACTATAAAAACCTTGTTTGTGGTACTCCTTTTCCGTTATCCCCTTTTTACGCCCCCACCCCCTTTCGAAAATCCTGTATCCGTCCCTGCACTGGAACAAAATATTGAAATGAAACTAGGAAAAACCTAAACATCAAACTTACCTTTTCCTTTTTCGTGGCATTTGTGTGATTTTTTAATTAATTTGTTATACCAAATTTATAAACTTTTAAGTAAAGGCGAGATTATGTTTCAAAGAAAATAATTAAGCAACTCAAATATTAAAAAAAAAACATGAAATCTATAAGTGTTTTTCTATAAACCAACAAAAGTATTATAAAGCATTTCAAAATAACGTGTGCATGTACGTGCCAGCAATAATTCTTACATTTTTTATGTTTCCTATTACATCTGTTGAACAATCCAGTTTAACGTGTACGGGCCCGTAATTACGGTTACAATTTCAATGCGTCGTTTGTTTGTTTGTTAAATGGTGTTTTAACGCCACTTTCAGCAATTTTTCAGCTATATCATTGCGTCAATGTTTCGTATTACACCTGCATCACAATCGAAAGTATATCAAATCATATTAATATTTTAATCTTTAACCTCACTTTTGTTGTAAATGCTAAGCAACTTTTAATGGTCCGACACAAAGACCAAAGAATCTTAAATTTCCATTTAGTAGATCTGGGAAAATTCAATACAACAAAATTGACATCGTACTAAAAACCTTCATTTACTTTGCAAATAAACTCGTCAACAAAAAGATATCACACTATAAACAATCATATGACAGGGTATGCTATCTTCTATCATGTATTAATAAAGCTAGGCGAGTGCGTCAGAATTTTAATATAGTCACAGGGAGATCGGTTGCCGAGTGGTTAAGATAGTTCGTCTTCTATTGATCACGTGGTCTGTCAACACTGAGATTGCGGGTTCGATTCTCACTGCAGGTAAGGTGTACTCGAATCCAAATCTTAATTGACAAGGATTCCTAGTTTTCTACCGCAGGTCGGGGCTTTACTCCGGGTACTCCGCCTTCATCCCACAATAAAACCTGGACGCCATGATATAGCTGAAAAATTTGCTAAAAGTCGCGTTTAAACAACATTCAAATCGAATATACAATTAAGGAATGTTTTCTTGATGCATTTGTTTTGTAATTTTGTCTCTGGTTCTGCTTTTAGCTACAAGTACTTAGAAGCAGTCTGGTTTTTAAATAAATATAATTATTCTGTGCACCGACAATAAGTTATGTTTCATCAATGATTTGACAGTGGAATCATTACATCAGGTTTGTTGTGGGAGACTGCGTGACAAAACATTAAAAGGAAACAAAGTTATTCTATAAATCACAAATTTCTCTTTCCCTCGTTACAAGCCTTTATACCTCTTTTATTTTTATTAATCTAATCATGATGTGTGTTATGCCATATACGAATTTTCAGGCAGAGTTTGTTTAAACAAAAATAATTAAACAACTAAAATATTAAAAAGTGCGAAATTTATAAACCTATACGAAGTCTCTACTTTTTTTAAACTTTGAACCAACAATAAGCAGTTTAAAAAAACGTGTGGTTTACATGCCCATATAACTGTTACAATTTTTATAATTGTTGAACAATTGAAAGTATATCAGTTGACACTGAGATTTTAATCGTCTTATCTATGCTAAGCAACGTTTAATGGTCTGATACAAAATAGAAATCTTATTTGATATTTAGTAGATTGTGACGAAATCGATATTATAATAATTGTCCCAAAAAACCGACAAGTTGACAATACTCACATACTTTTAAATTAAACTCAAATACATTAAACAAAAAAAACGTCTATTGTAGATATGCTATCTGCCAATATCAGTTAATAAAATACAAAATGTCGGTGTGTCCCATCATTCATACTTAAAAATGGTCATATAGGTGACACCAGTTGCATCTGTTCAGTTTTCTTTTAATATATTTAAAAAGTGAAAAATTGTGTATATCTGTGGAGCAGTAAAAATTGAATCCTAAGGTAATCGCATGATTATATGAAAAAAGCAGAGTGCAAAAATGTCACTTGATCCACATGAACCCATTTTGGGTGCATGGTAGCTGAGCTATCAGAAGAAAATATTGTAGATGAGTACTACAATTAATTTAAAAGTAGACAAAAATATTTTTGACATCGATAACAATGGTCTTGGAATTTTAAATACAACAAAAATGTCAGACAATTTTTTTTGTAATCTCAGAAACGATGTAACCCTGAAAGTTTCCTTATGGCATAACACGCATCATGATTAAACAGGAAGGCTTGATGTTTAGAATAACGTTGTTTCCTTTCATTTTTTTGTCACGCTGTGCCACACAACACACCTGATGCTTCCACTGTCAAATCATTGATGAAACACAATTTATTATTATATTGCACAGTATTATTTTATTATTTTATTTATTATATCACGAAAAAGGTGCAGATATGTAACGACCTGTCCATCCCATCAGATAAATATTGCATGGTTTCCTATTTAAACGAAAAACAAATACCTGTAAAGTCATAGTCTGATTTACGCATAAATGCATGAAGACCTTATTATACAATTACAGAATGAATTTTTAATGTTTTAGTTTTAATTTGCTTTAACTACAAGTACTGTTAACCTTACTGTTTTTGCAGTAATTTAGCACTTTACAACGATGACAAATTGTTTCCCTTCTATAGTGGTTGTCAAAACTATATAAGGACATTGCTGCAACCTCCTTTAAGCATTTGCATTTTTTAAAAATATTATCTCTATTAAATGTTAACACTATACATTGATTTGTATTTGAAATCCCCTTTTAATCATATCAAATTTCAATTATGTTGCTTTAGTTTGAAAACTAATAACGTAAGACTCATAATAACGTAAGGTTGACAACAAATATGCTCAGTGTCCATTCTATACAAAATTCTAAAATTGCGTTCACCATAAACTTAAATGAAGTGGTCATTGTAAATTAGTTCGGTTTTCTGAGAAAAAATCCTGCTGTTATTTTTCAGTTTTTTTCTGCCAAGTTTTCTTTCCGCATATAAATTTTGTTTCGTAACATGGCGTAAAGACAATTGTGTGCAGATAAAGTTGAAATCGCAAAAGATGTTGTAATGAAGTTATTCCAACATTATTATTGATGAATCTCGACACTTATATCCCCTTGATAAGCTATTTCCCCTTATGTGGTGTTAATTGCAAGAGTCTTTGTACCAGTGTAGCTCATTAACCGGATGTGGTACAGACTTGTTAGCCATCATCATCATCCTTGACCTTAAAAAATTGTATTTCTGACCATGTGTTGTTTTTTTTCGATTTTTTTGTTAACCGTAAGTGATACAAAACTGAAAGCTTGACCAAAATGTTTAAACCGTTTAATCTCGGCTTATGTCACATATCTGTAAAAGTTGTATTTAGTTAAATTTATTGGAAATATCGATATTGCAGATATTGAGATAGGATCATCAACATTGGTCAATGTCATCTGTATGTTTTGGCATTCATTTAAATCCCTAAACTCCCATTTTGTTTTTTATTCGTTTCTAGTGTGAAATAAGAATAACAGAGTAACAAACCAGTCTTTTTACTTTCGGAAGATTAGAACATGTTCAGTACAGTTTAGGCTCATTTTGTTAGTTTAATCATGATTTGTGTTCTCATAAAGAAAAAGTATGGCTCAATTGGTTAACATTTTTATGAAAGTGTTCTGAACTCTTTACGATATACAGACGGACAAGGGGAAGTAACAAGCACTGTGCTGGCAAACGATTAAAAAATAGTTTATTTCGTGTTCGGATGATTCTATACTTGTGTTAAGTTATATAACAGTATAAATTGGCATGTGTGAATCGTTTTGCATGCGATTTTTACTATAATACTGATTCATACAGTTAAACTCTAAAAAATAATGTGTGTAATTCCAGGCTTTTGTTAAACAGAATTATTAGTCACACTATGCTATTTAAGTTCTAGTTGCATGTTTCACTCTAAATGATTACTGTTTGTTGCACGGTCGGAAAACTTAAAGCATGGCTGATCAACACATCCCGTAGTTCAGATGAAATATCGTGAGAGGAAGATTACACGTTTTATTTACAATGGTTAGGAGCATTTTACAATTTGGTTTGACATTGGTTCCATGACTTTAGTATGCACTGTAACAAAAATGTTTCATTGCAAATCGCATTAATAGGGGGAGGGGCATACATATACTTACACTTTTAATAAGAAATTATTGAAAGGTCAAGTGTAATACAAGTGCATCATTTGAATAAAAATGTTCACGAGTTTTTTCTTACAACTACTTCATTGATGCCTCCACAGATGTATGCAAAGCAGAGTTATATACATCTTACTAACTAAAATCATCAATATAGTGCAGCAAAACAATGCAGGTGTGGAACAGAAAAACCGGAGAATCTCTCGATCACAACAAATGTGTAATGTACCATTTGAAAATAAAAACACAATACAATTTAAAGCTACGTGTTGTGTGCAAATTTTCCTAAGCGGGGTTTAAGGCCACTTAATTTTTCAGCTAAATCGTTTTATTTAGGGAGGAGGCCGCTGTACGCAGTGAAACCCCCCGACCCTCGCTAGAAAAACTTGCAATCCACATTAAGATTAGAGTCGAGCAGACTCTACCCAAAATGAAACTCGAAACCGCAATCTCAGTTTACAGGCACGTGATTACTATTAGATGGCTAACTGCATGTACCAGCCTGTTGTCCACCAAGGCGTTCTTTCAAGGAATTGATAAATTCCTTTGGCAGACATTTAAATTATCTTGTGGATAAAACAAAGTTTCCAGACTATGTGTTTGCAAACGTTCGCAATTGTATCTAGGATTTTTTTTGTTAAATAACTTGTAATAAATAGCTGGTTACAGCCACGGAAATTCCTCTCCCTACGTTGATCCTCTATGCCGTAAACGATGCATGATGTCTATTTAACTTTGATGGTATCATTTAGGTATAAAATATTTGAATTTAATTTAATTAACAACTACTATTGCAAAATATATTAGTAATTTATTTTAATTTGATATGACTAAACATAAACATTCTGTATTCACGCCTTGTGGAAGAATTCAAAACTTAATTTTTATTGATGTTCATTTTCTAACGAATAATCATTTGATCTATGGTACTTGCTGTCTGTGTGACAAGCTAATCTGATAATGCAAGGGATATGTCCAGAAGTGAGGCAAATTTGTAAAAGTCTTCAATCACAAGAAAATTAAGTTTAAAATGAAGTAATTTATCAAATTATACAATAGATAACGCTCGGTGAATTATTTCAGACTTCTATAAAACACACACGATGCAGGTTTCACAAATATTTTACAGTTTAGGATTAAAATGTCAGCGTTGTTGCTTTGCTGTCGGTGTTTTTAGACATCAATGTGCCTGATATTTGACAACAAAGGCAAGTCTTTTTAATTATTGTTGTTTTCTATCTTTGTAAGCTGACCTTTTTTGCAAGATACTTTATTATATATTTGCCACTATTTCTTCTTCTTCTTCTTTTGGTATCCAGTTATCCATCACTAATGATGATTACTAACTGCTGCGCATGCGTGGTAATCCAATCTTATGTACAGAAATAAAAAAAACACTAAAATAAAATCAATGGTGTTTACAAACTTGAAACAATGTGATTAAAATTTTTTATATATGTACATATTATGTTTGTTTTGACTAAATGTGACTAATTGTAGAAATAACAGATGAGGTCAATTGTGCTTTAAAAGCATCTATTGTGGGTGCTTGCAAGATATGAGTTGGTATGAGATTCCACTGTGGTATGGTTCTGAGGAAGAATGAGTATTTATAGCAATCTTTTGAGGCAAAAATATGTTTGTATGTATATGGTTGTGTTCTACGGGTTCTGGGGTCTGACGGTATTAATACTGTGGTTGGGATGGCAACTAGATTGTGTACTACTTTATAAAATAAAATTAATCTTGTTTTTAATCTTCTATGTTGTAGTGTGGGCCAATTTAATGTATTCATCATATTGGTAACGCTGCTGGTGTTGTGAAACCTGTTACAGGCATACCTGGCTGCTCGACGCTGGACCATCTCTAGGTTATAGGATTGGTCAGCTGTATGTGGGTCCCATATAGAACTAGCATATTCTAGTTTTGGTCGAACAAGCGCCTGGTATGCCCTGGACTTAATGGCTGTATTGTTTGTTTTTAAATTTCTTTTGAGGAAGCCTAGTGTTTGCGAGGCACTTGAGGCTATATTTTTAGTATGCTGATTCCATTTTAGATCTGCTTGTAGGGTGATCCCGAGATATTTAGCTGAAGATACAGGTTCCAAAATATGGTTGTGTAGAATATATTTGTATTTAAACGGGTTGTTTTTAGTTGTTACAGAAAGTACTGTGCATTTGTCTGGGTGGAAAGCCATCAGCCAGTCTTTTTCCCACCTGGCGGCAGCATCAAGATCAAATTGGAGGCTGTCACAGTCTTGTTGTGACTGGACAGTTCGGTATATGATGCTGTCATCAGCAAACAGTCTGAGTTTGCTATGGGATAAGTACTCAGATAGGTCGTTTATATATATCAGAAAAAGAACTGGCCCTAGTACTGTTCCTTGGGGGACACCAGAAGTGACTGGGGCACTGTCTGATGACTTCCCATCCAGAACCACTGTCTGTGTTCTACCAGAGAGGAATGCTGTTACCCAATTCAAAGTTTCATTTAGGATTCCATAGTATTTTAGTTTATAAAGAAGTCTCTGATGTGGAACTTTGTCAAATGCTTTTGCAAAGTCCATAATGATTAGGTCGGTCTGTGTATTTTGATCAGAGTTGGAGGCAAGTTCTTGAATAAATGACAGAAGTTGTGTTTCACAGGATCTAGAGTGTCTGAATCCATGTTGCAAGTCATACAGTATGTTATTACTTTCTAAGTGGCCGAGTATGTGTTTGGTGACAATGTGCTCCATGAGTTTGCAGCTGATGCAAGTGAGTGAGATTGGGCGATAGTTGTCGGCTTTATATTTTTCTCCTTTTTTAAATGCTGGGACCACATTAGCTTGTTTCCAATCCAAGGGTGTGCTGCCAGATTGTAAAGATTTACGAAATATGATGGTAAGTATTGGTGCTGTTATTTCATGCATTTCTTTAAGGATTTTGCCATTGATGTTATCTGGGCCACTAGCTTTGTGTGGATTGATGTTGCACAGCAGTTTTTGGATGCCAGGTGTGCTGATTTCAAGTGGTTGGATAACTGGATGTGTGCTGGTACCTTTGTTTGGAATATTTTCAATTGTTTCTGTTGTAAAGACTGATTGAAATTGGTTGTTGAGTATATCAGCTTTTTGCTTTGAGTCAGTATAGAGTTGTCCATCACTTTTTAAAGGAGCTACTCCATTTTTATCTGATCTAATGGATTTGATAAATGAGAATAGTTTTTTAGGCTTTGATTGTGTGATATGCCTAGAATCTGTATTATCGAGAGGGAGATCAAAAATCATTTTTTCGATGTAGCTGTTATAGGCTTGTCTCTGTTCCTTCTGTACTATGCGTTTTAGTTGTTTATATTTATCATGATGTTTATTATTCTTTTTTGTTTTAAAGTACAGTTTATTTCTCTTGTTAATGAGCTTTCTTAGTTTATTATGTACCCATGGTAGTCGATGTTTATAAGTGAGCATTTTTTTAGGGATGTTTTCATTTATTGATTTATTGAGATCTAACCTAAAGGTACTGTACATCTCTTCAACACCTGTATTTTTGTCTTGTTCCATTTCGATTAATTTGCCTAATATTTTTTTGAGGTCTGCTTGGATGTTACCCCAATTTGCTTGCTTATATTTTAGTATTGTTCTTGGTATTTGTCTAACTTTACGTAGCCAGATGTCAGATTCTACGTATACAATGTCATGATCGCTTAAGCCGAGCGAGGGTAAGGTGTCTACTTTATTAATAACAGTTGGATTATTAACAAGAATAAGGTCTAGTGTTTTGTCATTTCGAGTTGGTAGCATAACAATTTGGTTTAAATAGTGATTTTCAATTATTTCAATAAGTTTTCGATGGAGTTCAGCTTCGGGTCTGTTTGGCATGACCTGTTGTGTTGACCAGTCAATGTGGGCTAGATTAAAATCCCCGCCTATCATGATGCTAGAAGATGAGTTTTTGTTTAATCTACTAATTGATATTTCAAGCTGGTCTAAAGATAAACCTTTGTCTGAGGGGGGTCTATAATATGCAGCAACCATCATGTTTTTACTGCCCTCTATGCTGATTTGTGCCCATACAATCTCGCAATCAGTTTTTAACTCGCTTATCTCAGTGCTAATTAAATCTTTACTTACTGCAATGAGTACACCTCCATAGCATTGATTTTTATTATTGGGTGGTCTATCAGTTCTATATACATTGTAAAATTCTGATGGGAAATATTCATAGGATGATGTATTTTTGTCTAGCCAAGTTTCAGTTCCTATTATTATGTTGGCTTTGGTGGAATGTATCAGTTGTTGCAGGTCTTCCTTCTTATTTTTTATGGACTGGAAGTTTATATTGAGGATTGTAATTGGTTGCTGGTTTTGTTTACTTGGATGTTTCTTGTATTTTGTATAAGAAGGTTTTATTAGAGGCGATGAGCAGGCCTGAGGAGTACCGAAACTGTTGTCAATAGTATTATCAAGATTAAGGTTAAGGCTTTCATTTGTTTCAGTTTGTGGCTTTGACGAGGTGTTATTATATTGATGGAAAAAAGTAGTGGAGAAATTTGGCAAGCCACAATTTATGCACTCCCAGTTTATGGAGCTTGAATTCATACACTCATAGATTTGTGTTGGTATAGCTTGGCATTCGGTATGAAACCAACTGTTACAGCTGTCACAACAGATAGCCTTTTGCTGCCATGTAACTGCCTTCTTACAAGAGCCACATGGCCAGCGAGGAGATCTTTTTGTTATAGCACTTGTTTGTTTCTTTGTCAGAATATTTGTTTTGGCTTGGTCGTTGTGGGTCTTATTTGGTTTTGCTTTATTAACAGCTTCCAGTTGTGTATGATCATTTCCATATGATCAAATCATAGAGGACTGTAGAAAACGATACTCTCATGAAGTAATGTACTATTATTAAACAGACTATATAGCCAAAAATCTTAACAAATAGCAAATCCTTAAGGATATATTTATTGAAACGATATATATAAATAAATATTGAAAGGATATATTAATCGAAATTGTTATAACACATTGAAGACTACTGTCCTATAGGTTTTCAAACTTCAGCAAACAATTGTTATGTTTATGAATCTTCACAGAATTCTGTTAAAATTCTCCAATCATCGAGTTTTACTTTGAATATAAGTCTTTTCATAATTCTGTTAAAAATTCTCCAATCGAGTTTTACTTTGAATATAAGTCTTATCAGAATTCTGTTAAAAATTCTCCAATCGAGTTTTACTTTGAATACAAGTCTTATCAGAAATCTGTTAAAAATTAATCTCCCAATCGCGTTTTACCTTGAATATAAGTCTTATCAGAATTCTGTTAAAAATAATCCAATAGAGTTTTACTTTGAATATAAGTGTTATCAGAATTCTGATAAAAATTCTCTAAGAAAGTTTTACTTTGCATATACATGTAAATAAGTCTTATCAGAATTCTGACAAAATATTTCAGAATGCGTTATCTGAATTCTGATAAGACTGATATGCAAAGTAAAACTTTTTTGGCGAATTTGGCGAATTTTTTATCAGATCCAATGTAATATACACCTGGAAACAAGTTAAGCACCCGCTAGTTTTTTCAAGTCATATATATTCGAACACCTTTTGACTAATATTGGACTGTCATTCGTTTTTTCATTTGTATAGCAAACAAAAATATGCATTGCTGGGTACAATGAAACATTATTTTAACAAAAAACTCATTATTTTATTTACATATCATTTCATCAAAAAATGGACGGTCTTGTTCTTTCACGTAGTCTTTAAAAAGCATTGTCACCGAAAGCTCCAAACTGTTATTTGATTGTCCAATTACACTTGAAAACGTCATTTATAAACACCAAATTGATACTTAGGCCGTCGAAGGGTCAACATCGGGTAAATCCACCATTAGCATAAATGACAGCTGCAACCCTACGTCGCATACTGCCAGTAAGGCGTCTAATTAGTTGAAGCGTTATCTGTCGCCATTCCCGGTGTAATCGAGCTTCTAAATGTTGCAAGTTCTGTGGAGGCGGTTCAGGAGCGTGTAATTGCCTACCCAATTGATCCCACAGATGCTCTATTGGGTGGATTTTGGACTTTTTGCAGACCGCAGAAGAGTGGTCGCAGGTTCGTTCTCCGGATATGCCCTTGCTCCCCTGGATCGATGAGGTCTAGCGTTGTCATCCATGAAAACAGGTCCTGAATCTAACAGGTGGTTTTCAAGATGAGGCACAAGTACAGGTGAAAGCACTTCCCGGGTGTACTTTTCGCAATTAAGGTTGCCATTGATTGTTACCAGATCCAATCATTTGAGATACAGCCCCAAACCATAACTGAGCCCCACCGAAAGGCACTGTTGGAACAACGTTTCTTGGTGTGTAAGCTGTATTTTGATGCCTCTAAACAAGGATTCGCCCGTCAGTTACATGGAGTAAGAATCGGCTCTTATCTGACCAGTGTATTCGCCGCAAAGTTCTAAGGTTCCATTTTGTCTTGATCTATACTAGGCCAACATGTCCCTACGATGGCGATTATCAAGCATTGGGCGTTTAATGACTCTCCATGACCACAATCCTGCAGTTTTAATAAGATTTCGTACTTTTCTGGCTGACTGATTACGACCAGGTAACCATTGTTGCTTTAGACAGGTGCTTGCTGCAAACGGATTTCGCCTAACCAAACTACCAAGGCTCCTATCCACGTTGGGTTGTCACAGATGGTCGACCAAATCGGGAACGGTCTTTAACATATTGCGTGGCAGCGTGTTTTCTGACCAAACGATTAATGACTGTATACAGATAGCCAAGTTGACGTCCTATTGCCTTGTAATACATACCAGTGGAATGCATGTCGATGATTTGCCATCTCTGTGCTTCTGATATCCGCCTCCTTGCCATGCTTACTTTAAAAAACTAGGCAATTAGAAATTCGGGATTTAAATACCGATATGTTGCACGAAAAAATAGTGCACTTTTGACGTGATGAAGGGAGCAACCTTCACTCTCACCTCCTTTTAATTATACATTAAAGAATTAATACTGACCAAAATAACCAAAATTATAATTTGATTTACAATAAACTAAAAAAACTTAAATATTTAGGGTTTGCTTAACTTTTTTCAAGGTGTATACTTAAAAGCAATTCGAACGGAATGCATTATTGACTACTATTCCAGTGCCCCGTGATGTTAAGCATTTGATTACTGCACAATAAGCGAGATTTAAGAGTGAATATTCATATATGCTTCAAATATTACAAATAGTATCAAGTAACAATTAAAAAGTGCACTTTTCACATTTGTATTTTTATTTTACGCTCAACTACGACACATCTGATCACAACATATATAATATAGAGGAATATTTCATAATGTCTGTATCAATATATCTCATTATAAGTTTTAGTGCTTAATGCGCCTGGGAACATTCCGGGTCCAGATATCTTTAAATCTGTTACTGAAGTCTTGTATTCTGATAGCTTTTGAAACTGTTGTTCTTCGTCTGTCTGCACAAAGGATTATCCATAAATAAATACAGCTTTACATGTTGTTTGGCTTGTTTATATTGGATTTGATGGAACAGAGCATACGATGTTTTAATTCCTGTCAATTACCCTGCAATACATAGTTTGTAATAGTAAAATGTAAGAAAACTGAACAGCCAACAAAAATAGTAAACCAAAGGACCGACACAAAATCTATTTTTTGAGATATTAATGAAAAACGTGAGTTGACACCCATGTTCTGTTTTTAGTAACAGCGGCTATCTTTGAATGTTGATCAACACCCTGGGTATAAATTTGAAACTAGGAACACTAAGGATGATTGTGGCAAATTTAACAAAAAATGACCCAGTGGTTTCAGGGAAGATTTTTGAAAAAGTTTACGACGGACGACAGACGACGGACGCCAAGTGATGGCAAATTATTTAAAGCAATCTTGGGTTGTTCATAGGATAGCAGATTTAATTACCAAATGGTCAAGTGTATACAAAAGTCTCATAAAAATATACAATCACTAACTATATATATAAATCTTCATTTTGTGAAAAAAAAATCAAATCAAAACAAAAAAAAATTGTAAAGTTAAAAGGGTAAAAGAAAATATTTATCTGCACAAGAGATAAACCTTTATGTGGATATCATAGGCCGAAAGAATAAAATATTTTATTTGTACTTGGTATATGCAGTATATTCACCTTAATCTGATAACTGATCATGTTGATAAAGACTTACATCTGCACTGTTATATATTGTAAACACTCTGAGTATGTTAGTCAAAAACCAAATACATATAGAGCAATTTATAAGTCCGAATCAAGTAGCAGACTGCTATTTACTTCGCTTAGTATTCAAATAAAATTTCGTTATTTTATACCAAAAAAAATGTGCACGTGAAAATTATTTACTTTTTTATTGTTTTGTTTTGATAAACAAAATCGCAATACCTTTTATAATCGTCCGAAGCTGGCTGCCGTCCAAAATAACCCAGACATTTGAAAGGATTTTATTCCGATTCCAGTCACTAACAACCTCCTTTTAGTCTAAATTTTCTCGTATTTGTTTTCTTCTGGAAAAAATAAAACATCGTTAAAATAACACCCTAAATGAGATTTCTTGAAATAAAAATTTATAGAACGATACATGTCTACTAAAACTTTATAAAAAAACATTAATTTTCTGTTGTTTTTGAACCTTTTATGTAATTTCAATGATCTTTCCGATATATTTTTGAATTTTTAACAATTTATATGAATCGATTTTTTTATTTCTGTAAAATGCATATCATTAGCTATAAATTTGTAACAATCCGATGAAAATTGTGAGTACAGTTTAATTTATTATTAATTTAGTTTTAATAATAATTTTCAAAAACATTAGAAATTAAGACTGAAGCTGACTAATTTTCTTGTTCCTCAATATTCAGTTAAAAAGTTGTCATTATTTGAATTGTCCTTTATATTTATTTAATTAAAGCACAGTTATACCCCGTGAGGGGTTGAAGGCATACATAGACAAAAAATAACAGATCATATAGTAGAATCATGCAATCTTCAAGTCCACTTTCCTCAGTATTGAAGACTTTTTAATAAATGGAACAACAAACTGCAAGTGACTCCAAGAAGACATTATATTTATATATTTATTTATATCATTTTCATAAGTATTTTTAATGTTATTTTCTAAATTTGTTCTTATATTCGAGTATTTCGGACAATGGAAAAAGTAGTGAATTTCATCTTCTAATACATTGTTAGTACACATTGTACATAGTCTATCTGGCCTTTTCACTCTTTTGTATCTTCCTCTTTCAATTTCAAGGAAATGATCACTTGTTCTCATTTTACATATATTTCTTCTGTTATGAAAGTTTGTTTTTAATAAATATTCATATATGTTATATTCAGTTTTAATTTTACTATATAAATATATTTTATTTTCTGATGAAAGTTTTTTTATTATTTGAAAAAAGCATTTCACATAGTTATCTTTAAAATTTGTGTTTAATGTCTTTGTAAAAAAGTCAAGTTTTTATTATAGTTAATATTTGTAGTTCTTCTATTTCCATATTATTTGAACTGCATATATTATGTACATAAGAAAACCAGGAGTATGTAGCATTATTATGTAGGGACTGGGATAATAAGAATGCATCATCTACCAAAGGATTACTAGTATGGTGTATAAGTCTTATTAGGTATTTGATTGACTGTATTTTAATAAATGTATCTACAGGATATTGAGCTAATTAAGCTCTAGCTGCTATGTTTACAGACTGTAATAAGGAAACTAAATGATTTAAAATATAAAAGAAAGTATTTACGCGCTATAATAAACGATAACAGCGTGTCGGTATATCATGGCTTAATTTCGCAATGTGTAACCCTCGGAATTAGTTAATATTTTTTGTTTTACAAAAGATCTCTGAAAAACTCTTCGTGAAAAATACTTTATATATATATATATATATATATATATATATATATATATATATATATATATATATATATATATATATATACAAGTCTAGAAGATTATGCAACGATACACATGACGGTGTTTCTTGTCAAAAATTTAGACAAAGACTGACCAACGAATGGCCTTAGTCATTGAATGTCAATATAAATAAATGACGTAAACAAGTCGTAACATATCGATCTTGAAATTTCTCATTTCCAAATTAACACAAAATAGTTGCTTCCCAATATATATATATATATGGATGAGTCAAATTTCCTGTAGCATATTAAAAACAAGACAGTCGTGAATAATTATACATAACTGTCCACACTGTATACTTAGTCTATCACCAACAAGCCACTACATAAAACCTTTTGACCTTTCTTTAATTATTTGCATTGCACGCAAAACATCGTATCACCTAACATCTACTTTTCTTTAACTTTCTCACGAAATCAAAGGTCACTACTGAACATAAATTGACCATTAGTGATGATAGATAAATACACATATGTGTTTATCCTATGGAGAAGCAAATTATTACCGACCGGAACGGCCCTTGCTTTGATCAAGCTGTGTCCCATGAAATTCCAATGAGCGGAATAGCGCATTTCATTACGTTAGTTATACTGTTTCCTTAGTATGTAAAATAAAACACTTTAATTTGGGTATTGACAACTTTATGGCTTTTCTTTTGTTTTGTGAGTATGTAGTTATGATCACAATTACTGTTATCCAAACAAATTTCGAAGTGATTTCCCTAAAATCTTTAAAGTTCCATATTACAACATAATCACATGGGCAGCAAATTTTTATGTAAGCAAAAAATCAATTGGGATTTCAACAGTATTCATATACATTTTTTCAGCAAAAATATGATTTTTTTTCAATCAAATTGAAAGTCATTTGCCAAATTCAATATCTATTTAAAAAGGACTCAAAGTATTGGTAATCGACCATACTTTTACGAGATAGCAGCACATCTTTTTTGGTCATCGATTTAATTTAATACAAATTGCAGATATATATGACACGCCCGTGCATTTCTAAAAAAGTCGAAAAAAATCGACATTGACACATTACGATTATTGCATAGGTGACAAGTCACGTGATGACAGATATAGTTGGACATGTAGCTTCTAGAACGTAAAATTGAGGTAAAGGTAAGGTAACTGACTGACAAGTACTAATAATAAGCTGCTACTGGACCAAAATTGATTACCGGACTCCCAAATAAATGTCTTGACATCATCGAAGTTTGCTTGTTTGTTAGTCGGGTATTAAACGCAACTAATGGAAATTTTCAGCTAAATCACGGCGTCCAGTTTTTATTGGGAGAGGAAGTCGAAAACCCGGAGAAAACCCCCGGCCTTCCGTTAACAAACTGGCAATTCTCGTCAATTAAGATTGTAGTCGAGCACACCCGCCCGCAGTGAGACTCGAACCCGCAACCTCAGGGTTGACAGTCACGTGATCAATAGTAGATTACCACTCGGTCACTGATGCCCCTCGATATTCGTTGCAGTTGACATAAAATGTAGATCAAGGACTGCTCAGATCAGGGTCAAACAGTAAACCCGAGTAGTGTAACATTTCTAACTGTGGAAAAGTGTGATAATGAATAAAATAAAGACCATTTTCACGTATGACGCCAACGTCACGAACCATGCAACGTTGATTGTGCAAAACAATAATAATTGTTCAATTAATTGATAAAGTCATACTTTATAAAAAAATATTCGCATGTAAACTTTGGTACATTTTTTATACACTTCTTGGTATGAAAAGAAGTAATTTGTTAGACAATAAAAATATCATGTAATAAAAAATTTACGCCAATTTTGGGGCTTAACGATAACAAGTTCAATATAGAAATGAATCCAGACACACAAATGCCATTAAACGTCTGGATGATCGAGACTACTAAAGCGACAATAGAAAACCGGACACCAGTTACTTTGTTTTGTTGTCTGTTTTTAAAAAACAAAGGGAGTTTGTAGTTTATTTCTGTATTTGAAAAGGAAATAAAGGTCACGTTGCAAACGTCAAATGCAGTTGTTACATTGTGTTTCAAAGGAATGCTACTTTCAATCCATTGTGAAATAACTAATTGTTGTCCTGTGTAAATGCGCAAAACTGTCAAAACTTATTCAGTAATATTGTCATTTCAAAATAATTGTGCTCCCTAAAATGTTTGTTACAGTTAGAATAAATCACGAAGAAACGATAAAGAGGTATATTTCAAGGATGTATCGATACAGTTAAATGCACCCGGTGAAATCTATGGGCTCGCGAAGGGGTCTGGACATTTTGTTTTTTCTGCTGATTTCTGGGTTTATTAACATTTATGCACATCGGATATATTTGGTTGGGGTAAAATTCACATTCTAAATAGATTGGCAACATTTACAAAAAGGTAGGATTTACGGTTTTTCTGAAAATTACGATTTTCGCACCAAAAATCCGTGTTCAACTTTAACGACCGGGAACTTTTTGCTCATGCTAAGAATATACGATTAAAATGTCCAAAAGACCACCTATGGTCCTCATTATTGTTTTATTATCTGCTAATACATTAGTGGGGTCAACGGACACAGACAGATACATTTTACAATGTATGGCACTCTGTATGTGAAATTAACACCTCCGTTACATAATGAACCGTATACTATGCTCTATCGGAGCTCTTTGAAGTTTCACGCTGAAAGGAGCGTTAAACCCAATTTAAAAAGCACAATTTATATATTGCTATTTCAAAAAGTACCAACTCGACACGACTGTTCGACTTATGGGAATACAGAAAAAAATGTGTTTCAATACGATTTCAATTTTAGGAATACGGTCACACCCACTTGTGAACTGACTCTATGAAAGTTTCATGTGGTTTGCATATAAACGCTTGAAATGAGCACTAAATCATTAAAAGTTCCATGCGTAATAAAGTATGTCATTAATTCCCAGGGAACAATTTGTCTGTGGTGTTAAATTTGTTAACACAAATGACCGGCGATTAGACTAATTGAAGAAATAAAACATTTTATTATAGACATAAATACTCGTATTCAAAATATTGTCTTCTGAAAATGAAGACAAATAGATAATAAGATTAAATATTAATTTACACCTCATTAGATTAACAAATGCATACTAAGTGTTCATTTATTACTGAGCGAGCTAACGGCAAAAGTAAACCCCCATTTTGAAATACCGTAAAGTTGTGGAGATTTCTGCAATATAAAACTGATGTAGTAGCTACAGAATAATAGTGACTTATTTGTCCCTAAAAGAAATTGCAGATCTATTGTTTTGTGTGTCTCTAGTTTTAATCAGTGTTTTGAAAACACAAAAGTCGTATTTTTTCAATTCAATTCAAGTAATTTTATTGAACATGCATCAATAGATATATAATCAAAGGAATTACACAGCAGACACAGCCTAGATAGGTGTTCTCCCATAAAGTCGACATCAACGTTCGTTAATACAATATATAGACAGTATAATGTAATATAAACAGTATAAAGTACTATAAATTCAGTATTATGTACAACCCTTTTTTAGTGAGTCTTACAAATTGTAATTTAAAATTCTTAATTACTTATAAGGAATAAAGAAAATAATAAACCGATAAACAAGAGTCCATTCCAAAGTATTAACAGTATTAAAGGTTGTTTATAAGGTTATTTTTCGAATCCTTTTGTCTCTTGTATTGGTTATTTCTATGTTATCATCTTTGGATATATAAGGCGAGCTCACAAGTAGAAATATTGTCAGTGAATCTTCTTAAATTAAAAACAGGGGATATCTTTGTCTTAGAAATAATGGGCAAACGTAAAAATAATGAAAATTGTCTTCAATGTCATCCCCACAGATACACTGAGAGCTGTCTGACAAATGGGATAAAAATTTGTGATAGTTAAGATCACTGGCTAGATTGCGCAACTGGCAGAGTATGATATTATATCGCCTTAATCCATAACAAAAGTGGTGGGGTGGGGGTGGGGAGAGGGGAAGGGATTTTTTCCCTTATTTTCTTTTTAAACATTTCTCTACTCTGCAAGTTCTGAGTGTTACCATCAAGTTTGTTCCATTCTTTTAGTACACTGTGATAAAAAACTATTTTTGTAAGATGATGTGCGACAAGTTGGGGGTTTGAAAGGATGACTCCTTCTCAAACTGTAATTTGGGGAATTGTTTATAAATGGTAAAATTTCATTAAAGAGATATTCTGGTGTTTTGCCATTTAAAGATTTGTGTAATATACATGTACGTAATTTGCCTATCTTTTATTGGGGGAGGAAGCCGAAGTACCCGGAGAAAACCCCCGACCTGCGGTAGGAAAACTGCCAATCCTTGTCAATTAAGATTGGAGTCGAGTACACCCTGCCTGCAGTGAGAATCGAACCCGCAATCTCAGTGTTGACAGACCACTTGATCAATAGTAGACGAACTACCTTAACCACTCGGCCACCGAGGCCCCTTGGCCGGAAAACTCGTGAAAAGAAATCTGCATATGCCAGTGTGCAATGGAGCGTCAATTATAACAAAACCATTTATTCCGGGTGTTTACGTTAAAGAAATTTAACAGTTTAGTTTCAGTCCTGTAATACTATGTACATGTAAACTGAGGGTATGTAAACATATTTGCTGAAAATCAAGCGACGAATCGACTTTACTTAAAAGGTTTTACGGCGACAACTAAATGCCCTATGTCGGACGAAATCAGGCGACTAATCTTGGTTCGAGTACCACATACAAGAAAATTTCGCACTGGTGATATCGCCTGTTGGAAAAATATTTAATAAGAAATCAGGAAAATAGTTCATTTCAAAGAGAATCGTACTGAACTGACTAAAAATGTAAAAAAAATGTGTGTCTGAACATAGAAATTAACAAAAAAATCCAATTATATATGGGAGAACATTCTATTTTGGCTTTTGTTTGTGGGGTTTAAAGTCATTTTCAGTAATTTTATCATCTATATCATGGCGTCCAAGTTTCATAGTGGGATTAAGCATGAGAACCCGGCTCGGACCATACTGGGAGGGTTCCCAGTGCTCGACCCACAGAGCAGCCCAGCGCGTCCCCGGGTGGCGGATAGGGGAGACCCTCTCGTTGGTGGGAGGGGGGTTGTCATGTCACAATACGGAAAGCCTGACCGCGGACCGTAGTGGGTAACGTGTTTGGAGAGTGCCACGCTCCTTGCACGATAAAGACCCCTTTTGTAGATTTCGAAAAAGAGTAGGCTTACTGTAGCCGCTACAAAAGGCTAAATTTTCCGCCCCTACCCAAAACATACTTTCCAGTGGCAGTCAAAATTGTATTCCCTGTGACCCATCCCACGCCCATTTTCCGTTGATTCATTGTTTGTTAACTTGTTCCCGTCCTGAATATAGCTGAAATACTGCTCGCTGGACGTTAAGGAGACATCCAATCAATCAATCAATCGATCCATTGACTAAAACCAATATGGACTTATTTTTATTCGTCAATTGCATGCAATTATATTCGTGTTGCGTTTGTATTTCGTTATCGGTATTGAGTATAGAAATTTTTGTATTGATATCGTCCACTCTTGACACTATTTTTTACTAAGTTTGGTCACGTGGTGCAATATCTATAAGCGCGTAGTTTCTGCTGCGCAACATATTGTACTCAAAAGTACATTGCACAAGTTTGTATATGCAATATATTTTTTTAATTAATATTATATAAGGCAAGTATCTGTTAAGTGTGCAAAAGTAATTGTAAATGGTGAAAATGTGTATTTATATCGCAACTAATTCTGTTTATATAAGTTTACAGCCGATGTTTAGTTATCTTAGGCATACGTGAAAACAAGGTGTGCTTTTTATTAAACATACATGTATATATCCACATTAAAAAACAAATGGTACATCTGGTCAGATGCATTTTTCTTATATAAATGACGATAGCAATACATGACTGATCGAGTTGTTATAATATAATATTAGTCAGATAAATTTTTAAAAGTGTGTATATTATATTGATGAGTATAAATTGTGTAATTGCATGAAAGGAAGGTGCATTAATTAGAATCCATCGCGCCATCTTAAACATTTTATAGTATACTCTGTACAATGGATCTTAAAAACACATGCGCAAAGAAAATGAGTATGTAGTAAAAAGCGTGTACATGGTGTATCAAAAGTTATAAGTTCAACAAAAACTTATAATAAAAATTGTATATTTTGTTATATCTTTTGTAAATTTGATTTTAATTGTAGAAACTTACCCCGAGAAATCCGTGGCTGACCTATTCGATAAAACACTGTTTCCTGGGTGAAAATCAAATATTACATTTCCATCAAAATCCATGACCTGAAAATTTTTTTGAAATTTTGCATCCAATGAGAAGGAAAGTAAAAGGCGGAAAATAGAAATATGAAGATACTTGTTCCGCCAAAATATTAAGGGGACTGCATTATAAGTTGTCAATGTAATAAAAGGAAACAACTTTTTATATAGGATGTTTGATTTGTTAACAGTCTAAAAAAGTATTTAATTTGATGAAATACAGTTCAAAAAAGACGAAGCAACACTTAATGTTAAATAATTCTATCTAAAGCATATTTGTCGAGGAGACTTAAAGTGACAATTAGAATCAGCTTCAAAATGGTAAGTTTTATTTGTTTTTGACAAAATACTTCATACAGATATCACCTTGTGATACTTTTTCATAAAGCAACGAGTTTGTCTTCATTTTTTGTTGTACTTTAATATTTGCAGCACTGAATTAAAAAGTACTAAAAATATAAGCGACAGTTACTTTGTCGATAAATTAAATAATAATAACCCGCCAAAGAAGAAGATGTTATATTAATATAATATTTTACATTGTCTATAGGCAATAGTTTCCCAGCGATACAAAAAACTACAATTTCTGTTATAAGTGGACAATGTTTGCGGAACACCCTTTTTACACTTATTTTTTAAATGTTAAGTAAAACACAAAAAATCTAATTGCATTTATGAACTATCTACACAAACTATGTTATTTTAATTTTTATTTATTTTAAAAAGTCACATTGTGTTTTAACAGGTTTAATCTAATGTGAAAAAAAAACGGTAAAATGACATAATATGAATTCCATTTTGTTGTATATATTTACTTTTTTTATTGCACATTAAAGTATGAAAAACATACGAAAACTGTTCATACATGAAAATCCTTATTATTTTTAATTATGTAAACTTGTCCTTACCTCTGAACTAATTTCTTTTAAAAATGAGTGTTGTATCATGGATTGCAGTTAAACATCCGTATCAGCGGAAAACCAACAATAAATATCACGCTCGTATATTTATATCGTTTTAATCCTGTTTCTGTAGCTCTGGGGCTCCCTACAGTCTAGTACAAATCGCATTAATCAACTGCACATATATCGTCAGAAGTGCATAAATAAGTGAATCTGTGTTTTACAAATGGTAAATAAATTATAAAATCAATATAATGACCACTGAGTTTTTTCTTCTGAGTTTTTCGGGGATAATATTTTCTTTCTTTCAGTTTCATCTGAAAAATAATTACATTCAATTCCATCTAATGCTTTGTTATTCAATGTATTTCATCACATATTTTACATATAATAACAAATAAAATTTATTTCTTTATTTATTTATTTATTTATTTATTTATTTATTTATTTATTTATTTATTTATTTATTTATTTATTTATTTACAAACTTATCCCTGTGTTCTTCATCTCGTTATTGTTTCATTGTTGGGTTTAAACTCATACGCACATTTTCTATTTCGTCACGGTATTGCTGCCCGATACCATACAGTTTTCCTTTCAAGCAAAATTCATTTGACAAGATATTTGCTAGATCGTTATAGGATCAAAATCTTGCTACAATAGGTTGTGTGCACCATGTCCAAAGCGTTATACATGTCCGAATCTATTCTTTATATTATAGCAAGTTGTTTTTCATTAAAAGGCATTTCAGATTTAAAATTTCGGTTTTAAGTTCCTCGTTGTCCACTCTAAAGTTGCATATCATAAATTTGATTTTTTTGTCTAAGTTCAAACGTCGGCATCGTTTGTCACTTTGCTTACTGACGTTTTTATGCTGTTTATGTATTTCAGATTATCCTCTTGGTTCGTTTTATACTCGTACATAATATTACTAAGACCTTTTAAGATTATAGCTGTTCTTTCATCGAACTTATTTTTTTTAATCTCTTACGTCTCTTCTTTTGACTATGAATATTTCTGATGCGAGACTCTAAATTTGCCTTATAATTTATCGATGGCGCTCTCCATGTTTCCGACTTTCATTGTTTTTTTTATTCATAACCTGTCACAAGATTGGTAATGGTATTGTCTAGCTTGCCTATTTTGGACATTCCGCTTTCTATCTTAACCAATCTACTATTCATACCAGTTAACAATTGGTATAAAATGTTTATTGTAACTGGTTCATTTTGTTCTCCGTAAAGAACCTCGCTTCCTTTATTAGGATTTCCGACGTAGGGGTTTTCATTTTCCTCTTCTAGAGCCTCAATTCAAATATGTTTGTTTGTTTGTTTGGTGGTGTTTAACGCCAATTTCAGCAAGCCCAAGTACCTGAAGAAAACCCTCGACCTGTGGTAGGAAAACTGACAAACCTTGTCAATTAAGATTGGAGTCAAGTACACCCGGCCCGCAGTGAGAATAGAACCCGCAATCGCATTGTTGACAGACCACGTGATCAAAAGAAGACGAACTACTTTAACCACTCGGCCACCGAGGCCCCCCCAATTCAAATATGACAATTGTTCGAATTTAATAGATCTCTCTATAAAGTGTATGTCGCGCACTCCATATATTAATGGCCGATGTGGTATATAAGTCGGCTAAATATAATATTTAGAGTGTTACATAGACTGCCTGTTGAACACTTCATATGCTGCAATTAGATATGTCAAATTAGGGTCCTCGTATGTAGTCTCTTCTGTATACACACGTATTGTATGTATAGTATGTAGAACGTATCATATATTGTATTTAGTATGCTACACATATTATGCAAAGCGCTTAATATACTGTATAATGGGACAGAGTCTAAATATACTGTAGGAATAAGACCACATAGATGTAATGTACAAAGAGCGCTCCATATTATAGTACTTAGTTTAGATCATACCACTTACTGTCTGTAGAGCGCACAGTATACTGAGTGTTTTAGCACTCCATATGCCGTATGTAGTGTGCTCCACATTTTATACAGAGCGGTTAAAATAATGTATGTAGATTGCACGCATACTGCATGTATAATACTCTATATACTGAATGTAAAGCTCTCGACATACTGAACGTAAAGCTCCATATGTTGCATGCAGAGCGCTCCATATAACTTTCATAGAAAGCTTCACTCATTGTATATGCACCACATTTTATATAGAGGTCTACTTATACCTCGTACATATACATTATGTAAAGCTTCATGTATTGTATATAGGGCGTTCCATATATTGGAGGCAGAGTGTTCCTTGTATTGGGTATATAGCGCATAATCCACTTTATTAATTAACTAATATAATATTCACTTAAATAACAGTTAAACTGCCGATATGATATATATATTACTGAACTAGTCCAATACAGACTTAACTAGTCCAATATCGGTATTGCCCTGATTCGACCTGTATTGGCCTGATTCCATCCTGTATTGAAATCCTAATTGATTTGGACGAGTTAATTAATACAGATTTCATTACGTGATTTCTGGAGTGGCCTAGTTATTGGTCCTGGCCAGATGTATTGTCCTTTGGCTTTGCCTCAGGCCAATACAGCAAGCCTTGGACCAATAACTAGACCAATACAGAAATCATCACGTAATAATATCGTAGTATGTAGAACGCTTTAAATACTGTGTACCATGCTCTATACAATGTACGTACAGCATTCATATACTGAAGATATAGCGACCATAATATACAAATATTACATTATACATATAGTATACAGGTCCTGAATATTTAGCTGCAATACTGCTTGTTGGACATTAAACATCAATCAATTAATCAGTTATAAACATTGTTCCTGTATCTCTTCAAGACCTTCGTTTATTGCATCTCTGCGTGTTTGTGCTGCAAAATCAATTCTTCACACATATTTCAATACAGTAAAAAGGTCAGGACGTAATATATCCTAGCATTTATTAATCTTCATAATATGGATTTAAAAATAATGAACTTACTAATTTTAACATAAAACATAATCTATTTTCTTTGAAGTTTAGAATGTACAGTGAATCGTTAGTACTCGATATGCAGTTCCTTGTCTGTGTAAGAAGTTAAGACATCACACAAATATCAAATGTTTGTTTAACTTCGGTCATCAGGTGATGTCCTGACATTTATTACACATATATTATCCTACAAGATCAATAAAACGATAACATTTTAAATAGGATTATTTGTACTGTCAGACTGTGAGCACTCTACGTCTTATAATACTGTGTTTAACGGTAAAAATTCTATACTAAAATATTGTTGTTTTAAAAAAAAATACTTTCTGCACTGTGCTCCCCAGTGTATTTGACGAATGCGACGTTCGATACAATATAGTTGCTCTGGGATTTAGCTGTGTAGACCCACCCCACATCCTTTTCACCACCTCTCCTAAAGATCTTTGTATCTTGGAATATATGTTTTATTTGAGGAAACTTCGTTAATGTACATGTATCTATTTGGAACCCAAGATATTGTAAACGAATCATATTCATGTTCGATAATTCTCTATACAAAATTATGTAAGTCAAGAAAGTATTTATTTACGGACGAGTAGAATGCGGGGAAAATAACGTAGGACATGCCAAGATCAAACATAAGTATGTGACCGGCAGAGTGTATTATCCCCGGCTTGTAACAAATGCGGACTTTTGATTAGTTGGTTACCGTCGGTACAAATCCTATGCTCCCGGCTGCGTTGCTAACGTCACGCATGGTGTATTGTTCGCGCGTTGCTAATGTATTTTCTAGAGTACCAGTGTATGCTATTCTACAGAGTAATATTTCTGTCTTTTTATATTTGTATTTGTACTTCCTTTCAAACACTGCAGATGCCCTACTACAGAAGCCGTAAGGGGACATGAAAATTATCTCGATAAAACAAAATTGTTATAAAAAAGATCTCGATTAAACAGCCTAGTTATCTCGAGAAAAAGAAATTGTTAAATCGAGATCTCGATAAAACAATGTATCGTTATCTCGAGTAAACGATATTGTTATATCGTGATGTCGATACAAAGAGATCGTTATCTCGAGAAACGATACTGTTATCTCGAGAAAACGATATTGTTATACCGTGATCTCGATATAAAGATATTGTTATATCGTGATCTCAATAAAACAAGTGTATCGTTATCTCGAGAAAACGATATTGTTATATCGTGATCTCGATATAAAGATATTGTTATCGCGAGAAAACGAAATAACAATTTCGTTTTCTCGAGATAACTATATCGTTTTCTCGATATAACAGTATCGTATCTTGAGATAACGATACAATTGCTTTATCGAGATCAAGATATAACAATATCGTTTTCTCGAGATAACGATATCTTAATATCGAGATCACGATATAACAATATCGTTTTCTCGAGATAACGATACATTGTTTTATTGAGATTTCAATATAACAATTTTGTTTTCTCGAGATAACGATAGACAGTTTTATCGAGATCTCGATATAACAATTTCGTTTTATCGAGATAACGTATTAAAAAAAGTTCTTATTTTTCATGTCCACTTACGGCTTCCGTACCCTACATTCACACTGACACATAAATTATGAATTAAATCGGAACTTGACGTCATTGTCTGTTGACGTATTGATAGCGTAACTTGAGGCGCCAAAATACCGAAAGTAGGAAAAAATGTAAAACAAAATAAAAACTCTTTAAACTCGCTAAGTCTGAGGTTGGTACCGAAGGTACCATGCTCGACTTGGTAAAATGACCATTTTCTGCATAAAAACGTATAATGTTTTGTGAGCAACTCTGATGACGTTGCCCATTTTGCTTATTTCTGAATGCAGAAGAACCCATTTTCAGCCTTTCACACCGTGGATAAAATAAACCTATAAAATGTACGGATAGTTTGAAATCAACGATCCTGTGACTAAACCAAAAACAAACATAGCGACTATCTGCAAAAATGATTATAATAATCATAGTTCATATTATATTCTGGGACTATACTTGGAACATTCCCAGTGATCTACCCACAGACCTTTCCAATGCGTCGACAGGTTAGGAAGTCTCCCTCTTTTGGGGTAGGCTGGGGGTTGTAATGTTATAATAGGGAAAGCCTGAACATGGACTGTAGTTAGTAGCGTGTTTGGAAATAAAACGCTCTTTGCACGACCCCTTTTGTAGAAAATATTAGGCTCACTATAGCCCTACAAAAGGTTCAATTCTGCTCCCTACCCATTTCTCCATACTTTTAGCAGTCAAAATTTCCAATGTTCCATCACTGTTTCCAATTTATTTATTGTTATCGATATTTGAAGTTGGAAAAAAATTTGAATGAATAAAATGTACCGAAAATAGATACAATGTATACTGAGTTCCAATGAAAACGCAACACTGTGTTTGGAATATTTTTGATGTGTGTAAAAGTTAAATAAATTTGCAAAGGTATATGTGTTTTAAAATCATTAACTAACAAATCGATACATTAATGGTCCACTGATTTTTAAAACTCTTTCTCCTACAGTAACCAATTACAAATGCGCGAAATTTTCGTTGTACCATGTAGAAATGAATGAATAACCCCAAAAGAAGTCCATATGTTAACCTTTACTTACGGCTACAAAAATCCTATCTAAAGTTTTCAAGGTTTACTCTATACAAATGTGATAATGCCAAAGCTTTCAGACACTAAGCGACAGGACGTTTTTGGCATGATCCAAGGAAGGATGTCTCGACGTAAAATCTCTAGTCGGATGCATTGTTCACCGTCGACAATTACTCGCTTGGCCCAACGACATCAGCCGAGGGGTTCAGTAAGCGACAGGCCACGCCCAGGAAGACAACGACCCTCAGCAAGACCGTTATATTCGCCTTCAGCATTTACGAGATCCGAGATCAATTCCGAACCTCTGTACAGACGTCACGTGAGGCGATTGGAACGCACAGAAGGCCAATTGGATCTAATACAGTTAGATGTCGACTACGCTAAAATGGACTCGGAGCAAGACGACCTCTCCAAAGAAACATGCTCACCCCTTTAGAGGCGTCGAAACCGACTTGAATAGACACGAGTGCTTCAACGATGGGCACATAGACAATGGGCATCTGTGTTGTGGTCCGATGAATCCCGTTATCACTTGAGACACAGTGACGGACGAACACGTGTTTGGAGGCGTCGAGGTGAACGATACGCTGAAAAATGTGTTCAATAAAGAGAGGCTTTAAATCATTCGATAGAAAGGCAAAGTGCCCCAGAAAGATCCGCCGATCTTGAACAAGTAACAAACACTCCTTATCGCATGAAACTTTATAAGTACAAAGTTAACATTTATTTGGCTAGTAAACTGAAAACCATTTTATCTCTCCAGAGCAGCAGTTAAGTATAATATACATTGTATTGAAATATTACTGTGCTTGGGGGGGGGGGGTTCGGTGTCTTCGTATAGAGAAAAGAGAACCTTTTGGGCAATACACTTATATACTTCATGACGTATAATCACCTCCTTAGCAAAGGCTTTTTTCAAGTGTGGTACGATTGTAATTTGTTAGTGCGATTTTCAAACTGCGTGATACAGTCTCTGGAACCCATAAATTAACGATTGTATCGTACATCGTGTATTTATAGTTTGTACAATGTTCGTGTATCATTCGTACATTGTGCGTAAATCGTTTTTGTATAGTGTATTATAAAATAATAGGTAAAATTTGGCCCTAATAAGCTAAAATCGGCATGATCAATATCTTGATTGCGAAATTATTATAAAAAAGGCTACCCGGTTAATAATTTTTTTCGTTCGGCCCACAGGGCAATAAGGAAAGTCATATTGCCCGTTTACGATCTCGCCTCCGGTCTTCCGAATCAGTAAGCTAGATCTCGGTGACTATAGACGGACTGTCATGGCATTTCGTGTAGTGAAATGGATAGTTTATTGGCAAGGGCCTGGTTGAGCTTACTAAAGAAGGACTAGAGAGAATATGAACCAGGTATGATAAATAGTATTTAGAAACGGCTATCCTTACACTGTTTGCCAGATACCCAACTTTCTTTACTTTTTTCCTCCGTGACACAAATGTCATTTTTCTTTGCTATTTGAAATGTGAGTGTGTTGATATTTGGTATGTTGATGATTTGTCATAATTGGTTGTATGTTATAGTGTATTTATTCGTTCTGTGCTCTTTTTAGACTTGGTAATCATTCGCAAGGTTCATACAATCCAGCTAATATACAGACTGTTTGGTTTATTTAATAAACATGTTACAAACTGACATTCTGTATTGGACTTGTATTGAATATCTGTCGGCTGTATTGACCCTCGACCCTATGGTCTCGGGACCAATACAGCCAATTTCAAATCAATACCTGGCCAACACAGATTAAGCTAGTTAGTACAATGCTACAGTATGGTTTTCTCCTGCATGCATTGTATGGTTTATCGTTTATTCCATCGTATATCGGTTTATTCTATCGTTTATCGTTATACGCTTTCCGTTTTCATTTGCGTACACTTCATGATACATCGTTCGTACAACGTTTTACAAATGAAATTTAAAATTATGTAACAACTTTCTGAATGTCACAGGTTGAAAATAATAAATTGAAGTAATCGTAAAAGGTTATAAAATAATAAAAACGAAAGTACGAATAAACTACTGTGTCAATTCCGTATATACATTGTCATAAAATGACGAATATAATTACTCCATCCCTTGAAAGGTAATTAAGTCGCCCAACAGCAAAACACAGTTTTCAGCGACTTATTGTTGTTGTCTGGTTTCTTATCATTACTAAGTCACCGACCACGAAGTGTCGCAGGAGTTATTGCTTGTGTCTAGTTTCTTCTTATTATTATGTCCCCGACCACGATGTGTCGGATGACTTGTTGTATTTGCCAAGTTTCGTATGATTATGCCTCCCAAACTGAGTTGTGTATAGACATATTGTTTTTGCGTTGTTTGATCTTATTATATTTTTCTTCCAATAATTTTGTCCGACCATTTTCTCGGAGACCGTACATTAGATCGATTTGAAACTTCAAAAAACATGAAATAATGCATGCTAATTTAAAATTTGAAATAAGCGGCAATTTTGATAATGAAAAAAATTCTTAAACTCCAAAAGTATTTGGATTGTAATGAAAATTATTATGAACTATATGAAGTGTGTGAAATCGTACCATATGATGCACATGTTGACTTTCCATCGCAGCCATTTTGAATCCAAGAAAGCCGCCGAAAATTAAAAATGCTCCAATTTGCACGAACGGATTTAAGCTAAAATAATATGTGGCGAATGATGTTAGTCATAAAAATTTGAATTTGATGATGGAGGCCATCTTAAAAGCCGCTCCATTTTGAAATTGAACAAAAATCTTTAAAAATCAAAGTATAGGGATTTAAATGAAAGTTGGTATATAAGTGCAGTATGTTATACCGCACCATATGAGGCACATGTTGACTTTCTATGGCGGTCATTTTGAATCCAAGATGGCCTTCAACATATTCAAATTGGTCCGATTTATTTTGCACGAGACTTGGTTTTTTAGGTAAATTATGATGTTGCGAATGGATGTTAGTCATAAAAAAATTAGAATTCAATCATGGTGGCTATCTGAAAATGAGAATTTGATTATGCCAACGATCTTAAAATGGCGGCAATTTTGAAATGAAAAAAATAAAAATTTATAAGTTAATGGATTTTTAATGAAAATTGGTATATACATGTACGTAGCATATGATATGCAGAACACTGACATACATGTTAAATTTCTATGGCGACCATTTTGTATTAAAGATGGCCACCAAAATTGCAAAATGCTCCGATTTGCACGAAACTTGCTTTTCTGGTAGATAAAGATGATGCGAATAGATGTCTGAACTGGAGGGTCCACGGGGGTCGTTTGGGAGCCATTCACGATCCATGCGATTATAATCATGTTTTTCCATCTTTCTAATAATTGAGTTTGTCCGGCATTATTTTGTAGAACGAGTCGAGAGATCCTCATGAAACTTTGCACAAATCTAGATGCCATGTCTAGTTGTGCACATCGGTTTAAGATTTTTGAAAATGGCCGCCGTTGAAAAAAGAGCAGTTCTCAGACCTCGGGATGGTTGAAATAAATTTGACGCAAACGCCGCCATTTTGTAAATAAATCCATTTCCCCACAACTTTGTCCAAATTCAACGAAATTTGATAAGTAGGTATATTTTAATGCACAAGCTAAGACTGTCATGTGACCGACTATGTTTGTAGACGGGAGGGGAATTTTTGTGACTTGCTTGCAATCACAATATATAGCACTAGTTCTTCTTCTTTCAACAAGAAACTTTGTGAGTATATTGGGACTACTGAAGTTGTGCATTCAAATTTTTTAAAGGGCCGCCGTTTTTAAAATAGTTGCCGCTAAAAATAAAAATACATTTTTCAGATCTCTACGAGCGATTTCAATGGAAATTGGTAAACTGATACGGTTGACTATGCTGCCATTTTGTAAAACGCTGTCATTTTACCACCCTTCCCCTCCCCCTCCCAATGCCAACTTTGTCTGATTTCAACGATTTTTTTTATCAAGACCTATTTTAATGTACCGATTTCAATGAAATACGTTCCATGAAAATTTTGGGATTTTTGGCCGATTTGTGCTGGCATTCCAACACAGTATTACTAGGTTTTTTATTCGTAATGATACTTGGAAGGAAAGACTTTCAGTCTAAAAATGTTGTTCATACACATAGTTCTGTTTTGTATTGCATTCCAGATGTTAAGGAAATTTGTTATCGTTTTCAATTTTACAAAACCTTACATTACGTTCTGTCCTGCATAGATGGCGTTTATAGACATTTGGAACCCTTCAGGCACATGGCTCACGGAACCTTACGACCTTTAAAATGGGGTTATGAATGAATTTAGTTTAATAAATTATATATAGCGTGCACCAAACATTTGATTTCAGCGGTTTAACTCTTTAACATGTCTATTTCTTTTGATTTCGCCAAAAAAGTTTAATACGGCGAAAAATAACAACGGGTACAAAGAAGCCATTAAACTCTTAAGAAGAAGCTCCGAATGTGATTGACATGCATGTTGGGTTTATACATTTTATATCCTAATTGACTCTTTTCGTTGCTAATTAAATAATTTTTCAGTTGAATTAATTTCATTTCTACAATTTTTAAGTTGCGCCTCTGAGCTTAAAAGGTCAATCGCAACTTCGCATAACACAACAATATGGAGTTCATAAGTCAACGGTTATCGCTTAGTCAGACGTCTTAGAGCTACAAGAAAAATAGATGATCGTTTCAGGAGCAGACTTCAGCATGTTATATCAGACGTCAAAATTTCCGCATGCATTTTGTCTATCGCTGTAGCCGATTTCAGACAGCCACGGCAACAGCAAGAGATGTTTTTTCATGTTCCCTCACCTATGTACATGCACGATCAGAAATCGTTTGTGGAGTTGCAGGTGATGTCACGACGTCCGTTTAATGACCCGTAACTTATATCACGACGTCGACAACGCAAATACATTTGTTGCATACTTCAATTTAAACTAAAGTAATCTTTTCTATTGTCTTTGTACCCCAATCAAACATTGATAGGATGAGCTAGACCATAGGAAAGCGTGAACATGTCCCGTACAACATTTAATTAGTCTACTAGTTGGTGTTGGACACACACGGCGCAGTTCCCCCCACCTCCCCCCCCCCCCCAAAAAAAAAAAATTAAAATAAATCAGGATATAGTATTCTTACTTCAGCATTTTTGGTTCTGGACCATTTTTGGCAATTTGAACAGAAATGAGAAAAATAATCAAATTCTTTAATCGAATTCAAATTTAATCTTTCACTTGCTCTAGCCCTTTTGGCTATGGTCGCTGCGTTAAATAATCGCCCGTAAAATGAACAAAAAGTTTGCGTCAGTATACTATCGAATAATATATTTCTTAAGTTTACTTATTTCAGTCCGTAAAGCTGTTATTTTTATGATTTTGTGCAACGCAATTAAAACCAGTATGATCGTTTTTATTGTCCCTTCGCGGTTACGAACTAAGGGTCAACATTGAATAGATTTGTCATCAAGTTGCAGAAGAATCTTGCTATAAATCGCAGATGGACATAGGAGAACAGCCTTTAAGACATTAAGTACATTCGTTACAAGCACATCAATATTTTTATTTATTTGCTATCTTAGACCATCGAAAAATATTCTTTTCTGATTCAATACATTTTTTGTTTTGTGTTTAAAATATAGGCAAGGCTATTTTTAGAATTTGAGGTTTTGTTCGTTTTACAGATATTAAAGTAGTGCATATCTACATAAAATTTAATTAAAATAAAAAAATTTAAAAAGGATAAAAAATAAAAAAATAATTTCTATATAATAAAGAAAGCACAAAATATGGATTCTTTCATTAAATATTTAAAACTATTGGCTGTAAAAACTAAAAATACAAGTTAAATTTCCATCTTTACAGAATGAAATCAAAATTGAGCAAAGACCGAATATTATACACTTGAACTGTAGTACATTAAAAAGTAAATGAGATTTTTAAAATTGTGTATGATTTGATTTTTTTTTAAATATTGAGTTTTATTAGAGTAAATGTTATTAAGATTGAATATAAAGTTTAGTAGAAACAATAGCAAATTACGTCTGTTTTTATTATTTCTGTTTATTATCAACAGTAATTTGACGTGAGGAATTTTTTTTTAATTTGAGTCAACTGAAATATTTTTTCGGCGACTGTTTTTTGTTATAATTATGTTATTGATACTGGTTAGTGAAATCAGTGCAGTTGTATATTGACATATAATTAATTGATTCATTAGTAAATGACACGCCTCCTTATCTGTTGTGGTCAGTTTGGTCAGATATGAATATGCATAAGATGATTACCTTAAAATACACGTGTAGTCTGGGGAAAAGGGGAGATTAGATCAGCAGTTTAACGGATCTAAAATTTTAAATTTTATTTATTGTAGAAATACGCATAAAATTCACAACAGTAATGCTTTTCAGCCAAAAAAATTGTCTACCGAGCCATATTAAGTCTTGATATAAAAACCTATATTGTCTGTTTATTCCTGAATTTTAATTTTAATTACATGTATAACCCCAAATTTCATATGCGAACATAAGATGAATGTTATTTTGAAGTTTGTAATACACGTTATTGCCTACAGAAGTACATATTTATTTCTGCTTATTTTTAACACTCCCCATTTTTTAGAATCACGTAAATAGTATATTTTAAATCGGATATGATAAACTATATTTATGTCCACAAAACACAATAGTCAATATTTTTAAGAAACAAAACAATAGCTAATACAGCTAAAGTAAAATCACATAAATTTAATTGTCAATAATTATCACAAATCTGATGAAGGCAATAGTTAGGTAATTGTTTGATAAGAATATCAGACCACCAGACAGTATCTATCAATTTAATTGTTTAAATGACCTGTGTCGGACACATCATTAGAAAATTTGGTTTTGTCTACCACCTGGTCATCTTCGGATCTTTCTGCCGCAGTCAAAATAAATAATGTCATGCCTTAATTTTATGTGATTGCGAGTTCAGTGAAAGTTGAGGTACCTTGGTATGAAAATAGAATGAAAGTGAATGGACGTGTATTTATAATAATTATATTGGAAATATGTATATAATAAATATGTCTATAGGAACATTAGTGTTTATGTGAAATTAAGCAACAAGTAGCTACCCTGTGACACAAAAAATGCCACAAATTTCCCACGAAAGAATGCATACGTACATCATGGTTTATTAAAGTGTACTTTCTGTGGCTGTACAGATAAATTCTATAATTTAAGAGGTTATACACTTATTCTTTTTTCTGTGCATTTTTTAGTTTCGTTGTGCTGTCTTATAAACGTCAATTAAATGAAGACATTTGTGTTTGATCCATCTCTGTATGTAAAGGGCTTTTAAACGTAATAATCGCACTGTTTAAGACGGAACTAGGAAACAAGAATTTTCAAAATAATGCACAATAAAGGAGGAGGTGAACGATGACAGTGGTCAAATGCTAGTTATTTAATCAAGGAATTCTAAGTAAATGCTATAAAAGCGTCTGACCCAATGTGCCCAGTCTGTCAACGACAGTTGTTTTCCAAAATAAGAGATAAAGCAAAATTTCATCCTGACAAATTTCTGATGACTTGGCAGAGAAGGGAAACAAATTTGTCGTATTTTACAGATGAATATCGAAGATATCTGTTTTAACGCATACGCCTGTATAATTATACTTTGATTTATGATATATAATATATAAATTGCAGTTTGACACTTGGGAAATGTACAGTTTATTTATGCAATAGAACTTGTGTGAAGGGCGAAAGGCGAGGGCTGTAACCAGATAAATAGTCCGTATCAGGTCCTTCAGAAGTCGGTAATCCTGATATTTTACTTTTATTTCATTGAACAAATTAGAACACAAATTTACGTTTAATAGTTTACAAAATGAACTTTTCAATATATGTACATGCATGGTTAGTGGCATATGGAAATTTAAATCAGCTCTTTGATCAGGCTGTATCACCGATACAACCGGGCTGTATCAATAGAATGGATACAGTCCGTTTGCTGATACGTCCCGGCTGAATCTTTTATTCCAAAGCACATCAACTGTTGCTTACTATGCAGACTGCAAATTATCCAATTGAATGGTTTGTTACATCATTGATATGAAAAGTGATGAAATAATTATGTAATAGTAACTTGTATGTAGGACCGTATCCAGAATTACGGACTGATGAAGGACCCGATACGGACTGTTTATCCGTTACAGCCCGAGCCAAAGGCGAGGGCTCTAACAAGATAACGGTCCGTATCTGGTCCATTAGATGTCCGTAATTCTGATACGGACTACACACAAGTTACGATTACTTTTATTTCATTGAACACATAAGAAAACAAACCGGATTAATAGTTGACAGAACAAAATTAACTTTCATTGTTTTGCGATATATGGAAATTCGAGTCTTTTTGATTAGGCTGTGTCACTGTTACAGCCCGGGCTGTATCAAAATCCAGGCTGTAACGAAGACTAGATACAGCCGTTTGTCAGAATTCTGATAATTTAAGTTAATGGCGGATTTTATTGATTGGCAGTGTATGCCTACGTGATCGGAATTCTGATAAGATTTGGTATAGCTAACTTGCCTACTGTGATAGTTGACATCTTTTTATCAGCTAACTTGCCTACTGTGATAGTTGACATCTTTTTATCAGAATGGTCTGATAATTAAAGTCTATGTTATTTTTCTGCTACTATGAGGCTCTTGTACTTCCAGAAATCAGTAAGCAAAATTATATTCTCCACAACAATCGTTAAAAATAGAACCCTCTTTATCAGAATTCTGATAAGCGTTAGGATAGGACTTCTGTTAGGCACTTGTTAGAATTATGCTACTTTGTTAACATTAAATATAAGAAATCAATTCGAAATGCAAAGGTGTTAGAATACATTATCAGAATTCTGATAAAAAAAATAAATTTTAAAAATATTGCTTCAAGTTGTTTAGAGTTATGGTTGAACTTTGAATAATTAAACGAGGATAGTCTACGATATTGGGGATTTGATCACATGGAAAATAATCAAAAGCAAATGGACACTGTTTATTATAACTGGTTGGTTGGATCTCTAGGCAGTTGTTGTCAGTGTTAATTTTATTTAAATTTTCATATTGATTTGGAGACTGGAAAGTTTGATCATTAAATATAGAGAAGGATATGTTTGGCATGCCGCATTGTAGACATTCCCAACTTATGTTACTTGAGTTCAGACATTCATAGATGGTAGAATTGATATTTTGACAATTGATATGAAACCAGGTGTTACAAGAGTCGCAACAAACAGCTTTATGTTTTGATTGTACAGCTTTTTTACATGTACCACATGGCCATTTGGGTGTCCTTGGTCCAGGGTTGGTTTCAGTATCTGCAGACATAGTGATGAGTAATAGGCAAAGATAGAGTTTAACTGTTTTGCAAGACTTGTGGTCAAGTTTATGAGCAGTTTTATAGATGCTATATTGTCTACAGTTGCTGGATAGTAAGTGGATTTGATTTAAAGTGGCGACAACTGGGTAGTGATTTGATGGACAGTTTAGGAGAGGGTCACCATAATCAGGTATGATTACATTAACACTAAAAATTTTTGTCAGGCTGAATATAATTGACATTAAGAAAAGATTATATTTCAACATACTTGAGTTTTGGCTGTGCTCGAGCGGTGAAATGTGCAAAGATGTGGAAATACTAAGAGTTAGTAGAACTAAATTTGTTATCTTCGTCTCCCGGGTGACTCGGGAGCACAGGTATTCTGAAAACCTGTTAGTATGCAGCTACTTTATTGATAAGCACGACTGCTAGCTAGAAAAGCGTAACAGGATATAGTATTTTGTTTACTTCCGGTTTTCGGTTGTCATGTGATTAGTTCATTCAAAAATTTTATAGTTGCGGGAATTTTGCTTTTGGAGATAAAATTTTGAAATCGGGCAATTACTTGGGATTTAAGATCCTTAGTCTTTGATTCTATCAAGTATTTAATTATGAATATTTGTTTTAACCTGAGAATTTTCACTTTCTTTCGGAGCAATTTAGAAGCAGGTCTTCTCTATCCACGCATGCGCATCCATTTGCAGAACCCTGCTATAGTTTGATTTTCTGCACAACTGGCGCGACTATTATTCCGTCTGTCCCTTGAACGCCATTGTATATTGGACAGAATCATTGAACATTTAGATGTATGTTAATTTGTACAATGAGAAAATGCTGGCACTTTGTGTAAGGAACAAGAGAACGTACGTTATTTAGATAGTAAGAAACGACGATGCAAAGGAAATAAAACATAGATATTTAGCCACGTGAGATTAGCTTTAATGCAAGTTCAGCAATACGAATCCAAAACTGCTCATTAATTCAATAATAACAGTAATGTTTCTGGCCTAAAATTAATTGTGTAACTGTTCGAAGCTAGACAGAACAACTAAATCTAATTATGTTCGTGTTGTACATTTACCTCATCTCGGTGATCGAAACTTCATTATGAAATACACCTTGATTCGTTTTAGAAATGTTTAGGATCGTAAAACATCTGAAATCACCTAGCATTCTACGTAATTGACGCATTTCAAAACCAAACTGATGAATGGTTATTATCAGACAAAAAGTAAAGATGAGAGCTATTTGTTACTCTGTAGTTGTATTGACCCGTGTGAACAGACAATGCCTACTGACACGACTAGGTTGGCTACAATGTTCATGAAAACTTTGTATTTACGGGGTTTTTAATTCGGATTTATTTGATATCTCGGTATATATAGGGTAATACAATGTGCGGCCCGAAAAGGTCACCTTTTTACCTCTCCAAAATATATGAAAGGGTAACTTTTTTTTATTGAAAAATATATCATTGGGTAGTTGTAAATTATCTAAATATATCCATGCCTCGACTCTCAACTTAAGCATGTAAAACCTGTTTAAACCACAGTGATTGTACAAACAAAATGTTCCTTTAACATCACTTGATCATTTTTGTAGAGAATGGACCATTTTGTCAATGGGGATGTGCAGTAAAAAAATATATGAATAGGTCTGATTAAATAATAAATATATAAATAGATTCCGTTTTATAACGTCCGAAAATATGCACGTGAAAATATGTGAATCGGCTGGGTCTTCACATCTCCGTCATCAGACCTGTACCTAAACGTATCCCTAGTTATCCCCCGGCCCCCCCCCCCCCCCCAGGGAATTCCACAATAATATATGAATTTATACTAGTAAACTTGTTAATTATAACGAAAACGAATTACTTCAGTAAAACTATGTACAAAGAACAGTATATTGACGCCCTAATCATCATAAACGACTCAAGAAAATTATCTGATGTTGGTGATTTTTGCACAACAATATTGTCTATTTTGTCCTTAATGTTCATCAAATTTGTTTTAATGATTATTACACAAATATCGAACACATATTTAAAAAAATACAAAACAAATTACATTCAAGGCTGTCGACAAAATGTATTGTAGGGGAGAGAACTCCATAATGGTTACAATACGATAATAACGATCAACTTTTGGAAAAAGAATTTCGTAGAAAAGACCGATTTACAAAAAAAAGCATTTAAATCCTAATCATATTGCAAACAGCTGCACGTACAAATAAACTTATACAGTCTAAAACGTCTTTTCTTATTTCTTCAATGAAATAAATATAAAAGTTGCTTATATACTATTATGACAAGGATGCAGTTTTCCTACCGCAGGTCGGGGGTTTTCTTCGGGTACTCCGGCTTCCTCCCCCAATAAAAACTGGACGCCATGATATAGCTGAAAAATTGCTGAAAGTGGCGTTAAACACCATCAAATAAACAAACAATATATACTAGTTGTTGGTATTGTCATTCTACTTGGTTTAAATAATTTGGTGTCTTATATGGTTTATTTCCAATAGGTCTACTCACTAAAAATGAGTTACTTTACAGATACATTACAGGTAAAAAAAACTCAAACTCAAACTCCTAATCCCAATCACTCTTTGCGAGTAGACTTTTCGGAACACTCCGTATCGCCTTTGGCTCGGGGATTATCAATGTTTCAGGCAATACCACCCTACCTTGTGCAGTCAAGATATCATCGCAATGCCAACTATAATTATTGCAACTATTGTGGAATTACTACATAAAATGACATCGTATTTAATATTTACTTTTATTTCATATCAGTAAAATTATGTTTGTTTCAATTGGATAAAACAAGGTCAGCTGGTATTAATTAATTTGCAGTAATTTGACATGAGGGCATTATCACACCGTGATAACGCCCACGGGCGTTATCACGTCGTGGTAATGCCCTCTCCTGTAACAAGCAACATAAAACTGTTTATTTTAAATTTATAAAAAAAAATATATGTACATGTACAACCCAAATGAGGAAAAAATGTCATAAAGTTTAGAAAACTAACTGTGTATAGCCTAAAAATGCAAACAATGACATATCATGAGGCCAAACATTCAATCATACAGCAAGCAGCTACAAATAAATAATACAGTCTTAAACACATGGTTTCATAATTCTTCAATAAAATAAATATAATAGTTGCGTATATGTCTGGCATTGTCATGATACTTGACAGCACTCGGGACAGTGGTATTGCCCTTAACATTGATAATGCCCTCGCCTTTGGCTCAGGCATTATCAATGTTTCAGGCAATACCATTCTCCCTTGTGCAGTCAAGATATCATGACAATGCCCTTTATATAAGCAACTATTGTATAATTATACTTTATTATAATATTTTAAAAGATATTGGTGCAATAGACAACAGAGAGTCGTCGGAGCTCTGCAACGCGTATAATTGTGTTCCTCAAGGATAACCTAAACGTACTGGGGATATTGAAAAATAAAATTAATCACAAAAATTTAGAACAGTTTAGTCACAGTTTAGTCTTCGTTAGACCACATTTAATATGCATGTTAAGTTTCGGGACAACATGGGTGTGGGTTATTGGTTTTTTTTTTTGGAATGGTGTTTAACGCCATTTTCAGTCATTTTTCCGCAATATAATGGCGTCCAGTTTTTATTTAATGAGGAAGCCAGAGAACCCGGAGAAAACCCCCAACCTCCGGTAGGAAAACTGGCAATCCTTGTCAGTTAAGATTGGAGTTGAGTACACCCTGCCGAAATTGAGGCTCGAACCCGCAATTAGTGTTGACAGACCACGTGATCAATAGTATACGAACTACTTAAAACACTCGGCCACCGAGGCTCCTGAGTGGGTTATTGCAATAAACTGCGAATAATTACATATTGAGGCCGTTCCATGTCGTCATTTGGACTCGGAGCCCACCGCTCCTAACTCTACCGACTGTATTCATGTAGTCAAATTTAATGTTTAAAAATAAAAATCATCTACAAATGAATTTTGCAAAATTAAGCGACGAGCTCACAACACATTTGCAGCTACGAAAGCGTACATAAGTGAAAATTTACTATCACTCCATTATATAGCGTATCATTGATGAAAGTGACGAATACTCATCAAGTTGAGCTGTTTTAGTACCTTCTTTATATACATACACATGTAAATATTCATATTTGTATATTTGCAGATGAAAATAGTTTTAGTTTTGTACTGTATTGTGTTTACGTTGATAGTGCAAACATCCTATAGTAAGTTTTACGCAATTCACTGTTTTGTGTTAACGTTAATGGTACAAACATACCTTAATCACTGTGAACTTAGTAAGTTTTACGCAATTCACTGTTTTATGTTAACGTTAACAGTACAAACAAAACAAAGTAAGTTTCACGCAATTCACTGTTTTGTGTTAACGTTAACAGTACAAACAAAACAAAGTAAGTTTCACGCAATTCACTGTTTTGTGTTAACGTTAATGGTACAAACATAACTTAGTCACTGTGAACTTAGTAAGTGTCCCGTACTTCACTGGTTTGTGTTAACGTTAACAGTACAAACATAACTTAATAAGTTTCACGCAATTCATTGTTTTGTGTTAACGTTAATGGTACAGACATCCCATGGTAAGTTTTACGCAATTCACTGTTTTGTATTAACGTTAATGGTACAAACACCCCTTGGTAAGTTTCACGCAATTCAAATACACCTATATGTTGGATATTAATTATGACAGTAAATATAGTTAAGAAAAATATATTTAAATGAAGACATATAAACCAAACTCACGGACTGTTGTCATTGAAAGTCGTGTTTAATTGTTGGATATGCATATATAGACTTCATGTCATCGAACAGGTGAAAAATTTTAAGCAGAGAAGAATTGTTTTATACAAAGTAAAATATCAATGCAAACTTCAGTGTCTATGTTACGCAAACTGCATTTTCTGTTACAGTAAATTATGTGCACATTGAACGGCTTTATTGTAAAACAAATCCAGAAGCAAACAAACTTTTTTTGTTGCATATTTGATCAACTTAATTATGTTTCATTCTTTATTGATGACAAGGCCACCGGGTTACTCATAATTCATCATTGTTATTTTCATATTTTATGACAGCGGTTTCCGGTTGCAATGACCATTTTATCATTATTTTCATTTTGCAGTGGTGACAGTCGGGTTACCTTGTGGAAGTAAACCTCGTGTGCAGATAATAATACTTACTCCGAACCACCAAGAAATAAAAAGAAATGAAAGTATTGCAAAGACCGACTATAGTTTGACGACTACACACATACAGAAGATAGCATTAAATCGAAGGGACTCTATTGCAAACTCTTGTGTAGGTTCTCCATACCGTCAGTATATTATATTCCTCCTTACATCGACATTGACACGTGTTTTTATACGTATATTATTATAAATTGGAATGATCTTGTTCTATACATGCAGTTTTCCCTATATGTAATAAAAATCGCTAGCTACTTCAGATAACTGCAAACGCTTTAAGACGCATTCAAAGCGTTGTAGTTTTGAATGCCATGCTTTTTCGATTTCTTCAAAACCCTTTACAATATTTTATTTTAATTGGTACATGCAAATTAGTGCCACATCAGAATAAAAGGGTTAAACCGAATATGTATATATGTCTACACTGTTACAATTAGACTTTATTACTGTCAAATTTCATACTTACCCTCAGAGTAACCGTTGTGACCTAGTTTGAACATTCGAATATTGTTCAGAAAACGATTAAACAAGTCCAGTAATTACTGTTTTTGTAAACGGTGAAATGACTGTACATGTAGTATCGGTGGAATGCATGTGGTGTACGTTTGTTAATTGTAGCAACTGTACAGTTATGTTGTTTTCATTAAAGGTAAATAAACATAATAACAAAATACCGGACACTAAAGAAACTGTCCACAAAGTCCAATACACTGCCAACTCGAGAAGCAACAATCAAGTATGGAGCAACTGCAGCAATGGTCTTGACTGAATTCAAAAATTTGAAAAACTTTTCTGCATTTATAACTTTGCAAGAAATAGAATATTTTTTTACAAAGTAATGTTATCTATATAGCGTATTACGTATACAACTTATAGAAGTATACTAAATAGAAGAAACCGTCAATGTGAAAATAGAAATGATGGAATAGTGTAATGCAGTTAACAAAAGCGTTTTTTTTAACAAGATTAAAAACATTAATATTTTCATCTTATATGACAATATCTGACCCATACAATAATAAGTTAACATCGACAGCTTGATTTAAATTAAGTGTGTGTATGGTATATAACGCAGCTGATCATACTTATAACATCCAAAAAGAAAATGATTGATTCCACATGACCACATGCACAGTTTGGAATATCCACAAGGTTTCGCAGAAACAGATGTTCATTTATTGAACTACTGTGCATAAGAAGCCTTGCAAGTAGTATCTGTCCTTTTTTAGTTCCGACGTAATAGTATTTTGGGGTTACTTTGATACGAGTCTCCAATTTATTTTTAAATATACTTAAAGAGGTAGACTAGTGTACATCTAATGTTAATGGTCGAAGGCAGAAAATATTCAGAGTAGAAGTTCGTTCGTGTAAACATTAACAATATTTTCGACTTGGCGAGTAAAATATCGATCATCAACTGAACTAGGAACAAGTTCTAATAAAAAATTTGAGAATTCCTTTGTTTATAATCTTATGTAATAAAATAAAAATTTTCCATCCTAGCCGAATGTCCAACCCGTCTCTTGATAAAGCTTTTTTAACGATGTCAATTTTGTCCATCCCGTAACTATACGCATAGCGCCTATCTGGACACTATCTATTTGTTTATTAAGTATTGTGTATGGTTATACCATACAAAATCGCCATATTCCAGATTGGCCTAATATAACAAAAGTACATTCTCTCCAGGACATAACTGTAAAGAACAAATCGTACCGTTCGAATGAAATTAACTCAATTATAGGCTTTTTGAACAATTTAATCGAAGAGGTCATGTCAAGAAACATTACTTGAAAAAATAAAGGCCTAAGTGTTTATGTGCAGCAACTTCTGGAATATTAAGCACATCCATAAGAATATATGGATGAATTCTCCTGACTGATCTACGAGATATAGTTATCATTTCAGTTTTATGTGGGTTAAATTGTACTAACTACTTTTTTGACCAACTATGAATTTTGGCTAGATCCTTATTTAGTATGTCAGCAGCGACTTCGGGACTATCTATTTATATGTTATTGATTGTGTCGTCTGCAAAAAGTTTAACAAAAGCATTGATATATTCTACAATATTACATATGGTTTATGATTCTTACATTTTCATTGGATTATTTAGTCACGTGGTCCCCAAAAATATTCTGTGTATATATTCTATTTCTAAAGCATATTTAAGGCTTGTTACTATTTTTAAAACATATTTAAGGCATGTTACTATTTATAAAGCATATTTAAGGCTTGTTTCTAAAAATAGATCCGGATATGTAACTATTTATAAAGCATATTTAAGGCTTGTTTCTAAAAATAGATCCGGATATACTCTTCCGACTCATTATTCTAAATTTAAATAAATAGAGAAAAATTCATATGTAATATAACAATTAAGGACTTTTTACTCTGTCAATACGTAGTTATATGGACCTCGTAAAAAGTCCATATTTGATAAATATTGTAAATATAATGTAGAAACAATAAAAGTTCTATAATGGAACCCTGAGGAACACCCGCATTCATAGATGTCCAGTCAGAACTACAACAGCTAAGAACCTCTTTTTGTTCCTTTCTTGAAAGAAAAAACTTTAAACCAGAGTAACAGATTCCTATCAATACCGTAATTCTGAAGTTTGAATAAGAGTCCTTTGTGCCATACATGCTCAACTGCCTTGCTTATGTCACAAAATACGACCCTTATTTCTATCCCATTATCTATTGCTTCCCAATATCGTTGGACATGCTTATAAGCTGGTTTACGGCAGAAACGCCTCTAGTAAATCCCGACTGTCTGAGTGTAATAATACTGTTTTGTAGTAAAAAATTGTGGACATGTTTATAGACAGATCTCTCCATGCATTTGGATATAACACTAAGTAAGAAGATAGGTCTATAATTTTTTATTTCACTCCGGGAACCACTTTTGAACACCGGTGTTACATTTGCTTTCTTCCATTCGTACGGAAAGTAATAAGTATTATTTGAAATTAGACCAAGCATCCTTTAGTAATCGTCGATTTATTTAATCACTTCCAGAGGTTTTGATAATATTGAAAATAGAAAGAACACCTTCAACTTCACTGGCATCTAAAACAATATTTTCTGATTTAGGTTCTTGATGACTTGAACGGTCTGGAAGAGTAGCTTGTGTTTCATCTATTTTTGTCTGCAAAGCAAAGCTATCCTTGAGACTGTTTGCTCTGTCAGTGTCATCAAAGATTAATCTATCAACAACTGAAAAGGGGTTATATATCAGTATGTACCAATTTAATACTAGATATTTTAATGCAAATTACCTACCAGGAATTAGATGAACATTTCTCCGCTCAAAATCTCAGCGGTACTTTTCACATGCGATTCCAACTTGTGACGTCACATTTTTCCGTATTTTTTTATTTATACCATTCAGTCGGTTTAGTGATGCGTTTTGCTTTAGCGCGAGTGCAGTTTTTTCTCCTGATAAGTTTTTTCAAATCACTCGTCAGCCATGCTGGATTTGAATTCCGAATGGTTACTAAACGATTCGGAATACATGAGTCCGCTGCAAGTAAAATGCAGTTTGTAACATTGCTCACAATCTTGTCATTATCATTTGATGTAAAAATATTATCAGAATCAGTATTAGACAACCTCTGCCTAACGTATAAAAATCGTCCTGGTTATGAAGCCAAACGATTTCTAACTGGTTTGGGATAATTTCTAAAGCCAATAACAGGGCAGTAGTAACGAATTTGATCGAGAAGTGGGGGACCGACTGTTACATACGGTACAAAATACTTATCATATGTAATTATCAAATAAAAAAACGAGGAAAAATGTTCAGTAAAATTTGTAGGCTCTTCAATAAGTTGCTGTAAAGTATACTTAACGTAGATATTTTCCACTTTTGAATTTACAAAAAACTGGTTATCATTAAAATCGCCAGTAATCATAATGTTGTCATAATTTACAATATTTTTGCGGACCCGATCGAGTCCTCAAACTTTATCCCAATGTCAACAAGGCTGGCAGGAAGGATGTAAAATGTCCCAAATAGAAATGTTTTCCTATTATTACTAATTTCAAGCCAAATAACCTCAACATCTAGCGGCTCTAAGTCCGAACGTCTTATAGCATCGATGTTTTCTCTAACATATACAATAATCCCACCCCCATTTTTGGCAGTGACCTCTATCCCTCATTACAGACTTGTGATAATTTAAAATACCTAACTCATCGTCTACAATAGACTTGGTTCACCAAGTTTCAGTGAATGATAAAATATTGAATTCGGTTATTAAATCTAGCTTTGGAAAAAAACTTTGAATGGTCAAATGTATTAAAGAAAAATAAGGTGGTAAATAATTCATATAAACTAAAAATATCTGAGTTTTCTGTAATATCACTATGTGATCCATTCCCGCTTACATCTTCTTATAGACCGATATTTGTTTCTAGTCCTGATACAATAAGTAACATTTGGATAATAAAAATTACAAATGAAATATTTACAATGTTACACAAATCAGTATAATAACACTTTTGTTTATGTTTTACACCAGGATTATCTCTACGCTTGGTAATGACAATGACATTACAACATAATAAAAGTATCTAAGTAAACTTTCCTTATCTTGACTAAAAATAAGTAAATAAACAAACAAACCTTCATTTAAATTCAATGAAGTTTTCGGACCAAGTTTATGTGTCATCACAAAATAGCCCACTTTTATTCTGTATTGCTCTACACAGATACCCATGATAAATTATGTAATACCTGAAAGGGCTGTACACGTATAGTTCAATCATCTTATATATACTTCCTCGAATGCCCAATGTACCTAAACCAAAGAGTAACTCTGTTCTCAGAAATAAATGCAAGTGATATTCTTATTGAAACACTGTTATTTGGTAACGATAATTATACTGATCATGACAATACAGTATTATTTTCTAAAGTGATAACATATATAAAACAAACAAAACGTTTCTAGCTATAGGAAGCAGATAAGTCGCCAATCAACACCACCTAGCTAGCCTGTTGTCTTTCCCCCCCTCTTCTTTTCATAGTAATACACTTACTGTCGTTTTCCCATTTTTTTTCCTTTTCCTCTTTTCTCATTAACAATAAGTATTTCATTTATACCATTGTATATATTGTATTGCCTACTGTCACGTTATGTATGTGTAAATATTGTAAGGAGGGAACTTAACTTAAGTTGGTATAACTTAATTGTGTCCAATCCTATTGCCTTTATGCAATAAAATAATATTAAACTATTAAATGCTATTTATGTTCAATTTATATTTTTTCCTTTCTCCGCCGTTCAGTTGACATTTCTACAAGGTCTTATTGAATAATTTTAACACTTTTTCGTAATCATGGCACTGTTGACAAAATTGAAATTGTGGAGTGTAGAATTGTAGAATCGTATCGGTAAAAATTTGATCCCAGCTAATGCAATAAAGCCGGAAAAAACTTGATTTTTTTACCAAATCGATTCAGAAATTACGCACTTCCGGAATTCAAATTTTGACAACAATGCTATGATTACGAATAAAGTCATCCTCCCAAGTCAGGGGTTCTGAGTCCGCGTTCGCTCCATCATCACCCCTGACAACATACATATATATTTTTCGGGTCTGAAGTGAAGTTGCTTCTGACCTTGAGAAGTACCAATCAAAATCGTTTTTACAAAATCTGCATGTCGAACGTAAACAAACACACGAGGTTTAAAGCACATGTGAATACTTCGGTAATTTGATTTGAAATTGATAAAAATATATCATGTATCTTATATTTAAACGTGCGCCAACACAAAATAAGGTGTGTGACAGCTAATGATACGTTTTTTTTATTTTCTTCTCGAATATTTTGGACCTTGTCAATTCCACGAAGACGAAGCTTATATTTGTATGTTTGTAATTGTACTATAAATCGTAAATAATATTAATCTTATATCCATATATGTAACTATGAGACATAAGCTATGTAAGCATGTGTCAGTATATGATCATGACTCTGTAGGGACCTAATACTTTTTGTAGAAAAGGCGGGGGGGAAGGATTTTTTTGGACACAATTAGTCCAGAAGAACCAGACAGTAAGTAATTCCCAACTGAGCAAAGAGAGCATATAGGGAGAAAGGAATTGTTCTTAGCAGTATTATATTTTTAGAACCCACTTTATTTCCACCCCCCCCCCACAAGTCTGCATAAAGGATGTGTTTGGTTATTTATACATGTACTTTTTACAAATGTAAAAAAATCCAGAAATTAAAGATGTTAATGATGTACCCTTGAAATATTTCAACAAAAAATATTGACTTTTATACCAAAGCAGTACTTGTGTATACACTTACTGGGTACTTCTGCCTAGCTCCATCAAATAAAACCTGGATATCAGTATATAGCTAAAAAAATTACTGAAAGTGGCATAGAGTTCCAAACAAATTGTACGTGACTAATTGATAATTGTTATTTGCAAATGCATAATTCAGTGTCTGCTGATATGAATTGAGGGATCAGTGAACTGGGACACTAGAAAGTTTAGCCTTTATTAGCATTCATAATTTTTTCATACATGCACTTAGTGGTGTACATGCTATTTTGTATTTGCCTGCATTACACCGATAGAATATTCCTTCGGTCACAAGCTTCAACAAGTTGCTTTTTTTTTGCAGTTGCACATTTAGTTTGATTTTAGACCTTATGAGCCTGTACCATAACAAGTTAAACAACATCCCATACACTGTCATAACTAAGCTGCCTGCCATGTTGACTTTAAGCTGCATACACATACAAGAATCGCAGCTCATTTTAAACTAGAGGAGAACTACATAGTGTGCCATACTACATGTAGTTACTTATATATTATGACAAGCCCCAATATAGGACAGTTTGAGCTTGGTTTTAATTCTTTGTCTTGCATATTTATTGAATAATTAAAAACAAGTGCAATTGTCACAGTAAAAAAACTGCACTTGCAGCTTTTGCATTTATTCCTTTTAGGTAAGCAGTATTCAAGAAATTAAATAAATAAGATTTATGTGTTCATGTTCAATTCCAAAACATGACCATATACATGTTCACAAAATTACACTATTTTGATAGGACAAGTTATACCCCAATTTGGAGCCAAAAACTAAATGTATTTTTCAATTTAGTTAAGTTAGACTTGCAATCATATTTAACTTTCATTTCCCCCAAATAGGACACTTAAAGTCCATGATTTTGTCAATTGGGTCCTCTAGAACTTTAATAAACAGATCATCAACCTTTAATTATGGTCTAGTATTAAGCATACCAGTACTTATAAATTATTCTTAATACAATTATGTAGCTCATGTGACAATTTATGATCTGCTAAGATGTCCCATTACAATGAATGACTCAGCTGGTTGTGATTCAACACCTAGGGGTTTACAAATATTATCTGTTATTGAACTGTTTGCACTGTTTTATATTTTTTATTTTTTTTTTCTGCCACTTATTGTATACTTCTAGAACACCTTGTTGATAAACTTAACAATTCATTCATAACCATCCAGTCCTTTGCTTAAAAAAACATGGGTTTATTCTTTTAACTGGTCCAGCAGATAAGGTACATACAGTATATGTATACTAGTACCATACAAGTCTCATTCTTGCCATGAAACAAATGTACATGTACTAGTATATGAAAAATTATTTCACTTGGGGTAATTAAAATCACTCAGAGACTGAATATTATAAGACAGGGACTCGTTGGCAGAGTGGTTGAGGTAGTTAGTCATCTAATTTTGATCACTGTTAACACAGGGGTTGCAGGTTGGGCTTAGCTGCTGGCAGGGTGTGCTTGACTCCTATCTTAACTGACAAGAATTGCCAATTTTCCTACCAAAACATGGTCTATACTCATTCTTTGTGTAAAAATTCCATGACTTGTCAAGAACTATGTGACCATTTTCCATGAATGATTCTAGCATGACAGTGTAATTGCATTGACACTTGCAATTTAACACAAAATATGAGATAAAGGCACAGTAGAAATTTTTCGCCTGGAACTTTGTTGTAATTTTTTTATACTGATAAATTCCATAACTTTTCCAGGATTTCTTGACCCGTTTTGACCTTGTGGAAAGTTAGGAGTTTTCTCCTGGCACACCAGCTTCCTCTCCAATAAAAAACTACTTGTCATTATAAAGCTGAAAAATTTCTGAAAGTAGGATGAACACAACAAACAAATCAAAATAAGACAAAATGAAACAGGTTTTGAAACTATGAACATAATCCATATGCATGAACATGAATATATTTTATCTTTTGTTCCAGTACACAATTTATAAATCAGTCAGAATAGGAAATTTGCTTTCATGTGATAAAAAGTTTGACTAGTGTGCTGCATGATTAATTTTTAATATCCCTCACATTCTTACAGGTACAGTATATTATTAAACCATTATCCATGTCCATTTTGAAGTTGAATGATTTCCTCCTATATAATCAGTAGTTTTAACATGGTGCATAATACTGGTCAGTAAATTACTTGAGTCTTGAATGTGATGATGTGTTGAAGATTACATACAGGTGTATAATACATGTAAATGTCAACCTAAATGTCTTGTAAAAATTTAAATCACATATAATCCAATCAAATGAACAAATTTTGGTTGGAATATTTACAAATTGACATTCTTCTGTCACTGACAGATCTGTCCGTGTTAAAACAATCTGGTTTTGGGTTACTTCACCCACCTCTTTCTCAGTCCTTTTTCAGTTCCAATACGTCCGGATTACAGAAAATTTTAATTAAATCATTTACTACTGCTTTCACATACTGCACAGAACTCCATTTCATTCAGTCCACTACTTTATCAATATCACGTTCAACACGTGGAAGTATTCGTATGCAAATTTGTATATGCAATTGCAGTCGTCCACATTTCATTTGAAAAACAAATGGCACCAGCTGTCACCGCTCATACAGCTTCTTTTTGAGGTCCGGAGGGAATCTGTCCAACATATCGTTAAAACAATCCACGATACAGGGCGCAGACATTTTTTGTTTACATGTAAACATTAGGCGAAGGTTACGATAAATTTCATTGGCTGATGTTAACTCCGGTCACCGCCAGATGGCGACACTCAGACCCGAAAAATATATATGTATGTTGTCAGGGGTGATGATGGAGCGAACGCGGACTCAGAACCCCTGACTTGGGAGGATGGAATAAAGTGTAAAACAAACGAATAAGGTGTTGTAGAATTATCAGTTAAACTCGAAAGACATTAAAAAGTATGTAGCAAATTTAAGGAAACAGTTGAATAGCGTATTATATGCATAAAACCCCCGGGTGTGAATCACTCTCGGCTTGCTCCATTACGAGTAATGGGTCCTCTTTGTAGCTCCGTCCATAAAAAAGGAGCTACATTATTGTAGCTAGTTTGCGCTTTGTATAATACGCTAATATCGGATTATATTAAATGTGCACAACAGAAATATTGTTATCCCTCGTTGGAGAAAATATTTTTTGTAGTTAATTCTTATAAATAAATTATAAATTATAACAGAATAAACTCAACAATTTTATTTGTGTAATTCAACATTTTTGAAAAAAGAAATAATCAACACAAAAACTATAACTTTTAATATATGGAAGTCAAAAAGTGCGTGTCTCTATGACGATTTTTGTCCATCCTATGTTTTCCAGCCATTCAAAAGTCAGTATTCTTGTACAATGTCTTAATTATACTTTAAATTAAACAAAATTTTTAGGGAAAACTTTAGCCAAATTTTTAAGGCAATATAATTTGTGTGCACTTTTAGTTACGTCAACGAGCTCATTTGGCAGAGGCAATTCAATCGAACAGAACACCTAAGTTGAAAAGTTATTATTAAATTGACAATTTTATTGCACTCGATAAAATACATAATTTGCATTTTTAAAAACTCTAAGAGGTTATCCTGATCTTTTTGAATAGTATATTTTTTACAATTTTTTTTAAAATTAATATGATCTGCATGTATATGATTTCTTTTTATAAATAATGTCGGCATAGTATGATAATATTTGTAAAATTTTTATTATGTTGTAATTTGTTGATTACTCTGCCTTTATAGGTGATAGCTTTACGATTTCTCCTTAAGCCGGTTCTATGGAACATTTTTGCTTTGTCTAATTCCTCACTACGGCTTTAAGATAAATTAAAGCGCAGATCCAATGCTTAGAACGTTTTCTATGTGTACCGATGTTGTGTACAGAATTTATACTCTATAGTCCTATTAGTTCAACAATGTTTTCCTTTTTTATAATGTTTAATATTATATAGACATTCTTTGTACAAAGTTATTGAAATGCAAAATGAGAAAGCATTAAATCGTGTCAACAAGCTTTCATTTATCGTATAATTTTAAAAATATGTGATGATTTTTTCCGTCCCATTTGTTTTAGAACATACGTTAACAAAATAATTTAAACTCCCAATACTTTGAGGTTATAAGAATTAATTTGGCATCAGATGACTTGGATACATATCATTTTGAACACAACACTTCTGCCTACAATTTGCTGTTATTTGTTCATATTTGTTTATATCGTTTTGAACAGATTTTCCAATTCAAAATGAAAATGTTAAATTGAAAAATATACAGTCCGCCATAAGTTAAGCATCACCTACTTTTCCGGATCTAATGTTTTTTCAATAACATAAACAAATGAGAAACTGTTAGGAAATTTGAACCTGTAAAATTCTTTATTTAAATCCTCAAATTGTAAAATTAAATTCTAGTGGTCTAATAATGATCAAAAAAAAATAGGCCAAAAACAACAAAACAATAGGTGATTTTAAGTTTTAGTTTGACACAAAATTTTTCATTGTTTACAAAATTACAGTCATTCAACAAGTCCTGAGGTGAAAGAGTAACAAATGGACTGTCGTTTGGCGTATGTTCCATCAATATCATGTATAACCTCCACGCTTCCGGTGTAAATGTTCAACACGCCGCCTCATTCCAGCAACCAAAGGCCTAAGTCTGTACTGTGGAAATCTGTGCCATTCTTCCACAAGTGCGACTTCTAATTCTCGAACATTTTGGCATCTTGGGTTCCGTTGATTGACTTTTCGCCCGATAAAGTCCCACACATGCTCAATCGGATTCATGTCCGGTGACATGGCTGGCCATGGAAGTGTGTCAATGGCTTCTGTTTCAATAAAGTCCCTCACAACACGGGCTCGATGGGGTCGAGCGTTGTCGTCTTGAAACATTGGTCTGTCTGCAAGAGCATGGTTGTCAAAATGTGGCCTAACGTGACCATCCAAGATGTCATCGCGGTATTTCAGACCATTCAATGTACCGTTGAAAATCTGTAAAGGGAGCTTGCAGTCGTGTGAAAAGCATCCCCATACGGTAACGCCGCCACCACCGAATGCAGTTGTTCCTACAGTATGGTTTATATCCATAGCTGTATTCCTTTGCCGCCAAACATGTATCCGACCGTCAAAAGGCTTCAACAGAAAGCGGCTTTCATCTGACCAATGAATACGTCTCCAGCTTCTTATATTCCAGTGACGATGATGTCTGGCCCACTCCATTCGTGCTTGGCGGTGCCTTCTTGTCAGTTCTGGTCGTTTCAAAGGCCTGCGGGCACGTAATCGAGATCTGTGAAGCCTCCGAAAAACTGTTCGGTCACTGATTTGACCACCAGTACGCCACATTCCTCGTAACTGACCTGCTGTTGAAAAGGGGTGCAATCTGGCTTGACGAGCAAGGAAGCGGTCCTCTCTAGGGGTTGTTTTACTGGGTCTCCCAGATCTTGGGAGGTCCTCGATTGACCCTGTCTGTCTATGCCTCGCAACAAGTCTGCTAATAACGGAGTTGCTCACCCCAAAATTGGCTGCTATTTGGCGGTTACTCATTCCAGAATTTTTCATTCCAATTGCTTGCCAGCGTTCGGCGATACTTAATTTTCGTCTTACAATGTTGAAAAGTCTTTAAAAGATAATAACTAACCACAATACCCACGTGCAATCGGACAAGGCTATTTCATTAAAAGTCAGTCTGTTAATTAGAAGCGGGACAAGTTTTTGAAACCGGTTTTTACACTTTAAAACTCTAATTATTGACATCTGACCAGTATGTTATATAAAGGTATTGTTTGAAAGCATTGCATAAATGCATCAGATGCTGAATGAATCGTTTTGTAATAAAATTATTTAAGAAAATATTTAGGTGATGCTTAACTTTTGGCGGACTGTATATATGCCTTATCCTTTTTACTACACTGTATTTGCAACAACGAGTTTTTAACGTAGCAATACGATACAAGTCGCCTGTATACACTTTGGTTAGATCTTGTTTCATCGTGTCATACAACTTTACCCAAAATGACTTAAATCGGAAGATTAATGTGTAATAACAAAAAATTAAAGAAAGTCTGTACTTTAAGCCACTCGTGGGACACGTTTAGCAGTAAAAGTTTTTTTAATTAAACGTTAATGATTTTCGTGATTCTGTAAAGTTATTAAAGGCGTGACAAGATAAATGATTGTCAGTATCTGTTTTGATACAAGCTATGCCATGATTGACTCCACCATTGTTAGAAATCACATATGTTGTGCAACGACTTCAACTGTGCTACCAGGACCTTTGAACTTCTGCGGATACGTTTCAATACCATTAAGATCCCAAATCCCCGGGTACGGAGTAGGACATGTAAACATCTAATCACTAGTTACGCCACAGAACAAACGCATTGTCCGTCTCCCTCTGATGAAATTAGATTAAAACGTCTACTAAAACTACGGAACACACCAGCGACCAACACCTTTTCTCCAATGACGTTCATAAATCATCTGATCAACTCCATGCACCGAGGATGTTCCGCTGTGACAAGTGCTGGTCGATGTCATGAATGTTATTGACTGAAGTGAAATTAAATGGTGACAGACGAAAACATCGTTTAAATTTTTCAAATTGTGATTTCGGACATTTGGACTTTATCCTTTTAATTTGAAATATATTTTGACATGGGGGAGGCACAAAAATTAGCCAAAGATCGACCCAAGTGGAGGAAAAAGATTGTGGCCTTATGTCTCACCAGAGAAGAAGAGGATTAAGTAAGTAAGTAAACCTTGGTGACCGAGTGGTTAAGGTAGTAAGTATACTATTGATCACGTGCCTGTCAACACTGTGGATGCTGGTTCAAAAATCACTGCGGGCAGGGTGTACTCGACTCCAACCATAATTGAACGGGATTGCCAGTTTTCATACCAAATTTCAAAGGTCGGGGTTTTTTCCAAGTACTACGACTTCCTCACCAATAAAAACTTACCGCTATGATAAAAGCTGGAACATTGCTGAAAGTTGCGTTAAACAGCATTCAAACGTACACACAAACAATTTTTACTTTGACATTTATTTTACCAAAATAATAAATATAAAAAACTGTACTTAATTATCTTATAAAAGGATATGCTATTCAAAAGCATCAACATATTGTATTGGTGCCATAACAATATAACTGTACTCATTTTAAGCAATAAAGAAACAGATTATAGTCTAAGTGAGAGGGCGGACAGGGTAGTAGGAGACAGGGAGAGAGGGGGAGGGAGAAAGGAGGAAAGGGGACGGAGAAAGGAGCAAAGGGGAGGGAGAAAGGCCCAACGTTGAGGGAGAAAGGAAAAAGGGGGAGGGAGAAAGGAAAAAGTAAGAAAAAGAGGGAGCAGTATTAGTACAAATATATTCTTTAATTCGAACCTGAACATCATTTCTTAAGTGCCAATTCATTGTTTTAATTGAAAGAGACTAAAATTATTTACATAAAACTCCAGTTAAAAGATCAATTTCATCCAAATTATAAGAATTTTTACTATCATGCTAGTATGCAGCAACGTTTTTTTTCATAAAGCATATGTCTGTCCCCTCTACATATTGTCATCACTTATTGACTAGTTATCTGTCCATTGTTAACTTTTTAAACAATCTTCTGCTCTGACACCACTTAGGATACCTAGTTTTGTATCCAGGAGTTTGATCCATCCATGTAATAACAAAGTATTAATCAAAGTGCAGTTTATACTGGGAATGTTTTCTTGCATGTAGTACATAATACCGGTAGATTATAAAGCAAATGAAGTTAGTTAATTCTTTTCCATTGAAAATTGTAGCAATCCCAATAAGTTAAGCTACATTCATAATTACGCTCCTCAAAAAAATTATTTCTACACATGGAAAGCCTGCGTCACTGTAGAGCATGAAATAAAGACACTGTTACCAACGGGGATCGAACCCGTGATATTGCCAGCCAGCCCTCCACCCAAGTGAGCTGAAGAAGTACCACATTAGCTCAGTTGATTTTGACTGGCTATATACATGCTATCTGCTAGAACTCAGATAGGCCTCCTGTTACACTCTTCCCCCCTTACGAAGAATCATCATACTTATGATGATTCACAACAAACTCGCTCCGTGTGGGTTTTTCAATTGGGCGCCAAATGTAACGGTAGAGCATGAAATAACTACATGTCAACTCCTGGGATCGAAGCCGGCATTTCCCTATTGCCAGCCAGCCCTCTAACCAAGTGAGCTATTGAAGTACTCCATTAGCTCAGTCGATTTTGTACTATTGATCACGTGGTCTGTCAACACTGAGATTGCGGGTTCGATTCTCACTGCAGGCATGGTGTACTCGACACCAATCTTAATTGACAAGGATTGCCAGTTTTCCTACCGCAGGTCGGGGGTTCTCTCCGGGTACTCCGGCTTCCTCCCCCAATAAAAACTGGACGCCATGAAATAGCTGAAAAATTGCTGAAAGTGGCGTTAAAACACCATTCAAACAAACAAACAAACAAAAAAACAGTCGATTTTGACTGGCAATATACCTACTACCCGCTAGAACGCAGATAGGCCTCCTGTTACACCTGTAATGCTCACATGGTTTATTAAAAAAAACGTCAGTTTAATCGACATTACACAACGTTTGAAATACATAATTTGTGAGTTTTTGCTGTGGATATTTGCCACGGCGGTGGCAATCTTGAATTTAGGATCTGCGCCAAAATCTTAAAATTTTACATTTCTACAATATTTCAATTAAATTTGCGACTCAGATTTTTAGAGCAAGATTCATTTTAATTTCAACCAATCAGAACATCGAGGGCTCTATCAGCCACATTGCATTTTAAAATGGCAGAAACTTACCCTGATATCGGTTCTGCATAATTTGCTTGAATTAAGTGGAATAGTTTCTGAAACCAGCTGTTTTTCTTAGTGCCTCTGGGGTTCTATGTTCCACTGTTATTGCCATCTTGGTTTTATGATCAGTACCAAACATTCATGATGTATAGAAAAGTAATACAGTACACTGGTTCATGTATCTGAGAGCTACCCCTAATCTGAACTATTTTTCACAAGTATAAGTTGAAGAACATGGGTCAACACATGTTTTACCCAATATCTCATAAAATTAATATATAGCTACAGAAAAAAAACTCGTTACATTAAAATGGTCAGCACATTCAACCTCTACAAATTTCAGAAGGTTTGTTTAAATACATGTAGGAGTTATTGCCATTAAGTTATCATTTAAAAAAAATTGTCAGTTTTGACATATAAGTTGAAAAAATAAACAGCCGATTGGTATAGTAAATTGCAAATTGTTATAGGAGTTATTGCCCTTTAATAGTTTGTGTTAATGAATTGTTTAATGTTTGCCCTGTAGCTTTAAAGTTATAATAATTAGAGTAAAACTGTAAATTGCAAAAATAATCAGCAAGACAAGGCATTTAAATAACGTATTTGGTCCTAAATTGCCAGACGAATCCTTATAGGAGTGTTTGCCCTTTAAAAACAATTTTTGTATGAAAATATCAGTATAAATTTAAAGCTATAACAGCTACTAGAGTAAAACTGAGAATAGCAAACATAAACGGAAGGACATGCCATAGAAACTATTTAATTGTCAAAAATTTGTCCAGTTACTCCTTATAGTATTATATGTCATTCTCAAAATTTTCAGTGTTTACTTTGTAACTTAAAACTAATAAATTTGTTAACGAATTATTCTAATAATAACCATTAAGTTTTTATAAAGGAATACATAATTCAACAATTCAACAGTTAAGAAAATCACAAAGTTCCCAAGTCTGGAAAATTAGGAAAAAATCCTTGAACAATTCCATAATAGCAGGTGTACAACTTCAATACATTTGCAATCTTTCTGTGAAGTTTCAGAGTTCTAGATTGAAAACTACAAATGTGTTTTAAAATGACAAAGTTCCAAGGTCCAGAAAATTAGGCAACACGCTGAAACACTTTCATAATAGCAGGTGATATTGGTTGAAAACTGTAGGAGGAGTTGATGACACAAAATAGATACCCCATTTTCCCTGCCCGCCCGACTTAACCATACAATAGCCCCAAAATCAGAGTGAAACTCTAAATTGCATAAATGATTTGTAAGGCAAGGCCTACAAAAAACTCATTTGGTCCAAGATTATCAGATGACTCCTTTTTCGGAGTTATATTCCTTGAATGACAATTGATGAAATATCAGTTTTCTCATTTTTAAACAAAAAAACTATAGCAGCAAAAGTAAAACTGTAAATAACAAAAATAATCAGACAAGCAAATAATCCCCTTTGCATTACATTTATAAGCACCATTTTTTCAGTTTAAATTCCCTTTTAAGTCGTTCAGAACTTAAGAATTTTATGTTGCCGTGGTAGTTAAGAAATAACTCAAAAGTCTTAGAATTGAATTGAGTTTTGTTTTGAGAAATATAGGTCTGAACATGAATGAGTTTTTAACTAATCAAAATTGTAAATGTAAAAATATCAAATGTTGCCTGTAAATTTAAGTGTAGAATACTGTTAATCTTACATACTACTGAAAACAGTTTTCTAAAAGTTAAAAAAAAAACAAGGTTTTCTTATTGTTAAAGAATTTCTAACGTGCTTGCTTATTCAAACTACACCGAGACAGTTAACAAGAGACCATAAAAACAACGATTGTAGTTGAGAATACACTATCTAATATTGTGTACATTTAGGTCTGTGTGGACTACGGGTGTTTTGGTGTATTAGAAGTGTAAGTGGATTATAGATCGATGTGGAAAATAAGTCTGTATGGACCATATGTCTGTGTGGACTATGGGTTTTTATGGACTAGAGATCTGTGTGGACTACAAGTCTGTGTGGACTATGGGTTTATGTGAACAAAAGGTCTTGCTGTATGATTGCCATTAGGTTTCAGTGTCTTGATTTAAGAAATCTATCAGTCACAGTTTATGATCCTCATATTTTTTTAAAAGGGTACCATACATCAATAATGTGTCACGAGGCATGCTTTGTTTTTAAAAGCAGTTTACATGCTTTATGTCCCAAATTTGTATCAGTTTTGATTCAAAATTTAATGATCTTTTCTATTGCTATAGGGTTTTAAAGAGGGAGAAGTGTAAAGAGGGGAGGGAGAAAGGAGCAGAGGGGAGGGAGAAAGAAATGAGCAGAGGGGAGGGAGAAAGGAGCAGAAGGGAGGGAGAAAAGAGCAGAGGGGGGCAGAAAGGAGTTTAGGGGTGGGAGAAAGGTACCCCTGTCCACCCCCTCCTAAGTGAGGCAACTGTTACAAATAAATAATGGACCATGACCAAAAAAACGGAAAGGTCTCTTACAATAATAAAAATAAAATAAAAGACAATAATATCTATTCAGAAAAGCCTGCTTTTCGATGATACCACGCTTTTAAGTATTTTATTTTTTACAATAAAGACGATGTGTCACAACAGGATTGCCGATAAAAGTCTATTTATTTGTTTAAAATTGCATATTTTTTATGCCTTTAAGTTAGAGAATTAACTGCTAACATAAGGCTGTCCAGTTATTAAAACATATCCAATTAAATCAATGTGTAAACTTCTCAATTCTTGTTTTCTTTCGGTATGCTAATTCCACGTGAAATTGATTTACTAAATCACAACTTCCGGTTCATAAAGTTATCTCCCATTTAGGTCAGTTGAACAGCCTAGTTAACTGAATCGATCAACAAGTAAATCCGTATATAAACTTTTGGGTTGCCATGACGTTGACAAAAAATTTGACTGAACACAGAACATCAAATATTAGATGATATTCTGTTTTCCCTGTCGATATTTGGTACCTTTTATCTCCTTTCAGAATGTACTTGGTAACTCTCCTCAGTGTTGTCGTCAGTATTGTATACAGTATGGACCCACGTTGCTTCAAACCCGTTGAAATTATAACTAATGGTTGTACGACGCCTTTGAATATGCATTTCTTTTACAAACAAGATTTTACACCAGCTTGTGAACACCATGATATCTGTTATGGATGTGTAAGTATTGTTACATAATATAGCGGCGTGTTTGAATACCACATTTGTGTTGAATCTGTCACCGGAAGTCGGAAGGGCAATGCATAAAAATACCAATTACTTAGTCGACACAAGTTTAAACTTTCAGATAATAAATTGAATAACAGAATCAAATATACTACACATATTTGGAGCTTCGGCGTTAAGTTAGTCATTTACTATTGATCGGGTACCTCTAAACACTGAGGGTTCAAGTCTCACTGTGGGCAGGATGTGCTCGACTCCAATCTAAACTTACAAGTATTGCTAGTTTTTCTATGTAACGAACTTCTGTTATTTGTATACTTGTAAAATAGGTAGGATATAAATTATAGGATAAATTTGTACTAACACCGGACAGTTTACCAGTCGAGCAGACCTTACTTGTATATCTCGTGATTAGGTACGTATTGAAATTTCACAGGTGAGTTGTAAATCAGTCGGCACATGGTCATTGAGTAGAGCACACGTCTGCGGAGCAGCAGTTGGGTATTATAAATTGTCAGTTCAGGACATAGGACACCCAAGGCTAGCGTGTATGTGTTTGCTGAGTTGAAATTAAAATAGCAGTAAGATGTTATAATTGTCAGTACAGGACATGGATACCTTAGGCTATTGTTAACCACACTCGGGTAAGTCGTTTCTATTTTATGGTAAATTTTAAGGTCGAGTACCCCGTCGAAATAAATCTTATTGTCTGGTGAATATCTCGTTACTAGTTTTATAGGTTTCTCATCTGTTGACATCCTCCCAAGTCAGGGGTTCTGATCACACGTTTGCTCCATGATGAACTTTGGAGGATGATCGGTTGTTTAGTTTTAAATAATAACATAACAAACAATAATAATATAATAAACAAAACAACTTCCATTTACAGCGGTTTCAAGTCATAATAATAAATTTGGGGTTGGGAGAATTTGTATTTCGTGTTCCAAATCTATAACTTTTTAAAATTAAAAACAAACCGGAATCTTAAATTATAACATCTCCATTGGAGAAAGCCAATAATCCTCTCATCAAGTGAGATTCTAAATATACATAAAAGAATAGTGTCATGCTGTGAAATTTGACAAGTGTTACATGTTATTTTAATAATATTAAAACCTCGCCTTAATTATGCCAAATTTTATTTTGTTTTTCACTGCAAAACGATAGGACGAGCTTCGAATATCACGCGTTCAACCACAGGAATTTGACCCCATATCATTTGGGTCGAAATATGGCCAGACAACGAAAAAAAAGTATTGTCGCGAACGAAGTGAGCGAAGGAGTCTAACGCAAAAGTAAACAATTCCTACCCCCCCCCCCTACCTTTGTTGTTGAGTTTGCTTTGAGAATTTGCACTGACAACATGATTGTAGGTGTTCTACTTACTCACGGACATTTATTCTTTAAGATTATGACATCGATTCATTTAATATATCCATATTTTTGCAACCGCGAAACTTTTTCTTGGACTGAAACACTTTCTTTACTTCAGGGAAGCTTCCATTGTGGATTGTTCCGTAGTAAATGACAAAAATTAAATGGGATAAAACGGTAAAAAAAAAAATTTGCTTTGTATGTAAATGAAATAATATTTAAATCCTAATTTTAATTATTTTTTGTAAAATTGAGTTTTAATCGAATTGTTTACATTTCTAGCACATCTGTTGATAAAGGGATGTAACCCAATGACATCAGCCATGTGCTCTCGGTTTGCAATTTCCGGATAATTTTTCTCTGGTTCCGACTTCGCGTTTAACTTTTTGTCATTTACTGCGGAACAATCCACAATGGAAGCTTCCCTGAAGGAAAGAAAGTGTTTCAGTCCAAGAAAAAGTTTCGCGGTTGCAAAAATATGGATATATTAAATGAATCGATGTAATAATCTTAAAGAATAAATGTCCGTGAGTAAGTAGAACACCTACAATCATGTTGTCAGTGCAAATTCTCAAAGCAAACTCAACAACAAAGGTAGGGGGGGGGTAGGAATTGTTTACTTTTGCGTTAGACTCCTTCGCTCACTTCGTTCGCGACAATACTTTTTTTTCGTTGTCTGGCCATATTTCGACCCAAATGATATGGGGTCAAATTCCTGTGGTTCAACTTTGCAACCCGGCAATTTAAGGCTTTAAGTACGGAATAATTTGTTATAACAAATTAATAATCTGTTATATCAAATTAATAATCTGTTATAACAAATCAATAATATGTTATTTCAAATTATTAATCAATCGAAACAAAACTTTACTATTAATATTGTTTAAATGTTCAGTTTTTTTTTTAAGTTTTTTTTTTTTTTTTGGAAATTCAAAATGGCCGCCAAGTATACATGTACATTGTTTGGTCCTCTAAGAAATTTATGTTTCTTTGGTCGAGTTCGGATGATGATTCCGAGATGCCATTGGGTACCGTTGTCACATGACATTTTTTGTGCGTGCGCAACTTTCCATTTGAACGCACTCCGGTTTCTCGGGACATATTCCAATATGGCCGCAATAAACAACAACTTTCAGTTATTTCATTTATGACTCGGGGGACGATGTAAATATCTTTTATCAAAACAATTCCATTTTAGGACTTTTAATGGGACTGTACAATATAAATTCCAGAGTTGAATTGCCTAAAATACGTGGATATGTTGAAAACATAATTCCACTGTTCCCGGGTAGTTCGAATGGATCTCGGGTAACTCGGGTAGGATCCCGGGTTGTCATCCGAACAAAACCTAAATATCGAAGGCCAAATATTGTATGTTTGAACAAGGGAAATTCCGTCTAAATGTGTTTCTCATCAATTAACACTATTATTCCTTCAAAATATTATCAAAAAATTATCAACAAAACTCCTTTTTTTGCAAAAAACCCTAAAATGAATTCTAACGTATCGTCTCTCGTTCCAACAGTCGCCATTTTGGATACCTACCAACTCTGAATCCGACCAGAGTTAATCGAGGACTGGTGTCAAAGGTCAGATAACGTCATTTGGGCACCTTCCCGAGTTGTTCGAGTGAATCTCGGGTAACTCGAGTACGATCCCGGGTTGTCATCCGAACTCGACCTTTGGTAATCGGCATTTCAAAATGGCGGCCACCTCAGGTCTAAATTTAACACGGGGCTGTAAGGGGAAAAGGTTTAAAAGGTCTTCTCTGAAACCGCTCAACTAATTCAAACATAACTTATCACCAGTATTCATCGAATTCTCTATAAGTTCTACGTTTTTACGCCAATCGGAAATTTTAAATTGCCACCACCACAAGACTTGGTTTAACACAGAACCCTATAGGAAATTATTTTTAAGGGTTCTGCACTGAAACCAGTTAAAAAATCGAAACAAAAGTTATTAGGAATATTTATCTGATGGTTCTCTGCGATTTGTTTTATGCCAGCAAGACAGTTAAAATGGCCACCATTACAATTTTAGACTAAGTTGCACAGAGGACTGAATTTTTAAATGCCATATTTTCTGAAACTGCAAAGCTGATTCAAGCCATATTGTATGTGCACTTTTATTGGTTTTCTTAACAGTTTTTGTTTCCTTATTTGATCACAAATTCATGGTGGCGGCTATTGAACTAAAACTATTGAACCAGTTGAAACCAGAAAGCAAGATTTATTTGATGGTCTTAACAACAAAATGTGATTTATGCAAGTGGAAAATTGAATATTAAAGGAGTTAGTTTAGCATCAGGGAAATGCCATCTTCATTGCCCATCAAATCACGTGAGCGATACAGGATCTCGAGAGCTTCTGGTTTTTATCAAGATGACTTTACATCTTTATGACACTTGGTACATAGTTAAAACATAGTTAGTTCTTCTTACTGGCAAAATCGTGTAGGGCTGTTCTAAATATTTTTACGCCTGAGTGAACTTAGACAGGGGGTTGATATGTGCCAAGCGGACATCAGTGTCGCCGTTACACATTTTGTGTTCTTTATTTTAGGGGAAGACTTACGGCGGGAAAGACCAATCTTACTGCGACGAACAGTTCCACCAAGATATGAAAGCCATATGTGAAGATATGTTTTTTACGAAAATTTGTAACGTCTTTGCTTCACTGTTCTATAAAGGAGCTGTTGCATTCGGATCACACTACTACAAGAACGAGATAAGACAAATTTGTAAGGACCACGCGTGGATGAGTGGATGTTTTAACTAAGGAGACGGATATTGTGCAATTTGGTTTTTTTTTCGCTTCGCTAATGACATTTCTATATTACCATGATAAATAAACTAAACAAAATTATGTTTTGCTTAATTTAGTTGCCATTATCATAGTACTTCACCAGAAATTATCTATTAAAGTTCAACTCGAGTACCTTTGGAAGAGAAACCGGCAATTCGTTTTAGTAAAGCTTGAAGTCTGACACACCCTTGACCCAAAACTGACTCAAAAATCAGTGTTGACTCGCTGCTGATCATTAGTAGATGGCCAACTGCATACACCCAATGGCAAGCGAGGCACCGATTAGTGTGGTCTTCAATAAAAATTTTGTGTGATTTGTGTGAATAATTTAAAACGATATTTTACAGAAAACAAGTGAACCAGTTGAAACTGAACCTCCGGTAACACTAGTAAAGTAGATGAGATACAGTTTTCTGCCGAAATCCAAATTGATCGCAACCGCAAAAAATATACAGTCCGCCAAAAGTTAAGCATCACCTAAATATTTTCTTAAATAATTTTATTACAAAACGATTCATTCAGCATCTGATGCATTTATGCAATGCTTTCAAACAATACCTTTATATAACATACAGGTCAGATGTCAATAATTAGAGTTTTAAAGTGTAAAAACCGGTTTCAAAAACTTGTCCCGCTTCTAATTAACAGACTGACCTTTAATGAAATAGCCTTGTCCGATTGCACGTGGATATTGTGGTTAGTTATTATCTTTTAAAGACTTTTCAACATGGTAAGACGAAAATTAAGTATCGACGAACGCTGGCAAGCAATTGCAATGAAAAGTTCTGGAATGAGTAACCGCCAAATAGCAGCCAATTTTGGGGTGAACAACTCCGTTATTAGCAGACTTGTTGCGAGGCATAGACAGACAGGGTCAATAGAGGACCGCTCAAGATCGGGGAGACCCCGTAAAACAACCCCTAGAGAGGACCGCTTCCTTGCTCGTCAAGCCAGATTGCACCCCTTTTCAACAGCAGGCCAGTTACGAGGAATGTGGCCTACTGGTGGTCAAATCGGTGACCGAACAGTTATTCGGAGGCTTCACAGATCTCGATTACGTGCCCGCAGGCCTTTGAAACGACCAGAACTGACAAGAAGGCACCGCCAAGCACGAATGGAGTGGGCAAGACATCATCGTCACTGGAATATAAGAAGCTGGAGATGTATTCATTGGTCAGATGAAAGCCGCTTTCTGTTGAAGCCTTTTGACGGTCGGATACGTGTTTGGCGGCAAAGGAATACAGCTTTGGATAGAAACCATATTGTAGGAACAACTGCATTCGGTGGTGGCGGCGTTACCGTATGGGGATGCTTTTCACATGACTGCAAGCTCTCTTTACAGATTTTCAACGGTACATTGAATGGTCTGAAATACCGCGATGACATCTTGGACGGTCACGTTAGGCCACATTTTGACAACCATGCTCTTGCAGACAGACCAATGTTTCAAGACGACAACGCTCGACCCCATCGAGCCCGTGTTGTGAGGGACTTTATTGAAACAGAAGCCATTGACACACTTCCATGGCCAGCCATGTCACCGGACATGAATCCGATTGAGCATGTGTGGGACTTTATCGGGCGAAAAGTCAATCAACGGAACCCAAGATGCCAAAATGTTCGAGAATTAGAAGTCGCACTTGTGGAAGAATGGCAGAGATTTCCACAGTACAGACATAGGCGTTTGGTTGCTGGAATGAGGCGGCGTGTTGAACATTTACACCGGAAGCGTGGAGGTTATACCCGATATTGATGGAAAATACGCCAAACGACAGTCCATTTGTTACTCTTTCACCTCAGGACTTGTTGAATGACTAATTTTGTAAACAAAGAAAAATTTTGTGTCAAACTAAAACTTAAAATCACCTATTGTTTTGTTGTTTTTTGGCCTATTTTTTGTGATCATTATTAGACCCCTAGAATTTAATTTTACAATTTGACGATTTAAATAAAGAATTTTACAGGTTCAAATTTCCTAATGATATATACATTTTCATACAAATTAAACAGTTTCTCATTTGTTTATGTTATTGAAAAAACATTAGATCCGAAAAGTAGGTGATGCTTAACTTATGGCGGACTGTATAGATAAACATTAGACCCATTAGTATTACTATGTCTTTAAGTTAAGTAAAAAGCTGAATGATGCTAAAGAAGATAAGATTATTTATCGCTGTTTTGTTAAATTTTCTTTTGATTGTGCAAGCGGAGAAAATTCCATATCACTCTACTATCATGATATTTATAGATTATTACATTTCATTTTCCAAGTATCAGCCCGAGACTCCCCTCCCATATCGAGCCTGCGAGATTCAATTGAGGGCTGATATGGGTGGAGGGCTGATGCAAGAGACAATATGGAACAATTCACAATCACATATTTTCACCAAAATCATAAACTTGTCATGGAACTAGATTGTTTTTGTAATTTTAATTCATTTATAAACAAAATTATACCTTTTTGGATATAGCATATCTTTCTTTGATCCGCGATGTCACCATTGACGGAAGGTTGCCCTCGATGACGTTAATACTGACGACGGGCTGATACACGTATTATCAGCCCGTCGTCAGTGGCAATGTCTTCGATATAAGCCCGTCGTCAGTTGTAACGTTGTCGGGGCTGATACCGGGTTAACAAATTCTGGATATATTGCAAGGGCAAAAACGTCCATATCAATGCTAAATATGTGATAAGGAAATTTATTTCATATCAGTAAAATTATGTTTCTTTCAATTGGATAAAACAAGGTCAGCTGGTATTAATTAATTTGCAGTAATTTGACATGAGGGCATTATCACGCCGTGATAACGCCCACGGGCGTTATCACGTCGTGGAAATGCCCTCTACAGTAACAAGCAACATAAAACTGTTTATTTTTAATTTATAAAAAATATATCTACATGTACAACCCAAATGAGGAAAAATGTCATAAAGTTTAGAAATCTAACTGTGTATAGCCTAAAAATGCCAAACAATGATATATCATGAGGCCAAACATTCAAATCGTACAGCAAGCAGCTACAAATACATAATACAGTCTTAAACACATGCATGGTTTCTAAGATCAAAGTGACGTCACAGTGTTACACAGTAATAGATGTCACGCTGTTACAAAACAGCAACAAAATAATACAAATGAAAGATCGAAATGCATAAATTAAGAGTTTAAAAATGAATTTCTGACGAACAACAGAGTAACTCAAGTTGATCGTTCAATGGTCGGGTAGAAGGTTTTTTTTATGTTAACCAAAGTAGACACCACCACAGAACTTAACAGAGTTCTTAATTTAAAAAAAAACCCTGAACATTTGAAAGCACACTTAAACAGCTGATAACATTGCAAAACATTTAGACCTGTTAGAATCCTGAAATATTTTGTTTTGAAACATATATAAAGAGAAACACAAATACGCGTACGGAAGTTTGAGAGCATTTTTTAATATTAGTTTAAATAATACACGTTTTTCTTTAGTTTAAACATAAAAAAGCATGAGGTGGCTTAGGTGGTCGAGAGAATAAGGTAGTTTGTCATCTACTACTGATCAAAGATCTGTCAATCCTGAGGTAGTTGGTTAGAGCCTAACTGCGGACGTGGCGTTCAGCTTTCATTGTGGAGCACGATGGTGTACCAGGGAAAACCCCGAGCTTCGGTACTAACAACTGGCAGTTCTTGACAATTAAAAGTCGAGAACACCTTGCAGGCAGTGAGACTGTTTACCAGCACGTGATCAAAAGACTAACTACTTTATGCTAAAACCAGATGTACAAGTTATTGTCGTTTAAGGAAGATGCGCGCATCAAAGGTTTCTGTTATAACCTTGTACAAAACTTGTGCACTTATTTATTAATTGTTTTAGATAACAACAAAAAATACTAAATTGATCATAAAAATTACAAAAGTAGTTTTATTGAAATACGATTGATTGATTGATTGATTGATTTACGTCCAGCAAACAATATTTCAGCAAAATTATTCTTATTATTATTATTGAAATAAGGATATTCACGAATAAAAGTATGTAGTTCTCGAAAGAATTTAAACTTAAAATTTCTTTCTACATTTCCTCGGTTATTAAGCGTTAATGTAGGCTGTCCTTCGTCAGCTAATAGATGTCGGATATGTAATGATAGAAAACCATATTCGTATTCGTTAAATAGATGTCATCCTTGCTTTCAACCAAATACATTTACGACTGTTAGAAAGTGCTACTTTCTAAGAATTACAAAATAAGTAGTGTAATTTTCAATACTACACGATCTCGGGGAGCCACTTATTATATCTGAATCAAACAATCTAAGAAGTTATTACATCTATGTTTCTCGAGATCATTGTTTGCCTACAAAACATTTTCACTTTTCTGTTATTATTACATTGGATTGCGTCTAGACTTGTCCTGATTATATGTATCAGTTAATGGAAGCTAGCGAAAAGAATTTTTGACATCGTTTCATTTCATCACACGATAAGAGAAAACGAACGATTTTGTCCCTATTAGCCATATATTATTAGAATGTCTACACTTTGTACAAATTCACAATAGAAAAATATAGATTTGTCTTCTACATTTTCGCTATTAGGCTGAAACCGGGGATGAAAACGTAATAAATCAGTTCCAAAAATAGCCATATACAAGAAACCGCAGATGGGTCATGTGACCATTAAGAAAATATACCATCTTATCAAATACATATTGACGGTACTGAAACGGTTTTCGGTGCTCGATACACTTATCTGCCCAGCGCGTTCCTATGGGGCAGATAAGATAGGCCTTGTCGTTGGGGATTGTCAAGTTATATACATAATATTAGTGTAGTGACTTTACATATGCAAAATGCGAAGCTGTGCGTTGCGTTTATGTAAAGTCAATACACTAATATAATACTAATATGTTTACCTGTAATCTATCTATACTTTTTAGTCCCATTGCACAAAACAAAACTAATGGACATAATACCTTTAACAAAATAAGAAATATAAAAACACGTTATTTGTGTGATAGCAACTTATGTTTTTGTTTACAGGCAAGAAAAGCTAACAATACATTATTAAATCTGAAAGGAGGCGTGGCAAAGAAGTGACTGTGAAACACATACAAAGCATTTTAAGTTGCTCTAATATGACGATGTATAAATCTGGTGATCTTACAAATTAAAGGCACTATCTTAAGGAGATAATAATGTGCGATGTATGCTTATAAATGTAGTAGTATCTCGAATTTTCCCCGTTTTCAGCCTCATTCTTGTATAGTCTATAAGTTAAGCCAATACAATAATATTAATTATCGCTATTTTACAGTATTTTCCTTTGTTCTTTATGTGTGATATTATTCCATCTCACTCTACTAGCATGAGATAGGCCCATCTCAGCTCGCTGTCAAGACGTCGTTGAGTAAACACTGTGACGTCACAATGTTACAAAACAGCGATAAACAAATTATTTACGTTTTTTGAAACTCGATGCATTTTCTCGCCATCTCATCTCAGGGCTGTCGCCCTTCGATGAGATACGACGAGAAAATGCATCTCGTTTCAAAAAACGTAAATAATCTAAATAATATTAAATCTCTCATACATATTTAGGATAACACATTCGTTTTATCTTTTAAAAACATTGTTTTACGAGTGTATATCCTAGTAATTAGCAATGGTAACATGTATTCATCACTGAGATGTCAAGTCTGTAGGGTTTTGATTACGAATTTTCCGTCGAAGGTATTCCGGTTTCCTCCTGTATAAACGATATAACTGAAAAAATGGTGTTAAACACCATTCATACAAACAAAATAAAATTCATACTAGGTGTTAAATATTGATCAAAACAATCTTACAGATGTCACCTTTTATTCCACGGAAGCGACTTTTTTTCTTGGACGTGATCGAATATTAGCTGTTGGGGCAGATTTTTAAAAAATTAATTGGTTTTTAATTAATTATACATATTTTTAAGGAACATAAATATAATTGTTTTAGCCGACAAGAAACATAGTATATTTTTAAAAAATCGAAGAATGTGTCCATGGGACACAGATGCCCCCGCTAAATGAAGTCCCAAACAGGAAGTAGATGTCCGACAGGTCTGAAAGTCGCTTCGGACGTACAACTTGTGATACCGAACCACCCTGCCAAATTTCAAATTGTTCTCATGTACGGTTTCTGAGGAAAGCTTGATGGAAATTCGTACGGACGGACGGTCGGACATGAGTAAAACTTAATACCCCCGACATGTTGTCGCGGGGGCATAAAAACTGCAGGTTACCTCCGCCTAAACCCAGCTCAACATGATTGGTTTCATATGGGACTGGTAACTTAACTTGGTTTTTAAGTTCCTGATTCCATAAAAGAAATAAACAAAACGCATTGGTAATGTATGCATGCTTCTCAAAGTCTGTCGTGGACATCAATGAAAGAAATTGAGTTAATGAATGTTTTATCGTTAAGCAATAAAAGTCTATTAGTTTATATGATGACTGACAGCAGTGAAAGATTTTATTTTGTGAGAAGAAAGTGTGTCAATTCAAAACAAGGAATGTTCGTGGTCATTAATACTGATTTGCAAATCATAACATTTACTGCTTCCATCCTTATCTTTTTGAGTAACATCTCCAGAATTTAAATTAGTTGACTTGTTAGAAAAACTTTCTCAATTCTTCAACTAAAAAAGTCAATATTGTGTTATCGTTTATGAAACTGACGAGGGGAAACTCTTAGCTATATGGTATTCTGTGACAAACTATGTATAATTGTACAGTTTTAAAAGATACATGTTTTACATGTATGTGTATTTGTATTTGTCTACTTTTGCAGTGAATTTACTATACATTTAACAGATTTATGCTGCAATTAATTAAATAAATATCATCATTACCACACGATAATTTACAAATAAATAAGATTTTAAATTTACGTAGTACATAAAACGAGTCGAGTCTGCAATTATAAAATAAGCGTATAGTAATTGGTTTATCAACTGTTGTGTATATTGGTACATGTATTTCTCCTTAATAGTAATTTTTATTTTTTTTTTACAATATTTGTTATATTGGAATAGAAATCCGGGCATGAATATATACTCATTTTACCACGAGTAGGATTTATATCAACAAATACGGTTAACGGCATTGTTGTCATTCCAGAATTGTCACAGTGCTGTTGTCATTCCAGAATTGTCACAATGGTGTTGTCATTCCAGAACTGTCACAGTGCTGTTGTCATTCCAGATGTTTAAAGTGTTGTCATTCCAGAATGTTAACGGCATTGTTGTCATCCCAGAATTGTCACAGTGCTGTTGTCATTCCAGATTTTTAAAGTGTTGTCATTCCAGAATGTTAACGGCATTGTTGTCATTCCAGAATTTTCACAGTGCTGTTGTCATTCCAGATGTTTAAAGTGGTGTCATTCCAGAATATGCGCAGTGCTGTTGTTATTCCTAAAAGGACAATGTAATGTTGTTTTATTCCAGAATGAGGCATTTTGTTGTTAGTCTAGCATGTTAACGGTGTCGGAATGGCAACGGTGCTGTTGTCATTCCAGAATGTTTACAGTGCTGCTGTCATTCCAGAATGTGTACAGTGTGGTTGTCATTCCAGAATGTTTACAGTGTTGTTGTCCTTCCAGAATGTGTACATTGCTGTTGTCCTTCCAGAATGTTTACAGTGCTGCTGTCATTCCAGAATGTGTATATTGTTGTTGTCCTTCCAGAATGTTTACAGTGCTGTTGTCCTTCCAGAATGTTTACAGTGCTGTTGTCATTCCAGAATGTTTACAGTGCTGTTGTCATTCCAGAATGTTTACAGTGCTGTTGTCATTCCAGAATGTTTACAGTGCTGTGGTCATTCCAGAATGTTTACAGTGCTGTTGTCATGCCAGAATGTTTACAGTGCTGTTGTCATTCCAGGATGTTCACAGTGCTGTTGTCATTCCAGAATGATTACAGTGCTGTTGTCATTCCAGAATATTTACAGTGCTGTTGTCATTCCAGAATGTTTACAGTGTTGTTGTCATTCCAGAATGTTCACAGTGTTGTTGTCATTCCAGAATATTTACAGTGCCGTTGTCATGCCAGAATGTTTACAGTGATGTTGTCATTCCAGAACGTTCACAGTGCTGTTGTCATTCCGGAATGTTTACAGTGTTGTTGTCATTCCAGAATGTTTACAGTGCTGTTGTCATTCCAGAATGTTTACAGTTCTGTTGTCATTCCAGAATGTTTACACTGCTGTTTTCATAATCTTCGCAGTGCTGTTGTCATTACTGAATGTCCAAAATGGTGTAATCGTTTCGGAATGGTAACGCGGCTGGCGTCATTTCAGAATGGTAACGGCCCCGTTATCATTCCAGAATAGTATCGTTGTTATTATTATTAATTTTTCAGCAATATCATGGTTCCTAGTTTAAATTGAATGAGGAAATCCCGGGAAAAGCCTCCAACCTATGGTTGGAAACTGGCAATCCTTGTCAATTTAGATTAGAGTCGAGTACACCCTCCCCGCAGTGAGACTCGACCCCACAATCTCAGTGTTGACAGACAACGGGATCAATAGGAGACGAACTACCTTAACCACTTTGCCATCGAGGCCCTGGAATGGTAACGAGGCTGTTGTCATTCCTGAATGGTAACGTTGCCGTTATCATTTATACTCCATTCCAGGTTGTGGAATGTTGCCACACAAAAATGAAAGTCACAATGGGAAATTAAAAATATTCCTTTTGTCTCAGCCAACATTCCATTTCTAGATATAGGCCAAGATGGCAGACCGAGCTGTCTGTGTGGTGTCTTTAATTTCAAGTTCATTGAGATAGTTCCGATCAACAAAGTTAACCGAATTTAGGATTATTTTAATGAAAGCACATCATCAATGTAGCAGAACGTGAAATTGATGAGAGCTCACTTTTTGTCCTTGTTTTAAAGAAACTCTTGTAAAAAAATACAACCCATATGTAAAGAGAAACAAATCAGCAAGAAGAGAAACACAGTTGGTGCCCATTAGAATGCCAAATGAATATTGAAAAACACGTTCTCAAAACATGACATATATGTCATCAATCAGAAAGCTAGATGATTTCAGTAACATAGAACTGTCACTAGAAATATAACTCGAAATCCGACTGGACTTTAACTTGAATTTTAATTCAACTCGAGCTCGATGATCCACCTACCCTTTTAAAACATGCACATAATGCTTGTTTTATTAAAATGTTATTACGATTAATTCGTCTAACATTGTTGACTTTGGCAGATTAAATTTTTGCGTCATTTTCTTCTTTTTACATAAAATGTGATTGACTGCTTGAGAGCACCTTTTGTTCATACATATTAAAAGTCAGCCAAAACAAGTTACAATACGGCTTAAATGAACTGACTGATAGGATCGTAGCAGCTATGATAAGTGTCATTTTGATGTAAATAAATGTCTATTTCATTCATGTCCTTCGAACAATTAAGAAAATAAAATCACATCAACAATGTCTCGAGTAACTCAAACTTTGGCCTTCAAATTTGTTTTTTGTGTGTCAAGTAATTGAAAATGTAAAAGCAACCGAAAGTCTTTTATTGCGAAAAATTTAATTATTCGTTAAAATATACCATATGTTTCACTTGATAATATTGAGGCTGCAAACGTTTTTTTTTTCATCTCATTGGCTGTATCTTATATGATTTTGTTGCTGTAGAAAAACTTGTTTGGCTAAATAATAGAACTGTTTACGTTTTACCACAAATAATTACAATGTTCTTATGCTATTGGCAAAGATGGTAACAACGAACTCTATCCTAAAAAGTTTATTTAGACATGCCGAGGCGTAACCAATGAGTAACATCAATGTATTAGATGACAAAGCCATGACAAGACAGAAAAATCGAACAAAAAACCAACACTCAAAAATACAATAAACAAATAAACAAAAAGACACTCTCAGAACAAATGGGTGGCATTAGGTATTCCCCACTCGGTGTGAAGTCACGAAAGAGAGTAAAGGCACGTAAGTTACCCAAGATTATTCGTCAACATCAGTGTAGCAAATATCAATCGGAACAATTCATGATGGCGACCATAAATTGACTGTCGGCAATCTTTGCGTTGTAAGCCTTTCATGTAATAACCTTATCAAATTACATGTAGTATAAATGACATGTCAAGTTACATGTATTACAAGTTAATTGCTTGAAAAACATGAAACAACACACGACACAAAAAACATTTTGGGACCATGTTGATTATTTAATATTATACAATTATGGCAGCTCAGTGCATGCGATATCATGTTTTATGGAACACTTGAAAGAGATATCGACCGAGGCCTCTCGTTTAATATAAATGATAGAAAATCTTAGTAAAGGTGCGCCTTGAATACAGCATAATTCAGCATGTGTAGATTCGTGTCAGTCGTTTCATTTGTATATGCAGGTGTACCTATAAATGACAGGATAATTGGCAAGTGCCAACACTTTTAGTGAATGACTGGAAAATAGCTAACTAGAACGGTGAAGTCACAAAGGTAGACGTGCGGCTTGTTCTGCTTTTTCGTTGTATAGTGAATGCCTAGAAAATTGACAATTAGAATATTGAATCACAATGTCGAGCAGCTTGGTTTTTGTTTTCTTCTATTACTAGCTTTGTTTGTGAGGCAGGAAGTGCTAACCTTTCCGGAAAATCTAATATTACTACTGGGTTTTTCTGTTCTTTGAAATGCGAGCTCTTGTATAGTACATTGGTTAACTTGTTTTTTGTTTTGTGTTTTGTTTTATTTATTAAGTCGAACGCCGTGTTTAGACATATTTGAAATATATCATGGCTTTCAAGTTATATTGCTTTTGGACACCGGAGAACCAAGAAAAACTTGGTTTTGTCGAACTTGTAAAGTACATGCTGAGGTGCAGGAAGTTCTTACCGTTTTTGAACATTTCATTTGGCTCCTGGTGTTTTTAACGTTCGCCCCTTTTTGTCTGTGGTTTGGATTGTTGTTTTACTATCAGCCAAATTGTAAATGACGAGTCCAGAATATTTTGGCCGTTAATGGAAACATGCCGGATAATAACGGATGAGTTGTATAAGAAAGCTGGAGAAAGGGGCTCTTTCTTTAACAACGCTGAGAACATTTGAGCATTTTAAAATTAAATAAATTTTTGGCAGATTAGAGGGAGGCTTATTAAAATACAAGAAAAATAATTATTTACTACTTTACTCAAGCCCTAAATCTGTCGAAGTATTTTGTGGCTAAATTCGTTATCTAAATAAGAATTGTATTTATCTCATAAGGTACTTGTAGGAACACAAACAAATTGATTGATTGATTGATTGATTGATTTATTTATTTATTTATTTATTTATTTATTTATTTATTTATTTATTTATTTATTTATTTATCAGTCCAGACACTGCACCCCTCCATATGTCGATCTTAACTGCATGTGCCAAGTTTCATTTGATTTTATTTAGGCATCTCTGAGAATGTGTCGGGCAAGTTCACGGTCTAGAAAAAGTGCAAACCGAAATAATAATAATGGCAGCCATTTTTGAAAATTACCAAAAATGGGATGCAAAACTTTAGGTCACCACCCTTAACATGTTCCCAGGGTTTCATACTTATTGGACATTGCATCTCAGAGAAATTGTGCGGATCAGATTGAAAGGAAGTAGAAAAATAAATAAGAAGAAAGAAGCAGAATAATAAGAAGAAACCGGACAAAAACAATGTCTTCCAAAACTTTGTTTGCGAGACATAACTAGTTCTGATTGTGTTGGTATGTCAACACAGAATGTTTCTCAAACAAACCCCCATTGCCACTATATTCTTGAGCATGTTGAAAACCTTCAAATACAAATGCTATTCTTAGTTTGTTCATTATAATCTACCTACATATCAAATTTCGTTGCAATCGGACTGTTTTTTTTGGGGGGGGGGTGGGGTGGGGGGGGGCTGTGGTGAAATGGCTGCCAATACAAAATGTGTCGTTCGCGTCCAATTTTATTATTATTTTTTTTTTAATGCTCAGGATCGTTAGCTGTATCAGTATACCAATTTTTTGCATTGAAATTGCTCAGGCCATTCCTGAGATCTGAGAACTGCACTATTTTCTTCAACGGCAGCCATTTTGAAAATTCCAAAAATGGATTGCAAAACTTCAGATCACCCTTACCATATGTTCCCAAAGTTTCATACTGATTGGACATTGCATCTCAGAGAAATAACAAACATATTCAACGTTTTTACGCGGTCGGTCGAAGTTTCAGTATGTAATCAACATAGTCTACGATTTAACACGGTCGAGGTGTCAGTGTGAAGCCAACATATTCTACGATTTAACACGGTCGATGTTCCAGTATGTATTCAACGTATTCTACGATATAACACTAGAGGCGCCAGTGTGTAACTAACATATTGTACTATACTACACAGTCATAATGTCAGTATGAGCTACCTATAAATTTATAAACACTTATTACGTGGGCTTTAATCGGCAGTTAATGTGTCAAAAGGAAAAAATACACAACGTGTCTTAGAGATGTAAACTTTTTAAACCTATTTATAGATAATTAAAAAATCTTAATTGACAAGTGCATTTCATTAAAACCGTTCACTTTTTGAACTGATTGCAAGAAGCAATAAATATTGATTAAGTGTTTAATAAAAATAATTATGAATATCACTTCTCATTAGTTTCATTTTTGCAGTATTTCATTGTGATTGATGTAGATTGAAATGGTGTGTCAAATTGATAAAATGTTTATTTCAAACTTAGCCATGTAGTCTGAGAACGTTCCCTATGAAAATCAATAACGACATTCTTTGGTTTTCGTCTTCGTAAAGTACAAAACAATTTAACTAGAGTTCTTCTAAACTCACTACTCATTGAGCAATACAGAATGAAATTAATGGCGTTGTTTATAAGCGCTAGTATGTCCATGGCATCTCCTAGTGGTATATACACATTGTCGAAAAAGCCTTCCAGTACTACACTCAGTATTATAAGAATTCCTTGTGGAAATTCTGTTAACAAGAACAATACCATGACAGTCAGAAGCATCGTTGTTGTCTTCGATGTTTCTTTTGGTCTATTCATGAACACGCCGTTTGTTATTTTCCGGCGGGAAGCTCTAAGTTGCCTGTTTACCGTTTTAAGTAATAGAGAACCATAAATTATCATCAGAACACACGGAAATATCTTGGCAAGAGTGCTATACAGCATGAGGTTTAACATCACAACAGGTCTAACATTTGGTGTTCCCAAAGCGAGATCCTTTAAAACAAACATGGATGTATTATCGTATCTAATAAGCCTGTTAGACATGTAATTCGGAATCGATAAAATCACCGACGCAATAACTATTATACACACTACCAGCCTCGCCCTGATGAGACGACGCATGCGTGTCAATGATCCTTTTGCAGGCGATTGAATATGGCGGTACCTGAAGATTGCTAACGAAACTCCTAGCCATATTGTAATGGTATGAGCCGTAGCTGAAAAATTAACATGAAAAACGAGATAGGACATCCAACCATACGTATTCTTATCATCTGAAATATGTCCAGGTGGGAACTGACAATAAAAATGAATTGCAAACGGAACATATGAACACATTTTCAAAATGTCAAAAACCGCCATTGAAGTCAAAATACAGTTTATCGGAGTTTGCATATGTTTCCTGGTTAAAACCGTAATGTTAATGATATTTGTAGGAATTCCAAAAAAGCAAACAAAGAGACTAAGATAACCGTGAACAGCCATATATCTAAAACTAACTTGCTGTAAGGGACTCCAGTATTGATCATGTTGATCTCGAAAAAGTAAATACTGTAGATATGTTATATTAAAACCACTTGTAGTAGAATCCATTTCCGGTCTTGATTAAGATATGGCTGTTATTCTAAGTTAGGTGTTGTCATAACCTTTCATTAAACACAACCTGTGGAAATGAAAAATATATTTAGTATACAACTGGTACTAGTCTACCGATAAAGGTAGTATATGATTTTCTTCCAATATGTTTGTTTGTTTGAATTGTATTTAAAGTCACTTTCAGCTTTTTTTATATATATTGTGGCGTCCAGTTTTTTAGTGGGAGGCGGACCGAGAAAATCCCCTAACTGAGGAAATCTCACGGATTCAGATTTGAGTCGAGCACACCTCGCACGCAATGAATTCTGACTCGCAACCAAAGTGTCAACAGACACGTGATCAGCAACAGATTACTAACTACTTGAACCAGTTAGCCACGAAGGTTCCTTCTTCCAATATGTTTTTGAATACATACGTAATCGTTAAAAAAACCTTGCGCATAATTTCTATTTTAAATTTGTTAAAAATTAAACAACATAAAAAAAATATTGAAATAAACAACTACATGCAGAAAAAACATTTTAAAATCGGTTATTGAATCAACTTCCTAAAAAAATCAGCAAACATGTTAGCTGCGATTTGACAGGAAACAGTGACAAGATTTCGAAACAATTTTCAAACCTCTTGTCAGAAAAAATGGGTCTAGTAAGATTATGCAATTTGCTGGTGCGTAAACTTCAGCAAACAAAATACATTTATGACGAAACTACGTTAACAAAAGTACATAAACTACACATAATATTAGTCATTAAACACATGACTGAAATATGCCAATGATCGGGAAATTTTAAGTGTATATAGCAGCAGGCAACCAACGGACCACACCATGATGCATAAGATCGTAGACTAGATAGTTTGTTACTCGTTGTGTGTGACCTTGGCTGTGTATGTCACTCGTTGTGTGTAACCTTGGCTGTGTATGTTCACATCGTACAACACCGAGTTCCGATTCTATATTGGGGTCCCAGTGAGGAATTCAAATGATCACTGACATATAGTTGTATTGGTTCAAGAAAAAAAATTAAGTTGTAAGAACGTCGTTTCGGACCATAAAACTCTTCAGATCGGAATATATAAGTTTTTTTTCTAGTTTACCGTTTTTAAAAATCCACGAAGTTATTTTTGATTTACCTAAAACTGATCCATTTCCGTGATCTTTTCTCTAGAACTTTTTGCATTCAGCATTAGTGATGAGACATTAAGTGTCAACAAGCGCGTCTAGTGTTTAACAACATACACCTCTTTGATGTGAAGTTACACTGCTTTGTTGTTTTGTTACACCTCGTTTTTTTTGTGACACCTCTTTGTTGTTTAGGTACGCCTATTTAGTGTTAAGCTCCGCGTTGTTGTTACACCTTTATGTTTTTAAGTTACACGTTTTTGGTGTTTTGTTAAACTTTGTTTGTTGTTTTGTTACATCTCTTTTGTTCAGTTATACGTTTTTGGTGTTAATTATTTAGTTACATGTCTTTGTTGTTTTGTTACACGTCTTTGGTGTTTAGCTACACTTTTTGGTATTTAGTTACATGTCTTTGGTGTTTTCCTGCACCTCTTTTTTTTTGTTATTGTTCACCTTTGGTGTTAAGTTACACGTCTTATTTGTTGTGTTGCACCTTTTGTTGTTTTCTCACACGTTCTTTGTGTTTTGCAAACCTTTTTGTTACACTTTTTCATGTTCAGACACACGGATGTTGTGTGGAACAAAAAAGAATCACAAAATGCAAACGTCAGGATTCTTCTTTTAAATTGCATAAATTGGAACAAATAGAAAGCATTATAAAATGTTAAGAAATTGAAATTCAAATACGTTTGTCCAATTTTTTCTAATATGTTGATCTTTTCTATCATCGTATTCAAATTTGCTTCATTTTCATCCAAGAGTTTGTTGAAGTTGTCACTTCCCGAAAACTAATTCTCATCAAAGAAAATATGAACGCAGTGAAGTGGAAAATATATTACCATTTCAATTGAATTCATTACTTGAGAAGTGTTTTCAGGCTAAACTCATAACAGGCCGTTTATTGATGTTGCGGCACAAGCTAAGATAACTAGAAAAATAGTCAGAAAGAGAAATATTCATTGATAAGATTTGTCATTTTCGAATGATTAGTTTTCCAATAGCAATCTATTTCAATACTTTGCTATTTCTGAAAATTTTATAATCGCCTCCGTAACTTATTTTTTCCAAAACCCATGTTAAAATAATTTTCTGGTATCTTACGTTACGTCAAAAATTTTGTTTCCTCATAGATATGCAATTCATATCTGCTATATTGCATAAAATTCGTATCTGCTATATTTCATAAAAGGGTGAAAATAAAAAAATTCTTATATCATATCAAAGTAATAAGAGGTCACCTTCTACTGATCAGGCCCCTGCTTATACTGCGGATGTCGGTTCGACTGTGGACAGGTGTGTTCGACTTTATCCTTTATTGACATTTACAGAGATTGGGAGTTATTCTGCTGAAGGTAGTGTTTTTTCACCAGTTTCTTCCGAAAGAGAGTGTATTGTGTTTCCAAGGGCAATCTTTGGATTTCGAGATAACGGTTGATGACCACCAACAGTTTAATTGATGTATAAATATTGTTTGACGTCACTTTTGCTCTTGATCACCTATACTATGGCGCACAGTTGTTGTTTGAAAAAGGGGAGCCAAGTACCCGGTGAGAACGCGCAACCTTAGGCCGGAAAATCTTCAATCGTAAATGTCTAGAATGTAGTCAAGCACACCTTGCTCGAAGTCGGGTGCAAAGTCAGTCCCAGTGTTTACAAGTTAGTAACTATTGACGATAACTAACTACCTATACCACTCGTCATCATAATGAACATTGTCAATATTATTTCACCGGACTGTTAGCAGTACATGTACGTATAAAGCTACATGTATAAAGACACATGATCATTGCACCCCAAGGCTCCAGCCACCCCACATTCCTGTAATCTGAGATAATTTGTAAAAATCAAACAGATTCGTATTTTCTACAATTTACAGATCACAATTAGAAATACATGTATTATATTACAAAATAGAAATCTTCCATTTGTCTGATAGTAATAAACAGGTAGTGATACTTATCTTATATTCATTTTTTCATGTGGTTTAAATTAGATTAAATAAAATCATTACCTGTCACCTTTTTATGACAAACGGGAAACTCAATGCATGTTTGTCAATTTTGCCTTCCACTCAAATCCTATTTAAGTTAATGCTTATGTCTGACAACGGTTTACCAATGATAAGAGCAGATAATACTTTGAATGATGCGAAAGTCCATATAAATATTAACATTAAATTCTTGTTATAAAAAATAAAACAAATAAATTGCAAATAACAAAAAATAATGTATATTTCAATTGTTTATACTGTCTTCTTATTTTGTTTGTTTGTTTGTTGGTTGTATGTTTGTTTGTTTTTGCTTGAAGCGAGTATTGCTTATTGTCGTCCGTTTTTGTTCCACAAAAAATTTACAACGTCCATGTATCTATAAATGAAAGACGTGTGACAAAACACTAAACACGTGAAACTAAATACCAAAGAGGTGTGGCTATTGGTATTAAACATATAATATAAAAAATATTTAACATATCTGTAGTATATGCACGAATAGTAAACATATATCTCATAACTTGCTTACATTTTATTTATAAAATTGATTGAGTGATTGATTGGTTGGATGTTTGCTTTACGTCCAGCGAGCAATATTTCAGCTATTTTCAGGACGGGAACAAGTTAACAAACAATACATCAATTGAAAAATGGGTGGGATGGGAAACAGGGAACAAAATTTTGACTGCCACGGGAAAAGTACGGAGTATTGGGTAGGGTAGGAGAATTTAGCCTTTTGTAGCGGCTACAATGAGCCTACTCTTTTTCGAAATCTTCAAAAGGGATCTTTATCGTGCAAGGAGCGTGGCACTCTCCAAACACGTTACCCACTATGGTCCGCGGCCAGGCTTTCCGTATTATGACATGACAACCCCCCCTCCCCCCTCAACGAGAGGGTCTTACCTATCCGCCACCCGGGGACGCGCTGGGCTGCTCTGTGGGTCGAGCAGTGGGAACCGTCCCAGTATGGGATCAAAATAGACAAATAGAAGGACTTTTTTCTACATTTACACCATAAATTTGAACTTCATATACGCTACAGTTTTGACTCTTTTTAAAAAGGAGATGCAAGTGAAAGATTGAAGTTTGATTATATTTGGCTCTTTATAATATTAGAATTTGTTTGTTTTTAGGTATTGTAAGTTGTTCTTGGACTTTAATTAAAATATAATTTAAACAAAATAATATTTGCCCTCTTCTTATAAAGGCACAATTTATTGAAGTTTTAGGGATGCATTGAACGTTCCCAAGTTGAAGATAGGGATATCATAGTTGCGGTTGTCGTTTATAATAAGGAATGGCCTGCACGTAAATAGCAGTTCATGTGTTTCTAGAGTGCCATGTTCCTTGCAAGTTAAATAACCCATATGAATATGTCGAACAAAAGTAGACTTATTGAAGACGCCACAACAAGCTAAATCAAATAAGAAGCGAAAACAAAACAGTAAAAAACATTGATTATAACCTGATTCAGCATTTGCTTATGCTATCCGTATTTCTTTCTGTTCCTTTACATCTTTAAACAACTGTTTTACAGTGCCATTGTAAAGTAGGAACTGTTAACACTTCCGTGGTTACTCATAGTTTATTGATTATCTTTCCTCACAGTTTTTGTTGTCGTTTTTGACAGATTTTAGTTGATGGTCTCGCGGTTGGCTTTTTATAATGATATATGTGTTTGTTATTACGTTTTGAATTCTTCTGCCTACTTTTTTAATACATAATTTTACAGACAATTCATAAAAAATAGTCAGATTAAACGGGTACTTCTTACTGAACTTTAACTATCTACCGGAAATCGTCTGCTGTCAGATCAAGAAAATGCACCATACACAGTAACTTCGTACCATCGTCGAATGGTTAGATATTTGCTTCCGTCTTAATGAAAGAGGACTACAACGGGTCTATATAGGGGAACAGAACCGCAACAAAATGTAAAAGGTGGAAAGTCTAATGAATCTAAAACCCTTGATTACAGATTAAGTATAAAAACGCTATAAGTTAAATATCTATAAAAACTAAACAACATTGAAGAGTATCGTGTCAAAAGAACCAAAATAATACATATATTAAGTAATGTGAAGTAAATAATATACGTTTGAATATTGTATGTATTTTTGGTCAAGTCTTTAAAATGCTTGAACAAAGTACATGTGCGCTATAAATGAAGGTAATAACAAAATACCGAACACCAAAATTAGACACATTTCCTATTTTTTGTCCACTGCTTGAATCCCATACAATTTTTAGACACATTTCCAATATAATATAATTACTTCGCGCTGGCTATGTAGCACCCCTTCAAAAAATCACTCCCATAAAATGTTATTAATTCAAACTAAGTCATCACCGGTCAGTTTTAATGAAGGAACTCTAACTCTCTCTTTAACGGAAGTATAATCTACCGGGGGCACAATAAGGGAATTTTGAACATACTGGGCAGGTTCCCGGTGCTCAACCCACGCAGCTGCCTTTCGCGTTCCTAGGTTGCATATAGTCGAGGTTCTCTTGTTAGGCAGTTAATATGGTTATAATATGGAAAGCCTGACTGCGGACCAAAGTTTGTAACGTGTTTAAAAAGTACACGCTCCTTGCACAATAATGACATGTTTTGTAGATTTCAAAACTGCCAGTCTCACTTTAGCCGCCACAAAGGCTTAAATTTCCGTCCCCGCAAATACCCTATAATGTGTTGTCGTCCTGAATATAGCTCAAATATGGCTCGTTGGACGTTAATCACACATTTAATCCATTTATTTTAAGAAAACGTCCATGACTGAATTTAACAGACATATTTATTACTTGATATGAATCAATGATAAATAAAATGATTAAAATGCTATTATATGAAAAATAAACATTAAATTATTACATTTTTTATAAGATTAGTTTGTATTTTATTCCTTGGATTTATATGTAGTAAGTTACGCAATATTTCGTTTCGAAATTAAAAGAAATATTCACTTACTTTCATTGGGTAACTGCTGTCTTGTATAAAGAAACTACAAACATTCGTCAAGTCTTTTAATTTATATGAGAGCTAATGTCCTTGATATATGTTTGATGCGATGAATTACAATACATGTAAAAGCTGCTTTAAAAAAAGACAGTTCTAAACCAAGAACTTACCTTTCAAGACGAATTTCCGGTTGTCAGCTATAACCAGCAGAACAACAACATAAATATCGTATCTATTGATTAGCAAAAGAAAACGTCACCACTCGAAGACGATTTTTTAACTGTATTTGAATCCCTGTGATTTATATATTGTCAATCTGTTTCGTCGTCTTTTTACGAATTGAATAAATATCTTCCAGTAATAGGAAACATTTAAGCTAAGTCGAAATATTAATTGTTATGATATAAATTACATTATTGATAAAAACACTTCAAAGATTCAATATGAAACAATTATTTAACAAGACATCTTTCGAAAAACGGAAACTAACGGTTAATTATCCAATAAACTATTTTAGTTGAAGACCGCAAGTAACGGATGTATTTAAGCAACATAGTCGAGATATTGCATGACGATGTTACCTGAAATAACCAATAAACAATTATTTCTCAGAAATTAAGTAATCTGATTGATCGAACAATGTTATTATTGCTTAATATAAAGCAAGCAGTATTTCAGCCATACGCATGGCGAGAACAAGTAAACAAACAATAAATTGAATCGGGGAAACTGGATGAAGGATTAGAAATTTTGACTGATTCTCGAAAGGAATGGATGTATATGTAGTAGCTACTATGAGCCTACTCTTATTTTCTTAGTCCACCTTTCTGCCGTAAACAGATATCCCAGGACTATGTAGACAATGTATTAGATATGGGATTTTTTTCAGGACTATTATTAAGATAATATACGTAATGGTATTTTATTGTTTATAAAAGTTATTGTACATGTGCACATTTCAAAATTGTAATGTCTTCCGAACTAACAATTATTTTCTACAGTTTAAGAGCGGTTTGAAACGGAAGTGTAACCTGGTAGCAGTCGGTTTTGTCTGTTCGGAAGCCTTCGGACAATGGCGATTACGGTTGACGCGGGGAAACAATCTCCAGAGCACAGGTCATATCCACCCCGTTCCATACTCCGTAACACTACAAGGATATCATTTTTCCACATAAGCTGGAGCTTTCCCTATAAACTCCGCCCACTAGTTGGTTAAAGTTATGCAAATAACACAGAAACTTCAGTCTTTCACTCTGTCCACTTACTTTTGAATAGATAATATACGATTAAATTGAAAATGAAAAGTAAATTAGGTTGACAATGTTTTTTTATTCCTGAAATAACAGACGATGCACAACCTAGATAATCTCGATAAATCTATAAATAAACATTCTTTTGTGGCGGAGGTGCATTCTAACGTTGGAAAAAATCTAGCCTCTGTTTCGGAGATAGGCGGGAGAAGGTCTCGCGGTTTTTCCGAATACCGTAGAACGTGACGAAAGCAGACGTACTTTGTAAGATCCATTTTGAAAACGGCTGAATTTCAATGACAATTTGTGGAGATGTAATTAACAGAGGTATTGTTTGAAATATATAAATGATATCGTGGTAAAAATATGTTCAATTGGATTTTCGTTATAAAAGTACAATATGGAATAATAAACAATGCAAGGAGAAACCCGTAGAACATTTTTTCGAATTAAAACGAAAAATGTAAATTAATGTCGTTCATGTCGGTTTTGATACCGATATAGACCGTTCAATCAACTTTAACTCATGTGTATTGTAACGCCGTTCCATCGTTCTTCAGTGACAACTTGGTCAGGTCCCAAAATCTAATTTACCTAATCAAACAAGGACGATAACATTAGAAAGAAAACTGTTAATTATGTGTTTAATGTTATTCAAGAATTGTTTTGTAAGTCTCGGAACGGAGTTAATGACCTCTACTTTACAAATGGATATCCCGATAATTACAGAAGACAGCCGTATTCAAGGTAGCACAGTAGTAAATGTTTGGCTATAGTCGAAAACACTAACATTTCTGTGATTTGCATACCTTTCTAACATTGATCAGCATTTACCTGGACTAGAAAATTAATAAACTTTCATTTACCATTTAAAAAATATATGCCATATATATCCGTGACCAATTCCTTTTTTCGCTAGTAAGAACATTTTGAGACGCTCCCACTTTTACATGCAATTTCTAATGCAGTGAATGTAAAAATACTACATTGTTTAAAAAATTACCAAAATTTTATCTTGCAAGATCTGAGAAAAATTTTACCACTTTTTAAAACTTAATTTATGCAGGAGCTTACAGCTAAAAAATTGTACACATCTAACCACTATTTACCAAATCAGAACACAACGAAGTATTCAGTACTGTACTTAATGTAGGGTACACAATCTGGTAACTTGTTACTGGTACACATTTACTACTGTTATGCCTCTACCAATTTTGCAAGAGAACCAATTTAGCCAATATTTCTACATCAAGTACATAGGTCATATGTGAATTAAAATCAATAAAAGATATATTGGTATTCAAAGTTTTCTTGAAAAATTCTTCTATTCTTTATCCCTACCCAAGGAGAAAAATTGCATATGTATATAACATGTGTTTGAAGACATCTTCAGAATACAAATTTGCATATCTGTCACTGCCCCTGCACTTTTAAATAAGAAAATAATATCAAAGTTCTTTAACAGATACCTTTTAAATGCACTAGCCTTATATTATACTATTGGCCATCCCAATTTATGCTGGCACACTAAGATATGGTGGCTTTCAATAGCTGACCACTCCATCTTTTAAACTATGCCATATTGTCCCCTAAATGGTTTCTAAGTGGCTTCAAATTAACAAGTTGGTGCTTTTAGACAAGAAAACCTATTAAACAAGTACAAATAAATGAACAAATTTTAATTTAACCTGTTTTATACCTTCAATTAGTGCAAAATAAAAGTACCAATATTTCAGTCAAAGGCTGTTGATAACACTAAATTCCACAAAAAAATCTACTTAAGTAAAGGAAATCTGTTTTCTCTTTTAAGTTGGATATTTTGACCCTAATTATGCCTTTACAAACCATCTGTTGAACAGGTTTTGTTAAATCATGTGCATAATAATCACTTTAATAGACAATACATTACCATTTTTGGCTAATTTTTGCTTATTTTGGACTAAAATTTAAAAAAAATTTGAACTTGTTCCTATTAATTTGCTTAATTGTGGCCCTAAATTCAGCAATTGGGGACAAAATCTAGTTTTCAGCCAAAGGTTTTCATTGTCATATCAAAACTTTGGGAGAAATTGATCCAAAGTTCAAACTGATCAGTACAGTTTAAAATTTACCTTATTTTTGGCCTAATTTTTTTTATCGAAATTTAATTTTATGCCCATGAATATGCCAAATTCATTGCGAAAAGTAAAGATGATCATACAGAAAGAAAGTTAAAATGGAATAAAGACAGGAGAACACTTTCCTGTGATTGTGTGTTGTTTTTTAATATGTGTATATAGAAAAATGCAAAAAGTGCTGACTTAGCAGTTTTTATAGTGTCCATTAGACAATACCTTCTTTTTGAGTACTGCCTTCAGTTGGTTTCAACAAGAAATACCACAATCTATGCAAAAAATAACCTTGATGTACTCTCAAAAATAAAAATCCACAAAACATCATCTAACATATAGGTAGCACAGTAGTAAATGTTTGGCTATAGTCGAAAACACTAACATTTCTGTGATTTGCATACCTTTCTAACATTGATCAGCATTTACCTGGACTAGAAAATTAATAAACTTTCATTTACCATTTAAAAAATATATGCCATATATATCCGTGACCAATTCCTTTTTTCGCTAGTAAGAACATTTTGAGACGCTCCCACTTTTACATGCAATTTCTAATGCAGTGAATGTAAAAATACTACATTGTTTAAAAAATTACCAAAATTTTATCTTGCAAGATCTGAGAAAAATTTTACCACTTTTTAAAACTTAATTTATGCAGGAGCTTACAGCTAAAAAATTGTACACATCTAACCACTATTTACCAAATCAGAACACAACGAAGTATTCAGTACTGTACTTAATGTAGGGTACACAATCTGGTAACTTGTTACTGGTACACATTTACTACTGTTATGCCTCTACCAATTTTGCAAGAGAACCAATTTAGCCAATATTTCTACATCAAGTACATAGGTCATATGTGAATTAAAATCAATAAAAGATATATTGGTATTCAAAGTTTTCTTGAAAAATTCTTCTATTCTTTATCCCTACCCAAGGAGAAAAATTGCATATGTATATAACATGTGTTTGAAGACATCTTCAGAATACAAATTTGCATATCTGTCACTGCCCCTGCACTTTTAAATAAGAAAATAATATCAAAGTTCTTTAACAGATACCTTTTAAATGCACTAGCCTTATATTATACTATTGGCCATCCCAATTTATGCTGGCACACTAAGATATGGTGGCTTTCAATAGCTGACCACTCCATCTTTTAAACTATGCCATATTGTCCCCTAAATGGTTTCTAAGTGGCTTCAAATTAACAAGTTGGTGCTTTTAGACAAGAAAACCTATTAAACAAGTACAAATAAATGAACAAATTTTAATTTAACCTGTTTTATACCTTCAATTAGTGCAAAATAAAAGTACCAATATTTCAGTCAAAGGCTGTTGATAACACTAAATTCCACAAAAAAATCTACTTAAGTAAAGGAAATCTGTTTTCTCTTTTAAGTTGGATATTTTGACCCTAATTATGCCTTTACAAACCATCTGTTGAACAGGTTTTGTTAAATCATGTGCATAATAATCACTTTAATAGACAATACATTACCATTTTTGGCTAATTTTTGCTTATTTTGGACTAAAATTTAAAAAAAATTTGAACTTGTTCCTATTAATTTGCTTAATTGTGGCCCTAAATTCAGCAATTGGGGACAAAATCTAGTTTTCAGCCAAAGGTTTTCATTGTCATATCAAAACTTTGGGAGAAATTGATCCAAAGTTCAAACTGATCAGTACAGTTTAAAATTTACCTTATTTTTGGCCTAATTTTTTTTATCGAAATTTAATTTTATGCCCATGAATATGCCAAATTCATTGCGAAAAGTAAAGATGATCATACAGAAAGAAAGTTAAAATGGAATAAAGACAGGAGAACACTTTCCTGTGATTGTGTGTTGTTTTTTAATATGTGTATATAGAAAAATGCAAAAAGTGCTGACTTAGCAGTTTTTATAGTGTCCATTAGACAATACCTTCTTTTTGAGTACTGCCTTCAGTTGGTTTCAACAAGAAATACCACAATCTATGCAAAAAATAACCTTGATGTACTCTCAAAAATAAAAATCCACAAAACATCATCTAACATATAGGTAGCACAGTAGTAAATGTTTGGCTATAGTCGAAAACACTAACATTTCTGTGATTTGCATACCTTTCTAACATTGATCAGCATTTACCTGGACTAGAAAATTAATAAACTTTCATTTACCATTTAAAAAATATATGCCATATATATCCGTGACCAATTCCTTTTTTCGCTAGTAAGAACATTTTGAGACGCTCCCACTTTTACATGCAATTTCTAATGCAGTGAATGTAAAAATACTACATTGTTTAAAAAATTACCAAAATTTTATCTTGCAAGATCTGAGAAAAATTTTACCACTTTTTAAAACTTAATTTATGCAGGAGCTTACAGCTAAAAAAATTGTACACATCTAACCACTATTTACCAAATCAGAACACAACGAAGTATTCAGTACTGTACTTAATGTAGGGTACACAATCTGGTAACTTGTTACTGGTACACATTTACTACTGTTATGCCTCAAGACTTGCATACTAATATAAAATTAGAAACGATATGTCAGTGGTTGAGGGAAAATTCAATCGGAACTAAAGATAAACGTAAAAAATTTCAAGGAGGGGGGACAGTTGCATCATAAATATTAAAATTCGGATGTGTGTATAAAAACAAATAAAGGCAATGCAAACACTATATACATTATAAATAGATATTATTCATATTTATGAAGGCTATATACAAGAATATCTTTATAAAGATAAACAAAATTTCTCTACCATTTTAAACATATTTGTTTAATTCCAACGAATTTCAACTGAGGAGACTAGACATACATGTGTTGATCTAGTGAGCACCGATGATCCAGATTTAATGTCTTTTTCAAACTTTTTTTGGGGAGCGGTTTTGACCCTTACCTTTCTCTAAAATCAAAAAGTTTTTTACCCACCTGATATGTACTAATATCGTAAAATTACATTGAAATCAGATGCAAACTTGTCAGTTATTTTCGGAAATAGTTTTTTTTTCGAAAAATATCTTGTATTTTTTGGCGAGCGTGACTAAAATTTACGCGAACTTTCCCAAAATTTGATAGGCTTCTGATATAGTCTGATAGTCAATATGAAACAGTTGTAGGAAAGAAAGTCACAGGAAAAAAGTCACGGATAAAAAGTCACAGGAAGAAAAGTCACCAGAAAAAAAGTAAAAGGGAAAAAATGTCACAATTTATATGTTGTCTGGTATTGAATGTGGTTTTGGGGTTTTTACATTCACTTGATGACTGCTCTGTTTTTAGGTTTATGTTCTTGTGTATAAAAAGTAAAATGGATATTTAAAGAAATTTAATTTTAATATATATATATATATATATATATCATAACTAATTACAAAATGTTGTCATATAAAAACAAAGAAATACGTAGACATTAGTAGTGCAGTGATTTGTCATGCATTCATTTTCACTACATGTTATTTAATAAATAATTCACTAAAATTTTGAAGCCATATTCTCGGCTTATATCTATGTCTATTACATTTTTTTATATACTTACAGTCCTATATATTCCTTTGGTACACATATTATTAACCGTTAAAGCAGCACAAAAAGAACTGTCAACAGTGATGTTTATTTTCTAAATTGTTTTCTGGATTTTATTAACTTGAAATAAAATGTTAATGGTATTAAATAAGTAATAAGTAATGAAATAATAAATAAGTTTTACATAAAAAATATGACAATAATTATACATAATAAAATTTTCATATTATTACAGCATATGTGACCAAGACAACATATTAATTGTGACTATTTCCTGTGACTTTCTTTCCGTTTACCTAGTTTCATTGAAATCAAATGCAAACTTTAGGAAGTCTTTCATGTAAAAAATGTCTAACACAGATCTGATATGTATTAATATCCTATAGTTTCATTGAAATCGGATGCAAGCTTTATGAATCAATTAAGTTGGACGGACGTCGATCCGACTAACGACTATATCTCCTCCCCACCCAAATCTCGTCGAGCGGGAATTTAGATGATAATTTTTGCTTTTTATTTACTTTTAAAAGTGATGTTGCCATCATCAAAAACTCCAGATTTAACTGGATAACTTATATTATACCTCGCAGTAAACATTTGCAGTTTGATTGGCTCACAGGCCGTAAACATCAGGTTATGTACACGTCTACATGACATATTTTCATCTAGTATGTGGCTGTTGAACAAAAAATGATCATCATAGCCGCCTCCGTTTAAAACGCTTGTATTGCAAAATTTATTCACAGGGTAAAAATGTCGAAAACGATCATGTTTAAAAGATGTAAAAAAAGATATGTATTTGAAATCCCTAAAACAAGTATAATTAAAAAACAATATACTCAAATATCAGTGATATTAGGGTAGGAATATTTCTGGACCGAACGTTGAAACAGAACCACTTACTTGGGAGGATGTAACGTACCTGCACTATCATCATGTTATCATGCCTTCTTTTTAGATGTCATTTCTTTAGACAGCTCCGCTATCATTGACATTCATTCCGATGAATTAAGTGACATTAACGTCAATGACTTCCCTGATTTTAATTCAGTGTCATCAATAGTCATCACATCAAGAAAAATACAAGCTGTATACCACAGATCACAATAATTGAATTTCGTGTGATGCGTGACGCTTCCCTTGTAAGTGCTAAGTTGGTTATTTATAGAACAGTAGACGATTAACATTTGCAAACCCGGGTTATAGTATGGTGAAATCGGGCGGGGGTGGGGGGGAGGGGGGGCAAGCTGGCGGGCGGGGAAAATAGGGTATCTATTTTGTGTATCAACTCCTTCTACAGTTTTCAACCCAGAATTCTAAAACTTCACAGAAAGATTGCACATGTATTGAAGTTGTGCCCCTGCTATTATGCAAGTGTTCCAGGATTTTATCCTAATTTTTCCTTTCTTGGGAACTTTTCAGTGCATTTGCAGAAGATGGTACCTATTTTGTGTAATCGAATCCTCCTACAGTTTTCAACCCAGAACTCTGAAACTTTACAGAAAGATTGCACATGTATTGAAGTTGTGCACCTGCTATTATGGCATTGTTTCCATGATTTTGTTTTCCTAATTTTCCTGCCTTGGGCCTATTTTTCAGAACATTTGCAGAAGACGGTGGCTTATTTTGTTTAATCAACTAATTTTTTACACAGATCCAACAAATAGTAAACCATTCCCTATTTATTACGGCACTTGCTTCGCAACCCGGCCATTTCGGACTTAAATTGCGATTTTTGAAGTTATTGTTCAGTGTTATTTAACAACATAAATACAAATAATTAATGTTATTTATTTGATGGTCAACAAAAATATTGTTTGTTTTATAGTATCCATAGTAACAAATGCAAAATAAGCCTCGAAGTGTTATGAATTGACAAACGTTCTCTACGTATGGGGTGCAGTGTTAATAAATATATATTCATTGAATCAATAATAAGAAATGATGATTTCCCGAACGTAAATCTGTATATAATTTTATTCAAACTTTCATTGATAAAGATATAATGCATTCACTCACAACGTGTATTGCCACAGATATACACAGATGTTTTGTCAATTTGTCCCGTCAAATTGTCCCAATCAGTTTGTTCCGCTTTTTTGCCAATTCATCCCATTTTGGTCAATTTGTCACAAGTGTGTTTTTTTTAATTTGTCCTTTGTTTTTATATACAATTTAAATGCAAAAAATCTTCCTTAAACATTTTTTTTTGGTTATTTTGTATATTGAAATATTTTATGTTGGTTATCTGCAACATCACTTTTGATAGTAAACAAATAGCAAAAATGACCATCTTATAACTTTTTATTCCCATCTCGACGAGAGTTGGGCGGGGATATAGGAATTTAATTTAAACATATTTTATTTGCTCAAATATGCAAATAGGATAAGACACAAGTTATACAATCTTATAAAGTCTTCTCCAAATATAAAATGTGTTGCAAAAGAACGTTCATGGAGCATACATACAATATAATACAAATTATAGTATATATGAAAGATAAGATATGTACAAGGAGATAGAGGGAAGGTATATGGAAAGAAAAAATATTGAGGATGTTAGAAAAATTTAAGAATCAGGATGATGTGATGCTAGCCTATGTGTGTTTCAAAAACTCTGTGTTCAATGCATTAAACAATATAGAACCTTTCTGACCTTTTGATGTACTCAAATACATGTTTAAAAACTTGTTTGTTCTGTTCGGTGTTACAATACCAGGCTACCGGATGTTAAAAATTCTATATTTACTTGACAGTAATTTGGTAGCCAGGAAGGGTTATCAAATAACCTGTCTTTAATATTAGTATATTTAAAACATGCAAGAAATAATGATACTAATCGTCATGGTCAGATCCACAATGACATGATTGATCAGAAATAATCTTAACTCTGTAAAGATCGTAGTTTAAAAATGAAGCTAAGTATCTTAGTTGGGTTAGGACAATATTGAATTTGCGCTGTCCATATTTATAATTCTTCGGAACTTATAGATTCAGGTTTTATTAATTCGGATTTAAATTTAAAGGTATATTCGACATTACGGATGGACATATCTAAGATGTTCCACTGTCGAATAGGTTGATGGTATGAAAGATTCGTTAGCCAGGGACCTTCTTCAATAGGGGATCGTAATGTTATTACCGTTACACATGGGATACACTGACGTGCTTTGTATTGTTGGTGGTATTAGAATACAAACATATGCTGTTGCAGAACTATGTTGTATATTATAAAACATTTGCAGTTTCCTACGTTTTCTACGCTCAGTCAAAGGTTTCCACCCAGTTTCGGTATAAACATTTATTAAATCGAGGTCTCTGCTACAGAAGCGTAATGTTTATATTTACCCCCGACAAAATGAACGATTCGCGCAGTCATGTGTCCAGAAGTGGATAGATTAGGCGGTGGTAGAGTCATGATGTTGGCAGCGATCTCAGATGACAGAACATCAGAGCTTGTGTACGTGCCACACAACTTTTAACGACTCAGCGGTACAGAGACGTCATCTTTCAACCACATCTTCTTCCAAATATCGACGACCAGAGGGAGTCTTCCGGTCCCGATGCATTTAAAAATAGTGACCCTAAACATTTATGTCACTACGTTAAGATAAATTTAAATATATTCGCATGTATCGTAATCGACTTCAGACCCGTATCTGTGATATAATTTAATCTGTTTAATAATATTTAACCTGTTTCCATTGTTTGTTGTATTTATGCACGTCGTACAAGTGATTTGCAGAGGCATTATGCGTAAGTCTGTCCCCGTTGGTGTCCTCTGTCTGTACCATAAACAGCTTTGTTTCTGTGATCTACATTTTAATATTTCATTATATATAATATCTAATTTTCATATTTTATTTCACCAATATTTTTCTAGTCTGACTGATTTGAAAAAAAGAGTTAAACATGTTTTTGTATAGGTTAACATTTGTTAAATTTTCATTTATATGTAGTGTTTATTTTAATAATCCTACCGTCGTATTTTTGTAAATATATGCCAACAGAACTTTTCTATCTCTTACTGATTTTTAGTTAAAAGGGACCAAAAACCTCCCATATTTTTCAACTTTAATATAGATCCTCTTTTTGTAAGTGTAATAGTTTTAGTTGATAGATTCCTCCTTGCAAAAAATAATACATGCATGTAATATTTCTTTGCAATAAATGTGACGAAAAGGGGACAATTGTTCAATATGTCTCAAGTGTGGAAATTGTTTACTTGTTACATTATCTGATTTAGATGGGATATTGTTAAACAAATTCTCATATTTAATGGGCTTTTACTTGTACGCCAACATATTTTGCACATATCTTTTATTAGTTCGGTTTGTAGTGGCGTGACTGACAGCGATCCAAAATACACGTATTTATATGCATGTACTTTAACGACACTGGTAACATTTTATATCATTTTTCATGGCTAATGCTAATTTATGAGGCATGAGTGACGGTTTTTAAATGAGTTTAAATGTTTTATGTATACCCTTTTTGTAAAATATAAAAATGTATAAATAATATTTACTTAATTTTATCGCGTTTTGATATAAATTCTTGAGAGGTAGGCAGCGATCGACTCCAATCTTAATTGACAAGGATTTTCATGATATACCACAAAATTGCTGAAAGTGGCGTTAAATAACATTCAAACAAAAAATGTCCTTGAAATTCATTCGTAAATACGTTATTAAGGTCAACAGTATTACGAAGGCTGACGCGGGACTTCATAAAAATAACGTTATTTTGGCTATCTTTATTTATATCGTCTTTTCGATGTAATGTTATGTTTTAATAGGTGGTTATATAAGTTTTTAGTCAGTACTTCCGCCACAATAAATTTCCGCCAACTAAATCTTCGGAAACACTTGCACGAATGATTTAAAATTTTGTATGCAGCTTCAAAAGAGAACTTGAAGGAGAGAAATCGAAAATTATGGTGAGGAGACCGGATGGTACCTGATGGAACCCGTCGGTTCACATCTAACAGCCTCTCGGTTTGTGGCTGGGTTGGGCCGAACGGCATCGGCCATAATGCCTTCAAATTTTAAATTCTATACACGATGCGACAGTTTAAGTCTCGTATCTCCTGTTGCTTGGTATGAGGTCCCGATAGCCAAATCTTATCGAATACTGCCGATTAAATCTTGTACATGTATATGCACCATATTTGAATAAAGTTCCAGAGGAACTAGTTTAACTTCTGGTATAACTTGTTTTCCACGTTTAATGTTTTGTTGTGCGAGACGTGAATAACGTGACATGTATAAGTAACTTCAAATGTTATTACTTGTCGTAAAAGGCTGTCTACCTTTTGTTATTGATTGTCTGATTGGATAATATCAATTCATTTAGTACTAGAAAAACCATAAAGAAATTGCGCGAAAAATCACGAACTTCATTCATCGATTATTATATATAACAAGACATCCAATGAATCTATCAATCTTAAGTATAAATACAGACTTCAAGTATAATACTGACGTGACGTTGTGATAATATAACTGTGGTGGAGCATGATTATGTAAAAGTGAAATCGTACAGAATTAGGTTCGATAACTCGGTTTTTTCAATGATCGACTGTTGTGTATCATTAACAGCAAAACTTCAGAATATATCAAACTGCTATTATAAATAAAACATTTTAGTTTTTTTCCATTTTAATAAATACATATTTTTTTATATTTTATCATTAATGTAGTTTCTCGTTTATTGTTTTTTTCCTGGGCATCATTATTTTTTTTCTAAAAATATTTCTAATAGTCAGCGACATTATGCGTTAATTTATAATTAACAAAAAAATCACATAAAATTATCATTGAATTATGGTTACTTAATAACATTTGTGGCATTTGTGTATTTAGAACACCTTTAGAGTAAAAATTTAACCCATGCTGCGACAAAAAATGGGGATATTTTTGTAATTAATTTTTATAGAAATATTTTATAAATGTAAATCACAAAAATAGTTAATTACCACATTTTCAATTCAAGACAAGACAAAGCAATTGCAGCAAATTGTACTCTTTCTAATGACAGTATTTTGGAAGTCAATACTCTTAAATGTTGTTTTGTTTAATTGTTAAGATATGTATTGTTTGTTTGATGGTGTTTAACGCCACTTTCAGCAATTTTTCAGCTATATAATGGCGTCCAGTTTTTATTGGGGGAGGAAGCCGGAGTACCTGGAGAAAATCCCAGACCTGTTAAAATATGTAAGAAAAACTTCAAGAACAGATTATACGAAATAATATGGTTTTGGTTTGTTTCAAACCTGGTGTAATTTGAAATATTCCTTATAATTTAATTTAAAACTATAAATTTTGACAATTTTGACTTGAAAAACAACAACGGCGTCATAGAACGGCGTAAGAATAGTGCGCATGAACAACGCAAGCTTTATGACATAATATGTGTTTTTGCATTTAAATTGGCCAATCAGATTTCAGCTTAAAAAGCAAATTAAATTATTTTAAAATGTTACAACTATTTTGCAATAACCGGATCATAAAAATGCCACACAACCATATCCGAACGCAGACGTATGCGCCATGTTTGAAATTGTAACATTTGCGAATTTCAAACGAAATGGGAAGAATAAAGATAAGCAATTTAAGTGTTTAAGTGTGAAAATTGAAAAATAAAATGTATTTACTATTTGTATATATATACATCACATAGTTTATAAATAGCGGTAAAATAGATGTTGTTCTATTTGCATCAATAGCAGAACGAAAATACAGATAAAGAAAATATCAAATTTTTCACAAACAGCTTTAAAAAGTAGGGAATTTTTTTGTGCAATGTTTTCCTTTTTTGTGTTCACTGACCAATGCACTTAAATAAATAGAAGTCAATATGTAGAACGTAACATTACTACACTAAAATACTGATTCCCAGGAAGAATGTGCAAAACAGCTATATTGTATGTATTTAACAGGATATTGACATTTAAATCGTCTCTATGTTTTTCTATTGAGTAAAAAAACCCAATATGACTGACAAATAAATCAAATAAGTTAAATGATGTCGCACTTGGTTGTAGATATACTGTAATGCGCATGACCATTTTAAGATAAAAAAATGTCTTTGATTTATTTCGCAATTATTTTACAACCAGGATTTAGGATTTTAACTCTCAAGGCTGACTGATAAAAAACATAGATAACTGATGTAAACATTTTTATGTGAATGTATTAACATTAACATTTTATCGTAATTTAATATTTAAAAAACATATTAACATTTTCCTGTTTAGATAATGTTCTATATACATACAGAGTTTGTAAAAGAAATCGTCATGCCTTATATAATTGTAAGCAAACAGCAAAAATAAAACAACACCCCCCCCAAAAAAAAACCCCAAAACAAACAAACAAAAAAAGAACAAACAAACTATACAAAGCAAAAAACAAACACAAACACAAAAGTAAGTAATACTGGATGTATGTATGAGTTTTAGTTTTTACTTATAATTCTTACTTTTATCATGTTCTTTATATAGCTGAAATATTGCCTTCTTGAACTTAAACAACAATCCATCAATCAATCCATGGATGCGCTGAAGTGTATTGTCATGTTCAGTCAAACTCATTCTAGTCAGTGAAAAGACTAACAATTGAACAGAAAACTGTTTTACCTTATTTCCTATAACAATCACTAAGTATATACGTCATCAATTTAGTGACAACCAACACCTGTTTTAGTCGCTAAGTCGTTAACAGTAGCTGTGTCCTGTCTTGACATTCTTAAAGTTGACGCACGATAAAAAATAATGTTTGACTTAAAAAATATTTGTATAAGCCTGGTGCTTCTGTATTGTTAATATTGATGATTTAAAAGTTAATAATTGGAAAGATGAAGTCATCAATTTTATCGTATAGTTTATAGTGTATGTCCTTGGTCTTTGGTATTTGCACGTGTAGATGACTTCGACACACAACATTCAGAAAAATCGTTCGATATCTTAATAATTGGCTGTCCGGCGAAAATTATAAAGATAAAAAGTTGAAAACGAAGGGAAAAATGTTAGAAATAAAGAAGCAAATTACCGAAAGTGACGTTAAACATCATTCAAACAAACAATATATAAATATAAATATATATACAGTGCATATTTATTGGAATCAATATTTGGTTTACAGTCAGTAAGTATGTTATATCGTTACTTATATAGAATGATCATAAACAAGCACACTCTAACTAATTATATACAGGCTCCAAACAATATTGCTAGCAGGTTTTGTTTCCATTGGTTGACCGGTTTCAGAGAAGAAGCCTTTTAAACTTTTTCCCATACGGTCCATTCACACTTTATTCTGTTAAAACCCAGTTATGTTAAACTATGTTTCTTTCTTGACAAGTCAACGTAATTAATCTGTCAGAATAACAACAAATGCTTGTAAACATTTATTTATAAACTTGAAAACTCGGTTACTATCTTCGGACGTAAAGCTAGTTTTAACCTTTCTAAAAGATAAGGATCACTTTCATGAAGACATACATTGTGTTGTTTGTATTTATTAAATTCCCGATCTACTGACGTTTCCACGTGATCATAACTATCTGTATGCACAACAATTAAATGGTTGTAATTATGCAGATGAGTTTTCTCATGTGCATATTTAAATGCAAATATCTGTGATTGGTTCCAATTACGCGGCTCTCGAGTTATTAAAATGGTATGCAAGGAAGAAGTGACAGCCGTAATGACGTTTTTCAAAACAGTTTCTCCGGGATTAAAATCCTGATCAGGTCTGATAACCTTATAATGGCTTTTTTCTAAATCGGCTATCAGTCTAGTTTTTGTCAAATTCTGTTCATTTTCTGAAAAACATACAAAAACGTCATATATTTCACCTCTTATTCTACCATCATGGACAGGATGAAAGAAGTTCAATGCCTTTTCCGATAAATTTGGTTCCGTCCTGAATCTACTTGGATATGATGATAGAATGTAAATAATTTTCTCTAGGAACAAAATGTTATTGAATTTTAAACACTGGTGAAGCTTTAAATATTTATTGAAATCCTTTGAAATATTTCTTAATTTGCTCTTATCACAGATGGATGTAGCAATAAGGAAATTTGATCTGCTTTTAATTTTGTCTTGACAATCTGACCATATACATTCCAAAATACTCGAATTCGCCAATATTCCGCCTGATAGAACTAAAAGTATATGCTTGCTGTGATAAATAGCGGCTGATATATTCTTTTGTATTGAATATCCAGCAATGAAGTCTTTTGTAGAACTGCTGACGGTAAAACCACGTTTTTTAAGTGGTTGAAGAATATACTTTGTCATCAGGTGTTCAGAATCCATTGTATGTATTACGGTAAGATCGATATTTTCATACTCTTTATGATTTCGGCGATCAAAGGGATGCCACTCCAACTTAACATAAATTAATACTTTTATCTCGTATCTATATATATAAACGAGAAATATTATCAAAATTACAGTAAACACACAAGCTGAAGAAATCACTAAATGGCTCGTATTGATAGTACTGATATTGTCTGAAATCTTTTCTCTACACACAAATTTATTATCCGGTACCGATATGAACTTATTGGCAAAGCCATCTACAGTTTGACAAGTAATCTGCTTTATATTTTCGACATTTTGGATAAAATTTAGGATCCAATGCTTAAGCCACAGGCTACGACAGTCACACGATAGTGGATTATTATGTATGTATAGTGTGCTAAGATTTAGATTCGCCAAGTTTTCTGGTACATAAGACAAGAAATTCCCATCTAGCTTCAAGATTGTTACATTTGTCATGCCGTCAAAAACATTTGGATCAATCTTTATCAAAGTGTTATTTGATAATAGGAGCTGTCTTACATTGAACAAGTTAGACTGGGAGGTTAAAACCGAAATATTGTTGTTTTCCAACCTGAGGTCGACTAATCCGTGTACAACAATTGTAGGCAACGTTGTCAAATGTCTTCCCCTACAATCAATTATTGTAATGGATTGATTATACCTTAAATAACATTCACATGAGTCTGGACAGTAATCGCCATCTATGTTCAAATAAGTATCCTCTGGCCTGATGCTAAAAGCAGGTGTTCCAAAAAATTCGAGAGGAAATGTACATAACCATTCCTTGAAGAAATATTCGTTTCCATTGAATTCACCAGACTTGACAGCTTTGTCTAATACCATCTTGAATGGGACGACATCAGAAAAACACGATAAAGGATTTTGCTTCAATTCAAACTTGAAATATTTCAGTATATATCTTAAAACATTTGATTCTTCTATGAGCCATTCGTCTGGGCTAAAGTTGATTTTGAATTCAGTTACATTACTTCCTGTTAAATCGATCAAACGCGTGGAACTTTCATAGTAATCTTCTATATGAACAGTCGTACTCTGCAACGCCTCGACCAGAAGATATACATTTACTTTCTCTTTAAACATTGTAATAGAAGATATGTTTGTAAATTTAAATTCTGCATTTCTTAACCCTTTTACATAAAATAATGCGACAGGAATGGCTTTGAATGGATTATAATTGAAAATTAAATGCTGTAAATTGAAACTTTCTGCTGGGAAAACTGACCAATCCAATGTAGCCAATTGGTTGTTTTCCATATTTAATGTGATTAAGTTGAAAAGAAAATAGAATAATTTACAATGTAAATATTCTATTTTATTTTTAGCGAGACTTAGAAATATTAAACTTTTTAAATCGTCAAAAATGCCACAAGGCAGTGATTGTATTGCATTCGAACTCAGATCTAGGTATTTTAATTGTAATTTTCCTTTAAAGCAACCACTTTCTAATTCTATGATTCCATTATCATGTAGATCTATAACTTGTACATCTATAACGTCGGCAAACAAAGCAGCATTTATTCTGGAAATATTATTTTGCACAATTGCAACAGAATGCAAGCTACCGTTCATATGAATCATACTTGGTATTAGTGTTGACTGTGTTACTGTAAGTTTCCTGACAAACAAATTGGCAGGAATACTCACATGCATGAATGTACTGTAATAGCATTGAAAAAAATCTGACCTTGAAAGGTTGTCAAAAAGTGTAAATACTTGGTGTGACCAAGGATACATTATATCGCCAGACACATCACAATATGTTAATTCAAGATCTTGTAAATTAGGGAATAGCTCCTGTATGATCGTTAGTCTTACAGTTCCATTTAGACAATCGCGCAAGACGACGTCTTTAATTTCTGGAAATTTTGTCATGCATCTAAAAATGTATTTCAAAGAATCGTGTATATCACTAAACACCGTCCACAGAGTAAATTTTGAAACTTTGTTTAAACCTCTACAGGACATTGTGACAGTTTCGTTCATATTTGGAATTTCGAATCTAAAAAGATGGAAAGCGCGGGAATTCGTAAGATATAAAAATGTGTCCATCTGTTCCATGTGAAATTTACAAGCGTACACTTCAACATGCCCAATTACATTTTCTAAAGCGTTTGGACAATTAGAAAAATCCAGACTGATGGATAGGTTGTCTGATAGGCATATGAACGTGAAGGCAGCAAAAGTAATTAAGCCATCTTGAAAATTGTACTTGTTAAAGATAGCGTCAACATCTAAAACACATTCATTGGAATTCGTCATAGAATCAGTAGAAATAATTAAGGCGTTGCATAAAGGTAATGCAGGTTTATCTAGAGTACGGTACAATTGTTGATAGGAACATTGAAAAATATTTAGTTCGCATGGTGTTGTCCGATCTACATCCAAAGCATATAGTAACATTATGAATGGAAAACTTAATTCCATTGTAATTAGGTATCAGTTTATACAAATGCCCTTTGAAGTAGTTGAGCTGAAAGAAAATGAGATTAGTTGTATTTAAGTATATTGAATAGGATTTGGTTTCACATCAGGAAATAATATGTTATGATAAATAAATAAATAAATAAATAAATAAATAAATAAATAAATCGAATCTTACGCGAGTATCTTAAGCAATAAACTTCCATTACGATTACAGAAACATACGAGCTGTTTATTTATCCTCTTAATCTGATTAGAAGTAACAATTATACTTCTTACATAAAGCAAATCAATGCGTAATAACAACACTAACAGGTTTGTACTCCTGCATGTCGTGCCGAAATCGAACTCGAATTCGCAGCCACAGCGTTCTCATCACTGAAATATCTTGTAAAACGCGCAATATAATTTAACATTAATCATACGGTAACTAGCTGCGGGATATTAAGGAGATAAATCATAGTTTTATAACAATTGAATCGATTTTAAGTGGGAGCCGAGTGGTTAAAGAAGTTAGTCATCTAGTATTTACCACGTGCTTTTTACACCGAGTTTGCGGGTTCGAGTGCGGGGAAGGTGTATTCAACTCTTATTTAACTTGACAAGCATGGCAGTTTTATTACGCGGGTCGAGGGTTTTTTCCGGACACTCTGGTTTCTTGCCAAATCGAAACTGGACGCCATGATAGATAAAAATTGCATTGAATGGCGTTAAACACCATTCAAACAAACAAAATTCAAGTTTAAAAATTATTTTATCTTCAAAAACTTACTGTATGCAAACGTTTAATCCTTGTATCAAGACTTGTAATTCGGCATAAATCTTATGTAGAGACACCGCAGTATTTTGCAGAAATCTTTGAATTATACACAAAAATTCGGGAATATTTATTTCATCTGGTTTCATCCTGTAATCTCAGGAAGAATATGAATGAAATACATAAATTGACGCAATAATTCAAGATCCGGTAATTTGCCTATATATAGATCAAATCTTATTAAATAAAACTTCTACATAATAAAAAATATACATCAATGGTATACTACACTTAAACAAATTTTTGGTTGAATGCGTTGACACAGTTTATTTGTAGATACATAAGGCATATCTTTATCTACTTGTTGCTCAATCATTTTAAAGGAGTTAAAAGATCGATTTAACTTTTTTCTTAAAAACTTTCCCCAACAGTGGCTTGGCGTTTAATTGCGGTTGCTCATGCGTTTCGCAGATTAATCAAAATTTTAAATATATTATATTATTTAATAAATTATATTCATACTATCCGAACACTTCATTTTGCATTTATACGCAGTTTTTTTTAGGTGATAAACAAATTTTAGCATTTCAGGTCAGAACACGTAAACAATGCAAAAAAAAATTGCACACATTAGGAAACGACAAAGAAACGATTTGTCCGTATAATCAATTTGAATGACAACTGCATACAGAAAATATCACTTATACACAGTACGCATTACAAAGTTAAACATGTTTATCATTTATCCATAAAAACTTTCTGAAGTAAAGTCTTATAAAAAGATTTCAAACGGGTACTTATTGTTATATATTGTTATCAGTAAGTAGTTTTATCTGTTTCATAAAACTGCACTCTTGTTAAATGCTAAATAGTAAATTGTCACATGAAGAATTGTGTTTTATGCCATTTCCATTGGAGAAGGACGTTGGTCGCTATTTCTACGATAAAGCGCCCATTGTACAGCTAGAGAATGATGAAAAACAAAAATGTGAAAATAGACATTCTTTCTTAATGTTGATAATGTTCAAATCTTGTACAATAAAAATTGGCATGTAATATTAAACTTTTTTGGAAATAAAAAAGATAAAAGTATACATATATACCCAACATAAAAAGCAACGTTATCAGTGACGTTTTACACCGCAATAAAATTCCACGTTTTAAATTTCATGGTTTAAAGTTTTTTTATTGCTGTAGATCACAAAATAATTTAAAAGCAGAGGATCACTATGATCGAAATGCAATTATTTTGAACATTACATTTCTACGTACCAAATAATCAACCGGTCTTTTATTTAACAAAATATTTATACATGTGCGTATTGGTAACATTCCAAGGAAAACCAGCAACTAACAAAAAACACCGATTTCAGTGAAAAAAATGAATAATTTAGCGACCAGATGAGACGACGGAGAGCCTGTGTCTTGATTATTTTATAACTGAATGGTATTTTATGAATGTATTTTGCGAAAATGCATTTTGCGTAAACTTTTTTGCGGGCCTCGGTTGCCGAGTGGTTAAGGTAGTTCGTCTAATATTGATCACGTGGTCTGTAAACACTGAGATTGCGGGTTCAAGTTTCACTGCAAGCAGTGTGTTCTCGACAACAATGTAAATTGAGCAGGATTGTCAATTTTCCTACCTAAGGTCGGGGTTTTTTCTCCGGGTACTCCGTCTACCTCCACCAAAAAGTTGCCATATTTTAAATAAATATTATATGTCAATATGTGCATTTTGTTAGTTTTATCTATTTTTTTTAATAATGTATATATATTTTAATATCAAGTATTGCAAAGAAAACCGACGGAATAACAAGGGCCAAAAGTCAAGGGACAGTTACAAGTCTGGATAAGGACAACGCAACACAAAACCAAAAACACAAAAACAGAAAGAGAGTAAACATAGCCTTATCAAAACCATTGGTGCACTCAGGTGCTTCGGACGACTATTTACATACATGTATTGAGATTGCATCATCTGGGGTATTTAGATATATTTTTGTTTTTCATTTATTGTAAATAAAGTTAATTTTGATGATTTTGGTTATTATTCTTTAATGTATAATTAAAAGGATGTTAGCGTTCAGGAGTGCAATTTTAATCAAGCGTGGTTTTCTGTCCGCGTGAAATTTTCTCCGTTCATCACGTCCAACGTGCACTATTTTTTCGTGCAACATATCAGTATTTAAATCCCAAATGTCTAATTGCCATGTCATTTAAAGTAAGCATGAAAAGGAGATGGATATTAGAAGCACAGAGATGGCACATCATCGGCATGCATTTCACTGTTATGTCTTAAAATGCAATAGGACGTCAGCTTGGCTATCATTATACCTTTTTTCATGTGTATGGAATTAGTAATATTATTAACTGTTGGACCAAGATTTTTATAATATTTCCAAGTACAAGGACATAATGAAGGATACCCAACAGAAAAACATAAATTTATTTTTGGATTTAAGCTTTGAAGTGGGAAAAGGGAGACGAGTAATAGACACTTAAATTGGTAAGTAGTATTTCTTTATACAAACATTTTAATAGACATTCACTGCAACGATCCTATAGGAGCATTGAATACATAAATTAAATAGCTCGATGGCCTTCATGTACATTTAGATGCAATTACATTTTTTGTTGTTAGACAATAACAGTTTAAGATGGACTGCCTAAACGGTAACACAATCTAAGGCAATCACTTAAAGAAAAATAAGAAATATGGCGATAACAACACAATAATAAAAACTAATCTGAAATAAAGAAAAATGGACATAGTAAGGAGCATCATTTTCATTTAGGACGAAATTAGTTATTTACAACTAATTCATTGAATGCAAAAATATCTACACTTACTTGGACAGTGACAAAGAAAACACATACGGCCGGCTTTAGGTCAATGGGGCCTTCACCTTGATTGGGGGGTCAGTTTACAAATAGTCTAGACAATAAATTGCATTGTGATGCCGCCGTGGTCAAGGGGCGTTTAATTGTAGTTATTCATGTGTAACTCAGGTTAATCAAACTTTTTTGTATACATAATTTTCAAACAGTTCATCTTGGCGATTACATAGTCTTCGTTTAGGTCACAGACAAATGTTAGCACATTTAGAGTTGCAATTGTTTTCTGATTTCTCCATAAAAACTTTCTGAATTAAAATCTAAAAAGATTCCAAAGAGGGTCATTATTTTTAGGTTGAGTACCTGTAAGTAGTTTATCTTTGTCATAAATTACACTCATTTTAAATTTTGACTATTTAGACGTAAATTACCGAATGAAGAATTGTGCTTATGCCACTAGCATTGGAGAAGGACTCGGGTAAAAACAAATCGGAGGAAATCTGTTAATTTTTAGAAAATATGGTAAAATGACCAAAAAGTCATTAGTTGTATGGGATACATACCACGAGCACTCAAAAAATTGTCGTTTGTTAATTGGAATACATATTAACGTCATTTTCTGCCTATCTGGAAAACCATAGTTTGTAGTTTTTCTTATAGGAAGACGCAGTACCCGTTAAAATATCTGACCTTCGTCAGGAAAACTTACACTGACATCATTATCAATTGAGATTGAAGCACACTCTGGCTGCAGCAAGACTTGAAACATCAAACTCATAGTTGAAAGGAACGTGGCCAAAAATAGATGACTAATTTCCTTAACTACAACGTGGGACAAGCAGTGATAATTCATTGAATGTGGCTTAAGAAGGTTTCAACAAGACTTAGCATAAATGTGACATATAGGACTGATATAATGATACAGTTCTGACATGTTGTATGTTATCTTACTTAACTTGTTTTATATGCAAACTAGGATGCCCTGTGAAAAGCAATCATAATTATAACCCATTTGAAACGTCTAGACTATAAGTAGTTTGACTAGATGGTATGTCAATAGAATAATGTACTGTTGTTAGGGTTTCGACTCACTCTGGCTTGTTAATGATGCATAAAACCCGTTGAAATTTTAACAAAAACTCACAAGGTGGAATTTCTTTCGTATGGTGAGTGTTGTTCGTTAAGTCATGTCAATATGGATTTTCTATTTAAATCTACATTATGGAACAATTCAAAAAGTATCAAGAAAAGTTTCAAGTTTCCTAGTGAAATTAAAGCAGGTTTTTGTCAGGTCTTAATTAGCGTTGTCTTGTTTGAAAGCTTCTAATATGGGTTTATTAGCACCTTTAAGTATGAAATTAAGAATGTACTGAACTTGTTTATCAGCAAGTAAACTATTGATAAATAAGCACATGTTGTACAAAATATTCAGATAAAATGCATGCTGTGAATATAGAAGCTTTTGATTTGATATGAACACATTTTTAATTTATTCTTAAGTTCTTCCTGAATATTAAATCAAACTTGTCGTGTTAAAAACTATCAAATAAAACATTTTAAATCGTAAGAGTAAATTTCACATATAAGATGTCTGAAAATCAGTTGCCAGCAATTCGGTTTTAGCAATAAAAAAAATATTTATGATATTATCAGAACAATACAACTTATTACTTGAGTATATCACAAAAAAAATCCTGTAAATTGCAAGACACAAACCAATTTTACACCTCCGAATGACGGACATTCAGCTGTTTAACTTAATGAGATATATGTTTTGGTTTTAAATACTATTTGTTTGGTAAACCAAATTACCAGATCACCAATTACAAAATTTTGGGCATCGGTGGCCGAGTGATTTAGGTAGTTCACCTATTATTGATCACGTGGTCTGTCAACACTGGGGTTACGGGTCTCACTGCTGGCAGGGTACACTTGACGCCAATCTTAATTGACAAGATTGCCAGTTTTTCTACCGAAGGTGTGGATTTCTCCGGGTACTCCAACTTCCGCCCCCCAATCGAACTGGACGCCATGATGTAGATGAACAATTTGCTGAAAATGGCGTAAAACACCATTCAAACAAACAAAACCAAAAAGTGATATCAAGACTTGAAGTCTAATACAAACTACAAATTAATGGTTTCGTCCAGCGTTCTTAATTAATCTATCGTTGTTTTAATTTGAAATTTATTAACTTTTGATCACGTGCCAGTCAACACTGACACGGGTTTTGTGAGTTCGAGTCTAACTGCGGCCATGGTATGCTGAACTCCTATTGACAGGGATTACCATTTTCCACTTACTCCTTAATAAAAAAAAACTGGACTTCTTGATATAGCCGAAAGTGGCAATAAACACTATTAAAACTAATTAATATCGAATAACATGCAAGATCGCATTTACGAAAGCATGTCCACTGTACAACGCTACTATTGCTTTTATTGTCACTTATATTAGTGAAATAATAACTAATTATGCTCTTAATTTAATGAGTCAACATCATAATCAAATTAGCTACAATACTGTTATACTTCCGACGTAAATGTGACGTACGACATACAATGGTACAAAAATCCACAATGCAAAACAATATTCTGTGACAAAAAAAACTTCATAGTTGTGGAGTTTCAAGTTAATAGAGCAAATACATGAGTTATATATCTTTTGTGCAATCTTTAATAATAAAGTTTTATAGAATACATACATGTAGTTCAAAGAAACGTAAATTCCTAATAAATATATTTGTGTCTAGCCTGGCGAAAACAGTATTTTGTGCTTTTGATCACGTCCCTGTATAATCAGCTATTAACACTTTTTAATTATATGTTACTATTTCCTTCTAGAAACGAACTGAGCATGAAGAATAATATGTAAATTACCATATAATTAAATCAAAAATACAATCTATGCGGAAATGCAGGGATAACACAACTGTTTCTTTTAATTTTCCCTTATTTGTTTATTCAAAAAACTGAATTACGTTGGATGTTTCTTGCTATTTAATCTGATGCCGTGAGTTGAAAACACAATCCATTTGACGACAGTAATTGTCTGGAGCAGACATGCAATCTGTGTATTTATTGGCAAGTCATTTTCTATTTTATATTGTAAAATAACTCGTTTTGTGTCAAAGTTTGAAAACGTTGTTATTCAAGAAATATTTTATTGTATTATTTGATTTTATTAACCATTTTGTTAGTTCTTTATTGTGTTAATGTAATAAGAGCCAGAATCTCTCTAGACCATAATAATGAAGAAGAAGTTAAGACAATCCTTATTGCCACAACAAGAACTATTTTGAGGCTGTGTCCTTGTGGGTTGTCTTTTATTCTAAAAATCTTATTTTGTGAAATTGCCTTCCAATAGAAGTCTGGTCATGTCGTTGCTATCTTTGTTTCCGTGCTTTCGCGATTAATAGATAAATAAACTAAATTGTGTGCAAAAACAACATACTTTTACTTCATATAATTTTTAAGCATATTTAAATAATTATTAAATTAATTAGTGTCAAACCTGACGAATATTGTATTTTTAAAAGCTAATTAAACGTAATTAAACGGGGTTGATTATTTTTAATGATTCAAACCTCCACTTTCATTGTAATACCTAAATAACACAAAAATGCAGCAATGTATCAGTATCCAGACATGACATATATGTTGTCTATTACAAATCCAATATTACACATGATGACAAAGTAAGTTTGTCATTACTAATCACTAGGTACTTGCCTCACGTCTTCATATTTTATCTAATTTTATTGATTTTAAGCTGCATATAATGAATGGAAGCATAAAATTGAGAAAAACTAACAATTTCAATTCTGTAACATGTCGATTAAGGTATTCGACCCATAATTGAAGTTACCGTTAAATTTTATTTTTGACCAAGAAATACAGCTTTATTAAATCAATGTATTGCTAATTAATGATACAAATTAATATATTGTTTTATTTGAGTCATTGTATACAGTTTTAAGCAAAAAAAAAGTTAGTTACTCAAATTGTATTTCCGATGTTTGCCGAACATTACCGAGGTCTGCTCCATTGAAAAACAATAAACATCCGGGACACCAAGTATGATCACGTGGTCAATTACGGTCCGGATACCTTAGGTATTTTGAATTTCTTAGTATCCACATTTGATTTACTCCACTCTTGGAATTTAACGTATTTTATTTGCAGGTCTTACTTGGTGCAAGTGCTCTTGTCCAATGCCAAAGATGTAATGTTCAAGAGGCAGAGAACCCAGTTGCTGGCATTAATTTGAATGAGACAGAAGAATATCCTGAGTAAATAAAACAATTAAATCAAATAAATATGCATGAACGAAATGACATGTACAAAGGTTAATAAGTAACAGTGAGTCTACCGATTAAATTCAATATAACATACGTAACTATAAAAGTTGTATAACCATGATGGTTAGCGCTGCTGGTGGAGTTTTTATTCCCCGAGGTTAGCCCGCTCCGGCATTCAACACTTTTGTGTTGCAGAACAAATCAAGGCTATGAAATTGTCCCTGTAAATTTCAAAATTGTCAAAACCCTAAGGTTCTTCTTACCCCAGGTATAAGTTGATAGGCATAATTTGGTTTCCAGTTCATCATATTTTGGTTTTATTGTTCTATGCTCTTCATATTCACATAGTGTTTGGCATTTAAAATTTTTTGGATAGAGCACCTCTTATGAGTCTTAAATAGACGAAGCGCGCGTCATGCATACTTAATTTATTGCATGTCCCTTTGTTGTATTTTTGATTATAGATGTGGAGTCCACGTCATTTATTTGGAAAACGGCAAGTACTTCACTAATGACTTTTTCATTTTCATTTTTTTTAAATATAGAAGTAAAATCAATGAGGCACTGGCCGCAGATGCTAGGACAGCAAAATTAATCGCTGCGGCGGCAAAAGAAACAGAAATCCAAACCAAGTTCGAACTCAGTTCTCAGTAAGTATTTTAATAGTGTATTGACATAGGGACAGTGTAGGATTACAAATGGGAAAAAATGCGCGGCTTAATTTTGTATTAAAAAACTAAAATGTAGTTAGTTTGAGCATGAGGTTGTACGTCTTGAATTCTTTTTAACAAAAATAATTAAATATTGTCGACAAGAGAGCTGCGGCTTTGGTAAAGATAACATACAGCCTATACCTAGTCGTCGATAAATGCAAAATGTATATATAATGTAATTTTTACCTAAATTTAACAGGGTTTCAATAGCCTCTAGCCTATGCAGATCAACATTTTATCAATTTTTTCCACGGAGATGGACATACGTAGATGCCACTAGGATGAAGTGTTGGATTCTGCAAAATTGGTGGACCTCTCCCCTTTCTTACGTGGATTGCCCGTAAGTAAATTTATGTCCATCCAAACAAAATAAAAAGAATTGCTTTTTGGTAGAGAAGACAAATTAAATATCTTTTTTTAATCAACCGTTTTGTCCGTTTACTTGAATTTTAATTGTGAAATTTTAACTAATGTTGAAATGACTTTATGTCTTAATCGTTATAAAAAGGATAAAAGCTCATAGTGTCCATAAGTTAATAATTAAGTGACATGTCCTTACTCTGGAATTATAGGTAAAGGTTTAAATTCAAATTTGGCATGTAAACATCCTATATAGAATTCCATCTTACTTTGAAACATTTACATTTAGTCAGTATATAAATTGTATATTTAATCAATTTCATTAAAAACTTATTTTATAACTGTGACAATTTTGGGGTCAAAACAGAAAGATTTTTATGTACGAATTGTTTTCTAAAATATCTGTAAGTTTTACTCGCTTATACGATATAATGTTTTATACAATATATTGTTTCTCTTGGTAGAAGACAATACTGTAGGAATTTACCTTGTCCTAGCAGATCGCACTACTGTGTTCCAACAAATTATAAAGTGTACATAGCTTGGTTTTGGTGCAATGGAGGCGGTTTCCAGTTCAGAAAATTCAGATTACCGCAGTGTTGTGAATGTCAACGGTTTTGTTTTAACAACGTTATTATTGGTTAAGACAATAAAATAGTTAATATTCTGGTTTTATAGTTTTGTTGATTAAAGATTTGCTTCACGTCTGGTGAGCAGTATCAGGACGATTAGGATAACAAAGAAATCAATCGCACTAACGGGGTGTGCCAAAGCTTATTTATTGCAAATTTTAAAATATGGAATCTGGAAGAGACGACGAAATACGCATTTTACAGCAGCAAGAATACACCTACTCTTTTCGAAATGTGCAATAGTTTAATGTGCATAGAATGTGGCAATCTAAGACAGTTTGCTTACTATTGTCGGAGCTATTCTTCTTGTACTATATTATGACAACCCTTAATCGAGATGGTTTTCCATATTTGCCACCTCGGGATACCTGCTTTGTATGTTGAGCCCTGAAAATCCAGTGACCGGCCGTATTTTGTTTTGAAAAAACACCTGGTTACATAAGGTAAATGTTCATGTTGTATTTGTTGTAATGCTGAGTACATGTTTTAGTATTGTCAATATTTCAAATAATATATGCATTTAAGATTGATCGGTGGTCAATTTATTAATAACACGGTCTTAAAAAAAGTTTTCTCTCTAAAGAGTCATTCAGAAAGTACATGTATTTCATCATATTGTTTCGATTGGCTTTTATAATATTTTTGTAATGAAACTATGGAATTAAACTTTGGGGTCTGCCCAAACAACATTGATGCTTTCAAAGAAAATAGGAAGGAACCCGACCGAACAGCAAGAGCCGAAAGTAAAAGGACTATTACACATCCACATTCATACCAGCATATACAACAGAAAACAGTAAGCAAGAACACAAAACGGAAAGTCAGTAACCCGAACCCTGTAAATCAACAATGTTCGAATCATATATGTTTAGACGTTGCTGCTTTAAAATTTACAACACCTGCCAGAAGAGTGTGCAAACCATACAAAAACATCAAACATTACTAGAGAACAATTAACAAACTAAATGACAGATCTTCTTGTGCATGTAGCTACATTGACCGTCATCATAGTGTAGGAAAATGTTTGCATGAGTTGAAGAAAATCTAGGATTTAAAACTTGAAATTGAAGTTTTACTGTGTCTTTTTATTGTTACTGTCATTACTCCTAAAGTGTATTTCTGAATTTATTGAACTACTAACTTCTGGGATATTTGTTACTTCACCATTAACAACCGGCCCCCTCCCCCAACATCCACACACCGCAAATTATGTTTTTTCTCATATTAATCTTATTAATTCAAAATTAATTATATAGTTTGCGTTAAAATAAAAGTATGCGTTTATCTGCCAGATTTTGTACAATTTTTTTCTTTATCGGTACCAGTGGCAAAGGATTTTAAATATTATCAACTTTGAACGTGATCATAAAAGAATTGTGTCAAGCAAAGTGTAAACCCTTTTCAACGTAGTTTGAATTTAGGTACTATCAGATATATTGCAGGTTGTACAAAAATTGCTTGAAAATACAAAAATTAAAAAAAATAAATAAAGCAGCAAGGACAGTTGACTCCACAATTCGCGGAATTGACATCAGATCACCTATCTATTTTCGCCAACGATTTAGAGCCATGGCTGAAATAGCCGAAATATATTCAAATCTCTCCTACAAATCTATTTAGTCTGCTTAGAAGAGTGAATCACGAGTGCCGTAGAACGCATCAAATTAAACAAATGCGTGTAAGTTTAATCTAAATGAGTTTCGCTTAATTTTTCTATAATAACAAATAGGTGTAGTGGAAGACTCTCAGTATTTGGTTTTTGTTTGTTTGTTTGAATGGTGTTTTAACGCCACTCTCAGCAATTTTTCAGCTATTTCATGGCGTCCAGTTTTTATTGGGGGAGGAAGCCGGAGTACCCGGAGAGAACCCCTGACCTGCGGTAGGAAAACTGGCAATCCTTGTCAATTAAGATTGGAGTCGAGTACACCGTGCCTGCAGTGAGAATCGAACCCGCAATCTCAGTGTTGACAGACCACGTGATCAATAGTAAATGAACTACCTTGACCACTCGGCCACCGAGGCCCCCTCAGTATTTGGATACAGTTTTTTTTCTGGAAAAGGTATGTTTTATAGAAATAAGGCTCGACTTGTAAAACAAGCCAGAAAACTTTTAACTTTATATATTTTGCTACAATTATTTTATGCAAGCCAGAAATGCAATGTTTTATGTAGCTAGAAAACTTTTTTACCTATAGATATTTGTTATAATTATTTGATGCAATGGTAGCACCAATTTGTTGTATGGTGCTGAGGTGTGGGGTTATATAATAAATGATGTTATTGAAACTTTGCACTTAGAATTCTGCAAGTATATATTACAGGTTACGCAATTTACACCAAACTTTATTGTATAAGGAGAGCTTGGTAAAACAACCATGGTTATTTATCATATTTTGCAATACGAATATTTAATATATCAACTTCTCGCTCAGCGATAGCATTATTGCAGAGGATCTGGTGTATGCTGTGTAATTTTCACATTTTAGACATTGTACTGGTTTTGCGATCGGTATTCTGATTTTTAGACTGCTCTTTTTTATTGACTTTTGAGGTACTCCAACCACGGTTTGTTTTACCCAGGTTGATATGATTTCGTCACACGTTTTATTTATGAGGTAGGGTCTTTTTTATCATAATTAATGGTAATCGAGTTTGAAAATATGTAAATGTGTTTTACTCTTAATTTCATTGCAGAGCTTTATAAAATATTTTACAGTAAATAGTTCTTTTTGTTTTCCTTTTATAAACATGTGAAGAGCCTCTATTATAAGTGATCACTTTAGAAGGGAACTTTCTATACTTCTTTTTGTCAGTTTCATTGGTCAATTTAGGTTGGAAAAACTTATGTCTTTGATCGGTCAGTTTCTTTTGTCAGAGACACAGTTTAGAAACAATTTTGGGAGTAGGTAGAAAAAGAAACTTTAAAATAAGATATACTATTTTAAAAGTTTTAAGTATACATTTATCCATAATCCCTGATACGTATAAACATTCTGTGACTGTGTGTAAATTTAATAATTAAACGCGAAATACTTAATTCTTTCTTTCTCTCTCTTATGTACCAAGTGTATCACCAATTGTATTTTAAGAGTACAGACATTTTGCATTCTGTATTAAAACCACACCACATCATTCTGCTTAAAACATAATGAATAGATTGATAAATTGTTAACATCTCTTTGACTTAGTTACTTTATGTTGACAAAGATCTACGTGTGGTGGAATGTGGTACTCGCACAATTAATAAACAATGTTGTAAAACAAAGAATTGCAAAATCCTATTGCAAAATAGTGAATTTGATGGGACAATTAATAATACCCGGCACGTTGCATTGTTTTTCATATTCATGAACACATTTTAATGAATTACAAATCATCCACCAGAAAGAGCTGAGCATGATAATAGTACATCTCATAAGACAATTTTTACTTTGACCTTGAACCTATAAAAATTATTTCAAAATGACACAACTCAAAAACTACAAATATGATTTTACTGAGAATTCAGCCCGATATTCATTTGACAGTACTTAATAGCTGTGTAAAATTTTAACAAAATCTGTTTTGAAGTAATCTTTTGAAAAGGCAAATTTTAAATTTTTGTTTGGCCTGACTAAAAAACAACAAAAGGATTCCTCTTAAAATTGAACATTATTCTTCTTTATAGTACTTAACAGGTGTGTAGTGTTTAAACTAAATCTGTTTACGTGTTTTATATTCATCATCTGGAAACCAAAAACTGATGACAAAAACATTGAATTCGCTTAAGTAACAAACTACAAATTGGATAGTGCCATATATCAAACTTTATCATCATTTTACAGTTCTTAACAGCTGTGCAAAGTTTAAACAAAATCATTAGACGCGTTTTCAAGTTATTATCTGGAAACAACCGAAGCACGGACACTCATATTCATACTTTGTGTGTGTGGCGATTATAAAAACTAATAGAGGACTATATTTGCTCGCATTTCACAATGCCACAGTACTCCATATTAAAATGGTTTCATTGTTATATGGTATATATAATAATACTGTTTTTGGTTGAAATAAGATGCCATTCAGTGTTTTCGTGGACGCTATGTTATTGTTTTTATTGTAATGTTCACTAATTGATACCCCCGCTTTCCAATTTTCAAAACGTCACATATATATATTTATCTGATAAAAATGTTGAATATCAGGGGCACAATAGGACTACGTGACAAACAAAATGTGAAAGGCTGTATCAAATTCAAATCAGGGGTGTGGCTGGAGTTGTGGATAAGAGATGGCTGCCCTTATGTGAATGAAAAGTCTATGTAAAATATCAAATGCACAATGAGACTATGTGACAAAGATTCTGTGAAAGTTTAATCGAATTCTATAAAGTGATGTAGGCGGAGTTGCGAATAAGAGAAGAATACCCCTTATGTTGATTACAAATGAAGGATGTAAAGTTGGCACTGGGTTCGATGTTCGATTTTAAGAAACAAATAAATAAAAAGATGTATAATATTGCTTTACATTGTAACAAATGGAACTTTGGACATTTGTAAGGTTCGGTATTAAAAGAATCCCAAAAGGGATAAATGTGAATATCGAAATAATAAAAAAATTAACATACGTGTGAATATGCACAACTCAAGACGACCCTTTCATCTCTTTCAATCTTCGTGCAAATTGCAAAACAGCTTGTATTATATAGCTTTATATGCTAAACAAGAAATTCGAGGCATCTGGACGGGTTTAGAACATAAGGGAGCCCAACAGGAACAGATTTGAATATCGAACTGGTAAACAATCACCCACGTGTGACTATTCACAACTCAAGACGACACTTTTATCCTCTTTAATTCTTCGTGCCAAAGCAACTTGCATTACATACCATTAGATATTGTCAAAAGAAATTTAAGGCTTCTGGACGGGTTCGGTGTGTAAGGGAGCCCAAAAGCAACACATTTGGATATCTTACAGGTAAAAAAATCACATTCTTGAGAATCTGCGCAACTCGAAACGACTCCTTAACCCTGTATCAATTTTCGTGATACTTGGCAAAATAGCTTAAAACGTAGGCCTTAAACTAATCTAAATTTAGGACTTACCATCCTTGTATTGGATTCCTAAATTACATAAAAATCCTTACAAGGAAAGATACATAGCCGGCTCATCTACATGCACTACCAAGAGTTGTCAAAATGGTTGACGAAGATATTATCTGCAATGAAAGAATGAAAGCAAAAAGACTGTGAAACTGTTATTTTCAAAGTAATGTTGATTCTTAAAAATTCAAAATAACACTTTTTAGAAGATATCACGATTCATCCGTAGGAACCTTTTATTTTTCAACTCGTAATACTACCTTGCCGCACGAAAAACTAAAATCTCGTCTTAAGGATATCATACTTAAAGCCTTCACTTTCACATATGACTACAAATATGTAGTTTTAGGTTACGGGAATAGGTTTTTTTCTATTAAAGAACTAAAATGTCAATTATGCTACAGCCAAACAACAGATTTATAGTATGCTAGATTTTCTGACTGACAACATATTTGTAAATTTTGGAGGATGTGATTTTCATAAGACAATCGGAATTCCAATGGGTACAACCTGTGTCCCACTCCTTGCCGATTTGTTCCTGTATTCTTATGAAACTAAATTTCTTCGACGTCTTATTAAAGACAAGAAGATAACTGGTTGCAGATAGTTATCCCAATTTTTGAATTCAGTGTACTGTTAATGTGCTACGACGATTTTTTACATATTAGTGATTAGTGGAATATGATACCCATCTATTTTAATCAACTAACTAACTAATTTTCTATAGTAATGGAAGCGGGAGGTTTGGTATGTCATAAAACATGGCTTGACCCAACATTTCTTTTGAAATACCTGTACCAATAAGGATCATTGAAGTAGTTGCTGTATTTTTGGTTGTTGGTTCTGGAGTTTCTCGGACTTTGATTTTCGGATTGTCTTTTTGACAGTTTCATCTGTGTTCGGTATTTTGTTATTACATGTACCTTCATTTAACTAATTTCTTATTGCAGTCTTATTTTTAAACATAGACCAAAAAGAAATGTATAAAGTGATGCCTTTAACAAATCTATAAATCATTGGCTTGTAAGAAATCTATAAACAGAGGCATTATCCAAATATTTTAAAGTTAGATCATAAACGCACCTGTGAAACAAAGGCCTCAAAAATAGATAAAAACTTCACATATATAAAAGACGTAGGCCTTTAAAACATGTTTTAAACATAGTCCTTCGACAAATCTAAAAAGCATAGGCCTTAACCAAATATATAAAACATAGGCCTCAAGAAAATCTAACGGGCTTGAAACAAATCTATTAAACATTAGTCTTCAACAAATGTAAAGGACGAACCCTTAAACAAATATATTAACCAAAGCCATTAAACAAATATGTACATCATAGGCTTGAACGAATGCATAAAACCAGTCTGGAAGAAATGGCCTTTAATAAATATATATAACATAGGCTTTGAACAATCTTAAAAGACTACGTCTTAAACAAACTACTAAAATATAGGCCCTAAAAATCTTGAGAAAATAGGTGTTATATAAATCTATGAAACAAAGGCCTTGAAAAAAATCTTTAAAATATTGACTTTAAGGAATCTAGGCCTTCAACAACATTTTAAAATATAAGCCTTAAAATGTTAAAAATTAAGGCTTAAACAAATCTATAAATGTTAGGTCTTAAACTGATGTATTTAAAATAGGCCTGAAACAAATCTGTACAATAAAAGCCTTTTAAAAATCTATAATACATATAAACAAATCTAAAAAGAATAGGCCTTAAATATGTTTTTTTAAAATATAGGCCTTTAATAAATCTATAAAACATAGGCCTTAAACAAAATTCTTAAAAAGGGTCTTAAAGATATGTTTTAAGCGATGACTTAAAAAAAGCTTTTAATAATTAGACTTTAAGAAATCTATAAACAAATATGTAAATTCTAATATGACGTCCTGCTAAGCTTAGTAAACAAAGCCGTGTCAAAATTTCAATAAGTTTAGTTCGCACATGTGTAAGCTGTGTGTTTTGTGTAAATGTAAACACTGACTTTAAAATGCAGTTTGTTTTGTGTTATCCATGATTATCGTTATTGTTAATAATGCAGTCATTTCTAGTCTGAATTCTGAGATTTTTATGATTTAACATAATCCTGATAATTACTTTTTAACAATTCTATATTCAAATTAATATGACGTCAAAGTTAGAATTCCGACGTCATATTACGCTAAACTGAAAATTTCTGGAACAATGTAATTTCGTTAAGATTCCTCAATATTTTTGTTTAAAAGGTACGTATATTCAATAAAATGACGAAAATATATGTTTATGTCAATTTTGTTTGCTTTTGGGAATAATCTGAATAGTTTCAAAAACAGTATTACTATGGAAAGCATCCTCTTAGAGCCTTCGAAGTTTTAAAACAATTGTTAGACATATTAGAAACAGATTATTGCAATTGGGCTCTGTGCGAATTAGACCATGGTGAGACCATTATTTGTCTTCATTTAATACCTCGCTATCGCTTGGTATCAAATATAGACAAATATAAGGTCTGACCATGTTCTAGTTCGCATAGATCCCGCTCGCAATAATCTATTTCTTAAACAAAGGCCTTGAAGAAATCCATTAAACATAAGCCTTAAAGAATCTATTAAGGGTAGGCCTTAAACGCACTTGTAAAACGGTAGGCCTCAAAGAAATCGATAAAACATTGGCCTCAAATATGTATCAAAAACGTAGGCCTGACACAAATGTTTGAAACATAGTCTTTCATCAAATCCCTTAAACACAATTTTTAAATCTAGGCCTTCAAAGAAATCTATAAAACATAGGCCTTAAAAAATATGTAGACCTAGGTATTCAACAAATACAAAAAAACATAGGCCTGAAACAATTCTATAGAACATAGGCCTTAAACAAACTTTTAAGATATAGACCTTTAACAAACCTATAACACAAAGGCCTTAAACACATGTACAATAAAATAGTCTTTAACAAATCTACATAGCATAGGCATTTCACAAATTTAACAAAACCATTAGCCTTAAACAAATCTGTAAAACAGGACTGAAACAAATTTCGGTGCTGACAGTCAACAGTAATATCACTGATTTTTTCAGTGATATAGTCATTTGTCTAAATTTACTGCGCTTAAATTTCGAAACTTAAAGAATCTATTAAGCGTACCTTAAACGCATTTGTAAAACGGTATGCCTCAAAGAAATCGATAAAACATGGGCCTCAAATATGTGTAAAAAACGTAGGCCTGACTCAAATGTTTGAAACATAGTCTTTCACCAAATCCCTAAAACACAATTTTTAAATCTAGGCCTTCAAAGAAATCTATAAAACATAGACCTTAAAAAAACTGTAGACCTAGGTATTCAACAAATACAAAAAACATAGGCCTGAAACAATTCTATAGAACATAGGCCTTAAACAAACTTTTAAGATATAGACTTTTAAAAAACCTATAACACAAAGGCCTTAAACACTTGTACAATAAAATAGTCCTTAACAAATCTGTATAGCATAGGCATTTCACAAATTTAACAAAATTATTAGCCTTAAACAAATCTGTAAAACAGGACTGAAACAAATTTCGGTGCCGACAGTCAACAGTAATATCATTGATTCTTTCAGTGATATAGTCATTGTTTAAATTTACTGCCCTTAAATTTCGAAACTTACTTACATTCTAAGGTTTTACTATTTGCAAGGTGTATATAACCTTATCCGTGAGCGCGATTAATGAGTCTTGATAAGGCGAAACGGGCGTCTGGTATCTTTGATAACATTTAATTTGAAACCACTGGGTCGATGCCGCTGCTGGTGGACTGTTAGTCCCGGAGGGTATCACCAGCCCATAAGTCACACTTAGGTGCTGACAAGATTATCATTTATTCGTTTAGTGATATAGTCATTTATCCAAATTTACTGCCCTTAAATTTCAAAAACTGCTCAAATTTTAAAGTTTTTCTATTTTCAAGGCTAGATAACCTCATACGTATTTGGAACAACGTTGTTGAAATTTTGGTGATGAAAGCTCTACAACATCTTAATCATTTTTATTTAAATATTGTTTGGGTCTGAGCGCCACTGATGAGTCTTGACTAGACGAAACGCGCGTCTGGCGTAGCAAACTCTATTAATCTTGGTATCTTTGATGATATTTTTTATGAACGACAGGCCTTAAACAAATTTATAAAGTAGAGGCCTTAAACAAAACAGTGAAATATAGCCCTAAAAAATCGATAAAGCGAGGCCTTACATAAACCTGTAACGCGTTGCCTCAAACCAATGCACAGAAAATAGCCTTTGCGCACCTGTAAAACCTTGGCTTTAAAAAAATCTGTAAAACAAAAATAAATACATGACAGTATATGACAGCTTTAAACAATGCTATAAAACGTAGGTCTCAAACTAATCTGTGAAACATATGCTTTAAATAAATGTATAAAATACAGTATATGCTTTACACAAATCTGTATAGGTGTTTAATTAATCTATACAACATGGAGCTAAAACAAATCTGATTATAAACAAATGCCTTAACAAATCTATTGAACAAAAGCCTAAGCAAATCTATATAATATAGGCATTGATAAATGCTAAAAACATTTGCCTTCGAAAAATCTGAAAACAATAGGCATTAAACAAAATTTGTAAATATAGGCCTTTCAAACATCTATAAAACATAACACATAAACACATCTACGGAACATACATGTATGCCTTAAACAAACTTTTAAAAATCTATGCCTTAAACAAACCTTTAAAACATTTGCCCTAAACAAATCTGTAAACGAGTCCTCAAACAAATCTTTGAAAAATAAAACTCAAACAAATCTATGTAAATTTTATGCTTTAATAAATCTTCACAGCTTAGTCCTGAAATAAATCGATAAAACAATGATCTCAAACATATCTAAAATTTGTAGGCCTTTAACAAATGTTTAAACATAGTCCTTCAACGAATATTTAAAAGATTGGCCTTTAACAAATGTATACATAGGCCTCAGGCAAATCTGAAAAAATGGGTCTTCAGGAAAATTTAAATGTGTAAGCCTTAAATTAATGTATATACCTTTAAAACTTGTAAATCATAGGCTTACAAAAGGAACAAAATATAGGCCTTAAACAAGTCTGTAAGGCAAAGGCTTCAAACAGATCTTAAAATAATATGCCTTGAAAGGCTTTTAAAATATAGGCCTTCAAACATCTTTAACAAATCAATGAAGAAGCGCTTTAAGACATCCATAAACATAGGCCTTAAAAAATCTATTCAACATAGGCATTTAATGCACCTGTAACATATGCCTTAAACAAATCTTTAAAACATAAGCCGTTAACAATCTGAAAAATAAAGGTATTCAACAAATCTATACAACATAAACATGTAAGCCTTAACCAAAGGTAAATGGAACACTCCTTAAACAAAATTTTCAATATATTTTAAACAAATCCCTAAAACCAGGGCTTGAAAATGTATAAAACATATGCCTCAGACCAATCTATAAAACAAAGGCTTTAAACAAATCTACAAAACAATGTCCTTAAACGATTCTGGGAATCATAGACCTCAAACGAAATTTTTAAATATATAATATATGCTTAAAACAAACTTATGAAAAATAGGCCTTAACCAAATCGGAAAAAAACATTGGCCTTCAACAAATACATATAAAACAAAGGTCTTAAACAAATATATATTAAATATAGGCCTTAAACAATTCTGTAATATATAGGCCTTAATAAGTCTATAAAACGTATGCCTTAAACAAATCTAAAAAGATAGGCCTTAGACAAAATTTCAAAACAAAGGCCTTCAACAATTCTATAAAACATATACCTTCAAGAAATCTATCGAAAAATGGGCCTTAATATATTAAACATAGGTCTCAATTGCACCTGTAGAATATATGGCTAAAAGAAATCTGTAAAACATAGACCTAAAACAAATCTATAAAGCATGGATGTTAAACAAATCTTGCCTTAAACGCACCTGCAAAACATATGCCTTAAAGAAATCTATAAACTTAGGCCTTTAAAAATTCTTTTATACATAAGCCTTAAATTTGCCCTTAAAACGCCTCAAACACGTATATAAAACGTTGTTCTAAAACAAATCTGTAAAACATAGGCCTAAAACAAATGTATTAAACAAATTTAATTAGAAAAAGGGTATTAAGGAATCTAAGACAATAGGTCTTAAACAAATCTGTAAAATGTAGGCCTTTAATAAACCTATAAAACCGTCCTCAAACAAATCTGAAACGTAGGACTTAAACGAATGTATAAACATTCGCCTTTAACAAATCTGTAAAACAATCCTTAAATAAATTTTAAAATAGGCCTTAAACAAATCTATACAACGTGGTCCTTAAACAAATCTTCATAACATGGGCTTTGAATAAATGTATAAATTTTAAAATATATGCCTTAAATAAATTTGTAAAACACAGGACGTCACCAAATCTACTAAATATGGGTCTTTTACAACATAGGTCTTGAAAAATCTATAACACATACGTCACCAATAAAATACATGTCGTTATCTATGAAACATAGGCCTTAAACACATCTAAAAACATGGGCATTGATGGAATCTACAAAACATAAACCTTAAAGTTTTCAAATAAAAACCTTTAACAAATGTATTAAACATACGCCGTATACAAATCTATAATGCTTAGGTTTAAAAAAAATCATTGAAGATAGGCCTTAAACGTACTTGAAGAACAGAGGCCTAGACAAAATCTATTAATATCGAAAACATCTGAAAACCATAGGCCTTAAAATATGCCTTCAACAAATCTGTAAAACATGGGCCTTAAACTAACCTATAGAATGTAGTTTTCAACTAAATTTGAAAAAAAACTTGCCTTAAACAAATCAATAAAATATAAGCTTTAAATATATGTATATATGAAATGTAGATCTTAAACTAAAGTATGAACTATTCGCCTTAAACACATCGCAACCTTAAACTGACCTTTAAAACAAATCTATAAACACACAGTCCTCGAAGAAATCAATAATACATCGGCCTTTCGGAAACATATTAACACAAGGCTTTAAAAAATCTGTAGAAACATAGGCCTTTAATAAGATATAAAACATAGGCCTTTAATAAGCTATAAAACATAGGCCTTTAATAAGCTATAAAACATAGGCCTTTAATAAGCTATAAAACATAGGCCTTTAATAAGCTATAAAACATAGGCCTTGAACAATTTTTTTAAAGCCTTAAAAATCTATAAACATAGGCCTTAAATTAGTGTGTAAAATATAGGCCTTTAATAAATTTATAAAACCTAGACCTTAAAAATCTATGAAGCATAGGCCATTAACAAAATTTAAAGATATTGTTATAAAACGTATACCTTAAACAAAATATATAAAACAATTGCCTTGAATAAATCTACAAAACATTGAAATTAAAAACTAATTTACAAACATATTCCTTGTGTAATGGAAAGTTGTAGTGACATTTTGTCCTGTTGTTCACATTTGATACGTTGGTGTTGACTCCACCGGTTATCAGCTTTGGTTAGGGGAACTAGCAGAGGATGAACCTGTACAAGAGAACGAGATTGTTCTTAAACTCTTTAATACAGTAACACCAAACTGTTAGGCAATCTGTTTATGTCCTTTTCATATGAAAAGGTACCACGTTTGTATAGTACAAGTGTGAGGATCGGTACAGTTTGAATCTAAATTAATTACATAAATGTTTCTATGTGATAAAACGAATGTCCCTTTAAAAGACCTTAAGTTTTTATTGTTGGATACACATTTGTGTGTCGCCAATATTCTATTACATCTTATCCAACTTTAAGGAGTTTAATTGACCGTGATACTTCTGGTCATTTATAAACCTGCTTATCTTAAAAATTACATAAAATATGATTACCTAGCTATTTACTTGAACAGTCAAATAAGTTCACTGACCATCAAGTTCTTGACCTGTACATTCTTGATTTAAAGTTGAAATGTACAACATTTGCTCTAACTAAATTTTATGAAAAATTCTAGCATGATCACACTTTAACAAAATTTAAAAATATAGACCTTAAACAAACATGTCTAAAAATGGCCTCAAAACTAATGATTTAAACAGACTTTTAACAAATTTGTAAACATAGTCCGTAAAAAAGATTTATGAAATAACGACCTTTAACAAATCTAACCGATATATAGCCTCAAAGAAATAAATAAAACCATAGGCCTAACAAAGATATGTAAAACATAGTCTATAATCAAATGTACAAAAAATAGGCCTAAAAAACTACAAAACATAGGCCTTAAAGAAATCTATAAACATAGGCCTTTAAAATCTATTAAACACATACCTTAAACGCAGCTGTAAAACTTAAGCCTTGGACATATATATCTGTAAAAACATAGGCCTTTAAAATCTATTAAACACATACCTTAAACACAGTTGTAAAACATGGGCCTTAAAAGAATCTATGAAACCAAGGCCTTAAACTAAATTTTAAGTCTATAAAACATATTCCTTAAATAAATCTAACACATCGGCCTTCAAAAGTCTATTAAACATATGCCTTAAATGCAGCTGTACAACTTAAGCCTTGGAGTGTAGACCATAGGCCACAAACATATTAGACTTGAAATTATTCATTTCTTTATAATGTGTTTTAGTGGTGTTTTGTTTAGAAAGTAGCCGAAGAAAACTAGCAATTCATGTCAATTATTTAAATTTGAATCGAGCACACCCTGCCCGCAGTGAAACTCTATTCCGCAACCTCACATCATCACATCGTCATTGTCAGTACTCGAAATCAAAGGAGGGCGCTGTTTATGTACCCAACTCATCCTAAGTGTTTTATTACATGGGGATATTGTTTTCTGCTCGCATTGCTTTCCGTCCTGTCCGTGCTCCACAGTGTATGCTTGTTGCTTCTTTTTATTTTACTTCTGATGATATCATTTAGTTTATTGAGTTAAATGAAAGGAATTTAACAATAAACATTGTGTAGTGTACGTCATCTAGGCAGTTAATGTCATATATGAATATTGTTCCGTTTGTCAGTATTTTACAATAGGACATAATATAGTATAGTGCTTGTATTAAATTTGATATTTAAATACGTGTATTTCTAAAATTCTGCCAGGGTGTGGGGTCAATAAAAAGGAAATAATAAAAGTAAATTCACAGCAAATAGACATATTTGAAAGGTTTAAAGAATAATGCGTTAAAATCATAATTCTCTGATGTAATGAGAGATATTTATAAATACACCGAGAGAAAGGGAATTTATTCATTAAATTGCAGTTTAATTAATCTTAACTTAAACAAGGCTCCGCGATTTGATTGTTGTTTTTGCCATGAATAGCCAAAAATAGATATTTTTCCCCCGATTATTTGGAATCTTAAGAAGCTGTCATCGTATAAAAATATTAACTTGATTTGACATCAGATTTTGATTTAAGGGGTAGAAACGTGTCTAAATCGACTGGTTATGCATTCTTTGAATAAAGTAGAGATTCAAAAATTACAATTCCGTTTTTTTATATGCATAAAAGCAGTACAACTTGAACCAGTTGAAATATTAATTATATGATAATTGTTACGTAATTAAAGACGTGTAACACCTTCCACGCATCGCCCGTTACACCATGACGGCTATATGACAATGTGTTACACAATGATGGCCAGATGACAATATGTCATTCTTGACTAGATGTATATATGTCATCTTATTCTGTGTTAAATGTCTGTTAACGGTCGCCGTTACGAATACAAACTAATTCACTTTTAAATCTGGACTACACAAAATAGTTGCAAAGTTATGATGATTTTCTTCTAATTCCATGGAATATTTTATTATTCTTTGTATACAGTGGTGATAGTATAATACGGGAACTTTTCATGGAAATTGAAACGGCAACTGGCTGTTCATTTATATGTTTTAAATGATTGTGAAATATGTATTTGTCTTGGATTTCCAGTCAGTGCTTTTATTGGTCTAATTTCATTATTTTTGACAGTTTGTGGAATAATTATTGATGTTCAATAGTGTTTTCTTCGTGTAGTTATATGTGTATTGTATATTTTTGGAAACAATAGCTGAAATTTACAGAATGGTGAAACTAAAACAGTGACTTCTGTTTATTAAATACAAGTATACTCTGTGCACTCGGATTATTTGTTTCGGAATTTGAATTCCGTTTGCCGCTGATAAATATTTCCAGAAGATGCCTATCAGCTTTGATTTAGGTAATATAATAAGCATAGATATTACCTTTTTTTATTTCAGTTTGAAGGTCGATTTTTTGGGGTAAATCCGTCAAATTTCAAGGTCACAGTCGAAAAAAAGCGTTAGAATTTTAACAAAAATATGTTTTCGGACAATTAAGAAGTTTGTATTGATTTCAATGAAACTTTGAAATATAAAGTCTGATATTAGATGCATCAGAAACATAAAGATTTTTCGGGGGAAATCCATCGAGTTTTAAGGTCACAGTTACCAAAAAACGTTAACAATTTTGGAAAAAAAGACGTTTCCGAACAATATTTCAAAATGTTTGCATTTGATGTCAATGAAACTTGGGATATATTTTCAAATGCCTATCTTTTTTGGGGGGGGGGGGAACGTCAAATTTCAATGTCACAATTGCCAAAAATGTTAGAAATGTTTTCAAAAAAGACGTTTCCGGAGAAATTTTTACAAAAAAACAAACGTTTTCGGACAAATAATTCAAAAAGTGTGCATATGATTTCATTGAAACTTTGGGATATTATTACATATCAGTTGGGTAAGAAGCCAGCCTACTAATCCTGAAGGAACTCTATCAAAGATCATCAAAAATCAAGGTCACCACTCGGCAAAAGGCGTTAGAAATGTTTACAAAAAAGTCTTCAAAATTAAGCGGGGTATCAGTAATCGCTTAATAAACTTGTACAGTGTAGTTTTTATTTAAATGGAGAATTAGACGGCTTTTGACTGGAAACAAATAAAGCTTGTCTTTTCCCAAGAATAATGATATATGATCATTGCTCCATTATTTATCATGTTCAATGTTTGTAATTTATATCAATGTCTATACAAATATATTATTCAATGGTTTATGAGAAAACCCATCTTGAATCATTGAACCACTGATTATCGGTATTTTCAACACTTATATCAAATAGAAGAAATCTTAGTTAACCAAAAACGGGAAACTAATGGTCATAGTATTTAGTGTCTCCGATACTTTTTAATGGCGTGCAGCAGGTAATTACTACCTACAAATTTCATAATTAATTCAAGTTAGAACATGCAGATAATTATGTTACCGTAGGAAGCAGACTTATTCTAAACAATATATAACGGTAGGTATTTGACAAAATAAGAAATTTAGAAAAAAATTGATGCATGTTGCGGATTGAGCCGGGTGGAGGCTAAATTCGGCAACCTAGCTTTGTAGGTCCTTACTTCCCAAACATGATTTACAAAACAATAGCACCAAATAGCCTTAGATGCCAGGGTTACAAAACGAACGTAATATAATTTGTTACAATTAGTTAACTATTAAAATTGATGTGAATGTCTATGAAAAAATTTAAATTTTACAGAAGACTGATCAACAAACCGAATTTAATCATTTTCATTGGGCTTTGGTCTTTTCGTAAGACTTGAGCAAAGTATTTGTCCGATTTCAATACAGATAACAATGTAAACAAAAGCTGATTTATTCTTTCTGAAAAGTGGCCTCGTGCTACATTAGGAGCTCTAAACGTGATACCGCCCGAAGAAGAACTTTTTGTCATTGAAAGTACCAAGTTGATCATTAATCAAGACCTAGTATACAATAAAAGTGGACTCTTGCTACATTAGAAGCTTTAAAGGTAAAATGGCCCGGAACAGAATTTTGTGCCACTGAATGTACCAAATGCTGCTCATTAATCAAGACCCAGTATAAGTTAACATAATATGTCTATGTGGAAAGCTCTTTAAATTTAGTTGTCTAAGATTTGTATCATTAAAGATTGAGATCTTCAAGGTTAATATCAAGTGGAGGAAAGATTTGTCGACCTGTAAAAAGTGCTTAGCGTAATAAAACATTTAATCAGACACGATTTCCTTCCTTGATGTTCATGAAGTCAAGTTATGTAATCTGAACATAACATGAAAATAAACATATGATCTATCGAGCTTTATGAAACGTTCAGTCAAAAAATGCGAATTAAAATGGCAGACATTTCCACAATACACAAGCATTCAAGGAAATAAAAATTTCTCCTATAACAATGCCTGTATATATATGCATATCATAAACTAACGACAGTACGCACGCAAAATTTCCAAATAGATTCACAAGAGGCAATGAAAACAAGCAGACAAAGCTAAAAATGCCAAAGTAAAATTACAGGTTGCAGGTTCGAGTCCCACTTCGAGCAGGGTGTACACGATCCCATTCAGAATTCGCATTGCCAGTTAAAAATGTAATCCCCGCTCGTCCTCGCCATAAATTAATGCATTAACGGTAGTAATTCGTTTATTATGATATCTCTGTTGCATATACTGTACCAAATAAAGGTTACTGAACACTATAAAAACCTTGTTCGTGGCCCTTTTCCTTTTCCGATATCCCCTTTTCACGCCCCCCCCCCCTTTTCGAAAATCCTGTATCCACCCCTGGTCTCTACGGTATCCATTTAGAAGAGCATTCCAAAGTTTCAATAACAGCATAACCAATAACTAATTGAGACAATTCCTTATTTGTTCTTACAATCGGTACATCAATTTGCTGTGTTTTGTTGGCTCCTTGTGTAATTGTATATATCATTTGTATATATGTCAGGTATGTTTGTCTGCACATGTGGTATGTTTGTGTTGACTGTATGTTCCAAACACATGGATATTTCTCTGTACTAGTGTAATTGATTTATGAGAATAAAGATTTGTCTTGTCTTGTCTTGTCTTGTTTCTAAAAGTATACCCAATATTTTTATATTAGCTAAAGCATATAAATTCACCGGAACCTTTTTTAGTGTTTGAATGTTTGTATAGCTAAGCTTTCTTATTTAAGTTGATGGTATAATTTTGACATTTTAATTAATGGTCATATGTAATACTGTCATAATATGATCAATATGATCTTTCTCAAAAATACGACAGAGTAAACCAGTTTTATATGTGGCTATAAGGTGTCTATACTAATAGACATTAATAAGACAAATATATTTATGTAATAAATGAGTATATTGTCAACCTGTCGGCCAAGTTTCTTATAAGTATATCAACACTTTTCGGGGCCCGGTGGCCAAGTGGTTAAATAAGTCGATCATCTACTATTGATCACATATGCCTGTCAACACTATGGTAGCAGACAAAAGGACACAACGATATAGCTTAAAAACGTGCTGAAAGTGGGGTTAAGCGCCATAAAAACGCAATACATTTCGTATATGACTAGCTATTTACCAGATTTGCTCTCACTAAAACAATCGACTGCTAAATCACGTGTTGATTAGGTTCTTGCTCTAGTGCAAGATATTTCACAGTATAACTAGGATTATGAAGCACGGTGGGTGTTTGTGTATCGCGCTAATAAGAGACACGTATAACCTCTTTAAAATGTGTTATACAATGGTTTCCTTTCCTATTCAGTACAAATTATTAGTCGGCTAAAAGCTCTAAGTACTAACACAGCTTCACTATAAACTTATTTTCACAAATCTTATGTTTTTGCAAATTTTGTACTCTTACGATTTTAATCTAGAACTAACTTTTGTGATATTTTTATTCTAAAGATACCGATTTAAGTAAATTAAAAATATTTTTTATTAAGTATTATATTTAAAACAAAGTACATTAAACAGGATATATATTATTCCTTGAGTAGTTTCCCTTTGTCAAAAATAAAAAAAAAGATAAAACAAGAAATAAAAAAAAATATGTAAATATTTTAAAGCATATATATTTTTCTATATTGTATGGTCATTGTCTTCAAATATTCCGATTCATGAAAAATGTATTATTATTTGTTTTCATGGACAGGTGCGACTGAGGGAGAGTTATCTGCCGATGGTTCACCAAATGGCACTTTGGATATGGCAGAAGACAAAACAAAAGCGGATCCATCACTACCTCGTCAGAAGTTTGGATACGAAGAAACTTTGGTAATATCTTATACTTACATTTTTGCCTGTAGTAACTTTTTTTATATGACATATCAGAATTATCAAGATCTACACTTGTGTCCGTCGTCGTTAAACAGGTTGTTTACATGTGCCATGATGTGGCTATGGACTTCGTTGAAATTTAAAAATAGTTTAATGAAATCAATTAAACAAAGTAACTTTAAAAAAATTAGTTTTAAGGTAAAACTATCCTAAACAGCATTCATTTTTGTTTATTTAAACACATTGCATGTCACTCAAAATTTATTTGATTTTGATTTCAAATAATACCTTGCTTCTTGTAATATAAATTCGAGTTTCATGTGTTTATAAATCAGTTATTATATACAATATGTATTGTTGGTAGTTATAGAGTGTGACAGACTTTTTTAAATTTAATAAAATTATTTGGGGAAATAATATTTTTTTAACATTTTATTAATACAGTGCATTAAAAATGGTAGTTTGTAAATATAAAAAAGTAGTATTAATGCAGATTTCATTTATTCTGTAAAGTTTGCAGTTGTATTTTGGAATGATGATGTAAGATGTATCAGTTTCTGTTACCCAATTAAAGCCAATGTCCATATGACATGCAGTGAATTTCCGAGTCACATCTAGTTTCCTGTACATTTCCCACATAAAATGTCATTGTGTTAATTTGCACCCAATGACCCCAAATAAAACTATTATGGAAAAACACCACCTTAAACATAATAAAAATAAATCTGATCATTAAAGCCATCATCTGATTTAAAACTTAGAAATGATTATAATTTTTTGTCATCAGGAATAGATAAATGTGTTCATTTATTACGACTGCAAGCAAATTCAGTATTCATTTGAAAATGAAGTTTTTATATATCCTGTGGAGTACATGTAAAGTAAATCCCATTAAAATATACTGAGTTATTTAATAAACATAGAGCAGGAACATAACATTTTTTAGGATCATTTGAAAGTAAACAACCTTGAAAATGCATTTTTTTTACACATGCAGTAAATCCTATTGAATTGTACCCAGTTATTTTACAACATTAGACATTTCTTGATTATCTGTATTTCCTACATGTAGATTGAATATACATGTATATATGTAGGACGGTAACACAACTTACCGTAATCCACCTGAATCCACTTTTATATATCGATTCCACTTTAAAAATTGTTTTTTGTGTTATATTTAAATGTGTAGTCACTTTAATTTATGGGAATCCGGCGGTGGCGGCGGCGTAAACACTTGGACATCTTGCTTCATATCTTTGTAAGCCCAAGCCCTAAGTCCATCAAATTTGGTCCAGAGGTAGCTTATGATGAGTACTTACCAGTCTGTCACCTGACCTTGACCCCAATTTCATGTTCCAGCGACTGCGTTAAAGTTTTTGGGTTATGGAAGTTCCGCTGTAACCACGCATGGTAGGAATCGTAGGATGACAATATTTGGTATATACAATGTAGGTTGCTGATGACTAGTACATGACTGTCTGGTAGTTGTCACCTGACCTTGACCTCAATTTCATGGTCCAGAGACTACGTTAAAGTTTTCGGGTTATGGCAGTTCCTTTGTAATTATGCATGGTAGATTGAAAGTATTTGGTATATATAGATTGCTAATGATTACTACATGACCGTCTGGTATGTTTCAACTGACCATGACCTCAATTTTATGGTCCATTGACTAAATTAAAGTTGTATGTTTAAGTCCTTTTCTCTACCCATGCATTGTATAATTCAATTCTTTTTACGTAATGACTATGACGTAATTTGTTTTTGTTACTTATGGGGAATTCAGGTGAGACATCTTTTTGTGTCCACACTTGTTTGGTTTTTTCTATGTTTATCTTGTAATTATATAGTACAGAGATTTACGGTCAAATTAAGAAATTGTATTTTTATTAAATTTCTTAATTAATTGCTGAAAATTGGGTAATTACATTGTATATAAAAAAACGACAACCGAAAGAAAAAGAAATTATGAAATTTATGTTTTCATGTATTATTTTGTGCTTGACAAATAACATGGTGAATGGTTAAAGAGAGAATCATTTACCATGTAAAGACAACTATACAGATCAAAAGCAACACATCAAAAACATGGTCACAGAAAATAGCAAATTAGTTCATGAGGTTATAAACACGAAAAGAAAGTCAACATGCATAGTTCTATATATTTATGATCATGATTTCTCTGTCTTGTAACATTAAAGTACTTTTTGTAGCAATATATTGTGTGTGCAAAAAAACTTTCTCTACTTTGATAGTTTAAGAATGCTCTTACTTGCGGGTTTTTATATTACTGTAAAATCAAGCTATATTAAATTAAAATCGTGTTCAACAATATTCTATATACTTAGTAGGTTGTGATCTATCTCTCACTATTTGGATTTTCTGCGTCAGAATAAACAGATTAATTTAATTTCTTAATTTAATCGCATACCTGTACTTGTTCAAGAGATTCATGGTAAAACATTAAAATTTAAATAACAAATTAAAATTATAAAGCATTTAACATGTTTAAATATAATAAGAATACCATTTTTTTTATGTGGATTCCAGTAAAAGAAAGTTGATCCCAATAAGTGGTGTCACCCATGGGGTAATTAGCCAGATTGAAGGAAAACATAAGATTGGTGCCTTCTTAATCTGGAGTGGAAACTTTTTTTTTACTTTCATGAGTGCAAATAATGGGTACTTAAGTGTTTCCACCCCCTTAATATTAGATATTTTTTTTGGATACCAGATATTGCTGAAATGACATCAAACTCTAACAAAACAATCAATAAATCATAGACAATTGATATTTTGTGTGTACTGTAAAATAAAAACCTTGATAAGGATAGAAAATGGTCAAATTAAGCAAATATTTCTCATGAGCATATTGATCTTAGCTCATAAATAGAGAATGAACAATACATGTAGTTATGTCACTTTTTTAAGTTAGTGAAATAATATTATAAAGAATAATATATCATTCCATTCCTTTAGATTCCTTTTTTTAAATCCTATAATTGGCTCAAGGGAAAGTTAAGGAATATGTTTTTCTTTGAATTTTGTTTAATAAAACAACTTTAGTATGGTAGATTAGTTTTGTTAATCCTTCTTCTTCACCTTTGAATTGTTCTTGTACTTAGTACCATTATCAAGACTTGAGTACAGTAGCTTTAGAAGTAAACACCCCCTACATATGCAGTGTTGGGGGCCTCGGTCACACAGTGGTTAAGGTAGTTCGTCTTGTATTGATCGCATGGTCTGTCAACAAGCAGATTGCAGGTTCAATTCTCACTGCAGGCAGTGTTTACTCCACTCCAATCTTAATTGGCAAAGATTGCCAGGGTGCCGTTTCATAAAGCGATCGCTTATTAACATGCTCGTTATCCCATGCAATTTAAATTGGATTACGTGCACATTAAGCTAACAATTGCTTTATGAAATGGCACCAAGGTTTTCTACTGCAGGTCGGGGGTTTTCTGTGGGTACTGTGGCTTCCTTCCCCAATAAAAACTGGATGCCATGTTATAGCTGAAAAGTTGCTGAAAGTGGCCTAAAAACAACATTCAAATCGAAATCATATGCAGTGTTCAGTTTTTGATCATTCAAAGAGAATCTAGGCAAGACAAGTACATGTCCTAGAAAGGTTTTACTTTTGAGACAACTCTTTTTGCTCATTATAAACAATAATTTTTTGTTTACAATACATACATGTACATGTGAATTTTGTACACCTTTATGTACATATATCTTAATTTTTTTTTAAGAAACATAAATAATAAACACATGTAAAAAAAAGTTTATTTTAAAAGTTGTAACATACTCTTGATTGACGAGAATAACTTTTTAGAGTAGTTATGTACATATATGTATGTTAAACTGCAAAATTTCAAAATGTAGTCAGTTTATGTTTGTTTAAATGGTGTTAAAAGCCACTTTCAGCTATAGGTAGCATCCCAGATTGCCGATTCCCAAATTGCCGAATCCCATTTTGACAAGTCCAATTAGCCGATTCACATATTGCCGACAATGAAAAAAGTCAAAGTATATGTTATTAATGATTTTAGAAAAGAATATGTTTTGTGGGAGAAGTTGTTTGTTAATATATCGATTTCATGGAATTAGTTTCATGAAGATCTTTGTATTGTTTCGAATAGACATAATTAATTTAATAATAAAAAAACAATAGATAGACATATTCATGTTTTTTTTCATTAATTTGCCATCAAGCACTAGATTTAAAACAAAGCAACTGATATATCATCATCTAAAGTTGTCAGCTCTTTGACAAAGCATTTTACTCCAGCATGTCCAGTTACTCATTTTTGTGCTTTCTGTTACACAAAATTAATCAATTTTGACTATCGGTAACCAAATTTAATTGTATTGCCCAAACAATAACAACTTTTACCAAATAAGTTGTAAGTACATTGTAATTCCTAAATGTAATTCCTTAAATAGCAAATATTTTAGCATAAATTTGTTTTATTCGGCAAAATGGACTCGGCAAATTGGGAGTGGGCAATTTGGGATTCAGCAATCTGGCATGGAATCCAGCTATATCATGGTGTCCAGTTTTTATTGGGGCAGGAAGCCAGAGTACCCATAGAAAACCCTGACCTTCGCAAGTCGTTTAATTCTGTTTTTAAATTGTTTACAGGCATTGAAGTAAACATTATATTATTTACAAAGTTGAAATACTGTAGTAAAATGAATGTGACAACAACATTATCCTTTAATATGTCCTACATGTGGATTGTTTATATTCATTTTCAAAGATATCTACTACTTGTACATGTACATGCAAGTTTTTCATATTGATCAATTGAAAACTGTATTTTTTGTAAATTATATAAAAAGATTAGAAGTCATTTTTTCTTTCTGAAGGAGAATCATTCACTCAAGTTGTTATCCACTTTTATTGCTCAACTGGTAAGAAAAAATAAAAAAATTGATTGTGTTAAAAAAGATAATTATGCATAAATTGTACCAATAACAACTTACTTATGCTGTAAGCTTAAAAATATATAATGTACTAAAACAACCTTAGGCTAATTACCTTCACCACATTAAGTTCTTTAAAATACATGTATAATATTTTGACCTTTGCATTAATCATTAAAATCTTCTGATCCTGTTTAAGCCTTAAGGGGATAACTGGATCAAAACAATTAAGGTATTCGAACCATAATTGAAGTTACCGTTAAATTTTATTTTTGACCAAGAAATACAGCTTTATTAAATCAATGTATTGCTAATTAATGATACAAATTAATATGTTGTTTTAATTTGAGCCATTGTTTACAGTTTTAAGCCAAAAAAAAGTTAGTAACTCAAATAGTATTTCCGATGTTTGCCGAACATTACCGAGGTCTGCTCCATTGACAAACAATAGACATCCGGGACACCAAATATGATCACGTGCTCAATTATGGTCCGGACACCTTAAAAAAAGGGTTTATGGCCTCCCATGCAGCCGGTGGCCACACAGGTATCACTGTCAACAGTGGATAACACACAATTAAGGAAAATAAGGGAAATTTGCAATTTTTAACCTCTTTGATTACACCTAGATATAACATTTGTTTATGGCATATAGTACATGTATATATTTTAATCAAAGGAAATATGTCTTTGTTGTATATTACACCTTGGGGCATCAGCTGATTTAGCAAGGAACATACAGGATGTAATTAACAGTAACCAGGACTTGCTTTGTTTAATCATGTGTCAGTTTTATGGTGACCCTCTTGAACCAGTGATCATGCTGGGACAGAATTTCAGAAAGAAGTACTAGTAACTATTGAATCTGAGGTGGGGACAATTGAAGTTGCCTTAAATACAGTTAAAAATGTTGAGAGAAATAACACTTGTTTGACATTATTAAATTAAAAAAAGAAAGAAATGTACTGTAGTTAAGAAAAAACAGACACAACTAGGTCAAGCACAGATCCAACTCTGACAAAAGTAGGTCTAGCTCTTAAGTAATTCTGAGAAAACAAGGTCTAGCACAGAACCAACAGACAAAAATTTAGCTACAATAATGTAGCTCCTTTTTTTTAAGGACAGATAAAAAAGGAGCTATATTATTGTAGCTAACAAAAACTAGGTCTACATGTATCACTTAACCAACTGGTACATATTTTAAATACCAGTAGTGCTGCTCAGTATCCTCTTGCTTTAAATTTTGTCTAAATAAAAAAACCCATACTTTAATATCACATGAAAATGTTAACTAATTATCATGAATACTAAAAAAAACCTAAACAAAATCACAGATTAAATAAATTATGGTAAGAAAAAGTATAATTAAAGTTTAAATTGATTTTATATTACTTATAAAGTACATGTAAGGTACTACTACTACTATTAGTGCATTATTACTTGTTTTACAAGTCTTAGGCAAGTAAATCTAGTCTGTTACAGATTTTCCAACAATATTGTTTTTAAGATTGTTTCTTCCCTTAAAACCTGTACCAGTAATTTTATTTATGAATATGCAGAATTTTACAAAAATATTTTACTTGAAACTGAGAAAAATTGTTGCCATTGCATATTTAAGCACATTACTGACCTTGACCTTGCTACTAGTACATGTACAGCCAACAATAATGATATGACCTGCAGATCAATCAGCATTATTAGTAAGCATCAATTAGTTTCACACATAGAGGTGATATGAATTGAACGGGTACTCTCACCTGGTAGGCTTCATTATCAACTGCAAATCAACAAGTCCATTACCATATTATTCGGGCATATAATTATTATTATTATTCATTATCATTTCTGCTTTATACTTGAACATGTAAAATAATTAAGGAACAAAAATTTGGACAGGATATGGATGTAAGTTCTGCAATTTTCCAAAATTTTAGCAAACCAAAACTTTGTCAGTGGCAATGATACAGGCTAAGTAAAAACTATGAAAATGGCTTTTAAACACTTCATATTAATTTGTGCAGACATTCGATGACTCACTTGGTTACATGTACATGTAAACGCACACAAAATCCAGTCCATCCCTGTACAGTTACATTGTTGACCAATCCCAAAACCGAAAATGTTTGAAATTAAATTAACTTATTTGTGATTAAAGAACATACCTTGTAGCAAAAAATGTTCAAGTATTTAAACGTCAGTTATTTGACAAAAATTAAAGCAGGGAACCAGATATGGTTATTGCAAAAATCTCAATCGGGATTTAGAAACCAACATTCATGCCATACAGCACTAACTAGTCTAATTGATAAATGGTTAAAATGTATAGATAACGGAGACTTAGTTGGTGCAATATTTTTAGATCTCAAAAAAGCGTTTGATACAGTTGATCATTATATTCTTTGTAAAAAGTTACAATGCTATAAGATATGCTGGTATTCTCTAAGATGGTTTGAATCTTATCTATCCTCTTGAACACAGTCAATTTGCATAGGAAACAGTACATCCACTACCGAACTAGTAAACTTTGGAGTTCCACAAGGATCAATTTTGGGACCTTTGCTCTTTATTTTATTCATAAATGATTTACCTTTGGAACACAGATGATACTACAATACACAATCACAGTAAATCGATGATAGAAATTGAGCAAAACTTAAATGAAGATCTTAACGTAGTAAATACTTGGTGTAATAAAAATAATATGGTTATTAATCCACAAAAATCTACTGTCATGTTGTTAGGTACAGTACAAAAAAGGGCCACAGTGGACACTGAACTAAACATATTTTTAGGTAGTAATGCATTAAACATGGTAAATGTTCAGAAGTTATTAGGAATCTTTATAGATCAAAATCTTGATTGGAAATACCAAGTAGACTACATCTGTAAAACCATCAATTCTAGATTATTTCTATTCACTAAAATAAAAAGGTATTTAGATAAAAAATGTAGAATTTTGTTTTTCAATGCTTATGTTTTACCAATTTTTGATTACTGTTGTACCATATTGGGAAATTGCAACGATAATGGAATTCAGAGAATTACAAAATTACAAAAAAGAGCAGCACGTATAATATTAGATGCTCCTTTTCTAACACCATCTAAAGAACTATTCTCTGATCTAAATTGGCTATCATTTAAAGATCGAGTTTCTTATCACAAATTAACATTAGTTTACAAAATTTTGAATAACAAAACACCAGATTATTTAAAAACTTTATGTATTCCGTGTTCGGAAAATAATAAGAGGAATTTAAGATCTGTAACTATTAATAACCTAACAGTAATCCGTCCAAACACCAACGCCATGAAAAAATCCTTTGCTTATTCCTCTGCATTACAATGGAATAAACTGCCAATTCATATTAAAAATGCTACAACTGTTAATAGTTTTAAAACGAAATGCCTTAATCACATAAAAGGGAATTAAGAAATTTTGATAGAATTGTGTTTTATATGATCTTATATGGTTGGTTTTTTTTTCTTTTTTTTCTTTTTTGTTTGTAAATATGCATGACTATTGAAATGTCTTTTTATGTTATCATGATTATGTGTTTTATATGATTTTGAGGGCCTCAATGTAGATTAGTGTAAACTAATTGAGCTACCCTCTTTAAATAAAGGAAATTATTATGGTGATGGTATTGCAAAATACTTAAAAATAAGAAGTAAAGAAGATAATTTGGTTAAAAGTACATGTATTGTAGTGTGTGCATGTATTCGCAAGCTAATTAAAATTACATCTTTCCACCCTCAGGGGCCAATAACAAAAAGGGATGAACAAGGGAAATATTTAATTTTAATTAAACTAATGATATACAGATAATTATACCTGGTAATTTCGACACAAAACCTTAGAAACATCCACTGATCTCAAATCCTCTGCAAGGTCTTTATATGTACATGTATGTGTCGAGTGGACTAAACAATATAGCGGTAATACTTGCGTGTAGCGACCATAGCAAAAAGGGGGGGAGCAAGTGAAAGACATAATTTTAATAAGATTGCATCTGTTTTTGTTTTTTGTTTGTTTGTTTTTTTTTTTGAGAATATTATCTTTATCTTTCTTCATTAGAATTAAGCTCTAATCTCTGTTCTGGTCCGCAGGATCTTGGAGGAGAGCATATTAAAATTTTCAAAGCTCTCCTAGGCCAAAGATTTGTTAAAATGTGTTAGACTTGGGTCACATGATCTATGCAGAAACTACAGACATTTTATAACATTTCAAATTGTGATGTGTTCATGCTACTGTGTACATGTACATATTATTTTATATGTTTAATGTAATTTTTTTTCAAAGTGTTTTGTAATTGTCTCAATGATTACAGCTACCAGTATAATGTTAAATCACCCAGGTTAGGAGTATCTATCAGTTTATCATCAGAAACCCACGTCCATTTGAGTGCTCGCTTTGCTACCACTTGCTGACCATGGACACACTTACGGACATTTTATGATTTTTAAATTTAATAAGCCAATGGGAACAACGTTTATTGGATAAAACTATTTTGATTTAATAATGCATAGCCATAAGTAACAAGCAAGCAATTAAATTAGGACATTTAATATTCAAGAAAACGAGAAAATATCTACAAGTGTGCCCACAGCTGGTAAGTGGTAGTAAAGCAAGAGCATGTGTCCTATAAGGCCATTATTTTTAGGTCCCTGTCTGTAATTCATGTTAACTGAAACTGTAGTGAAAAAAGGACCACATGTTTACGTGTGTATGTAGACAATGTTTTGGCAGTTCCTTCAGTAGCTTTCTAATACCAGCTCTAATTAACTTGTACAAGTTTCGATTTTTGTGTCTTGCATATTTTGGCAAAATGCTATTGGAATTGAATTACATTTTAATCATATAAAAGTCTTATAAGTAATTCATGAAATCTATGATCACTCTTAATTTTTTTTTAGAAGGTAACATAAGCCCCAAAATCAAACATAGAAATTTCATCTGTGACTTTCTGCAGTGTATAATATAAACAAATTTTAAACGATTTTAAATGTGGTAAACACAACTGTCAAGAAATTTGTAGAAGAAATAAGTTTTCACATTATTTTACTTTGGATTAGGAATAAAATATGTAAATTCAAAGGTTTTATGTGTTGATCACACACAGTAATATTCATGCACGTCATGGTAGTCGACTGTTTGGTAAACACACCCTATTTGTCATAGTTTAATAATTCTCTCTTCACATGCCTTGACTTGCAGGAGTTTTGATAGTTTTGAAAATCAATACACAGTCATGTATGTTACAAGTGGTTTAAGAAAAGTTAACTTCAAATTAATCAATAATATTTGTTCTATTCCTATTTTCACATTTTTCTTGATGTCTAAATATATTTAAAAGTAAAAATAAACATATCATAACTTCTTGTGGGAAAGCCTCTAAAAGTTATAATTTCATGTACAAGTCTTAAACTTCTTGTAATTTCTTTTTAAATTTCAAAGATGCACAGGGGCCTTGATGGCAGAGTGGTTTAGGTAGTTTGTCTACTATTGATCACATGGTCTATCAACACTTAGGTTAAAGGTTTGTATCTCACTGCGGGCAGGATACTCAAATCATATAATTGTCAATGATTGCCAGTTATTACACATTTTTCTACTTCATGCTGTTTGTTCTAATGACCAAGAGAAAAGACTAATGGTTTTAACAACAGTTAAGCACTACTTTATTATACCCCCTCAAACTAGTTTGTGGGGGGGGGGGGGATATAGGAATCAGCCTGTTGGTCTGTCCGTCTGTCCACATCCCTTGTAAGTGGTTCTCCTCCTAAACCGTTTGACAGATTTTGATGAAACTTTACATGAAGGAAGTACATCATATGTAGATGTGCATGAAGAATTTTTGTATCTGTCGGATATTATTCAGGAGAGATAATTGGACTTGAAGCAAAGCGGGGGGTATCCTTTTGTGACAATGCTCACAGTCCACACTTGTTATATTTGACTTGGGGCATTAAATTTTTTCTGTCATATAATAGGTTGGGGGTTTTCTCTTGATACTCTGGATTCCTCCCCCAATATAAACTGGATGGCATGATATAGCTGAAAAATTGGCGTAAGTGTTGTTCAACACCATACAAGTAAACAAACAAATGCATTACCTGTATAAATGTCATCTGCATAGTAATTTGTTTCTAAATATTAAAGATACAAATGGGGCTCAGAGGCTGAATTAAGCTAAGGTGGTTCATCTACAGTCTACTATTGATCCTTTAGTCTGTCAACACTGAGTTTGCCGTTTTGAGTTTAATTGCGGTCAGGGCGAGCTCCACTCCAATCGACAAGGATTGCCTCTTTTCCTACTGATGGTCAGAGATTTTCTCCTGGTACTTCGGATTCCTCCCTCAATTTTAAAGATACACATGCATTTTTGTGTCCATTTTCTTTTACATTTACTTCTACATGTCTAACTGATCTGACAGCTCCACTGAGAGCTTGTACCCCATGTAAATAAAGTGCATTTGATTTGTAATTTGATGAGCTTCGTCCCAAATTATAAAAACTGGTCATCATTATAAGAAAATTTGATGAAATTGGTGTAAAAGCTCCATCGAAACAAACAATAAAAACCTCTGAAAACTATTGCTTGTAGGGATAATGTACAATTGGTTCACATTCTCAAATAATAGGATTTAATTTTAGCAGTTTTCTATACAAATGAAATAAAACATACAAAACTCAACAAATGAGTTGAGCTTCCTGACAACTTAGACAGTTACTAAAGCCAGTTATTTTTTTACAATTTTTTCTTCTTCATGCTGTTCATCCTAATGACAAAGAGAAAAGACTAATGGTTTTAACAGCAGTTAAGCCCTAATTTATTGTACATATGTATTTGACTTTGTTTGTTTGTTTGTTTGTTTGAATGGTGTTTTAACGCCACTTTCAGCAATTTTTCAGCTATTTCATGGCGTCCAGTTTTTATTGGGGGAGGAAGCCGGAGTACCCAGAGAGAACCCCCGACCTGCGGTAGGAAAACTGGCAATCCTTGTCAATTAAGATTGGAGTCGAGTACACCCTGCCTGCAGTGAGAATCGAACCCGCAATCTCAGTGTTGACAGACCACGTGATCAATAGTAAACGAACTACCTTGACCACTCGGCCACCGAGGCCCCTTGACTTTCTTTGAAATTCTTTCATATACACATGTAGTAAACAGTAGTGAGTATTCCATACCTATGGACAGAAAGGTTCTTGTTTATGCATGTATTGTAAACATGTATCATCTGGAATGTTTTCCATGTACTCTGGTATAATATGTGGAAACCTTTAATGTAGTAAAATAACTAAATGGTCTAATTAAAGGTACATGTTGTGTTTGCCTCTTAGAATTTAATTTTAAAAGTCTTAAAAAATTTGGCATAATTCTTATTTAGAAAATTACCCTACATGTGTAAAATACTCAACTGTTGTCTTAAATGTTTCCATGACAACAAATAATGAAAAGCCATTATGAAGTAGTAAAGCAAATTTTCATATTTTCATCATGTATATGTGGCAAAATAGAATTTGGCTCATTTCAGTTCTAAGCTCATTTGGAAAGTTATCAAGAAAACCATAAATTTTGAAACATACGTTGAAATGAGTACTTGTTTATAGTAAATACACTGTATTTTATTTTTCATGGTTTGTTTTTTTTTTTGCAGATTTCTCGCTCATTTCCCAATTTGCAAATGTTTATAAAAAAATCCCAATTACTTAAAATTTTGAATGTAATTATGTTCATATGAATAGACCTAAACTTTTTTAGCTGAGTACCTATTTGGCCCAGAAATTAAAAAAAAAAATTAATAGGTTTTTTTTTACATGAAACAAAATTGTATTTCTGAAGTCAGGTAAGAGTTATTTTATTTATTTGTATTTATTTCATATAATGACAAATACAGATTATATTTCACATCTAAGTCAAAGTTTGAGTTCTAACATCATGAATTAGGGATTATATTATACCAGAAAAAGGCGAATGACCAGATTACCTGTATCGTTTGCCCTTCAAAAACAGTTATGTAAAAGTAATGTTCACCTTGAAGCTTGGTTGATCAGTGCTGTATAATATATATAAACATTAATTAATTAAACAATTAATTTTAAGAATTAAAAAAATTATATTATGTTTGTTGAAGACATAACACAAATTATGATGACAAATATTATAGGAAAGATAGAAAAGAAGATAGGGCTAATTGTTCAAGAACAATTAGAAAGGTCTTTCCCAGATACCTTTACGAAATTAATTTTTCTTCATCTCTTGTTGTGAACTTGACTACATAAGTTACTGAACCATTTTTTAGGCGGAATAGACTATTTCTGTGGTCCTGAGTAAAAAAATACATGGTTGTCAAGGACTTTCGTGGCCGTTGCTAAGGACAAAATGCCACTTCCGGTTGTAAAATGACATATATCAGTAAAGTACATTACCCTGATTTAAAAAATATATGGTTGCTAAGGACTTTTTGTAATGGTGACCTGGTTGCTATCGTATGACCTTGACCTGTGACCATTAAATTTGGGCTCAAATTGAAGGCCTTTACTTGATGATCATGTTAAACCTATATGTTTACTATATTATCTGTAACGGTTTTCAAGTTGTATGCCAAAAACTGATTAACTGAAATGAGCCAAGAGCCCGAACTCGAGAACGGTTCATCGCACAGTTTCGGACCAAATGTATCAAATGAAGGCCTTGATGAGAGGAGTATTTTTCCCATTTATTGTCTTCTTCTATCTTTTATCGTTTTCGAGTTGTAATGATAACAAGATTGGAGGCCTAAGGTCGAGGTCACTTCTGAACTTTGACTTTGAGATTTTCTTTAAAGATATGTCATAGGACAATAAATGGTGAAGACCTTTTGTGATTTCGACTTACGGTTTGTGAGTTTTTGTGATAAGCGGAGTCCTTGAAACATTCAAGGTATACCGCTCGCCTTCGCTAGTCAGAAATTTTTAGCCAAAATATGTCATAAAGTTGTCCCAAAAGTTCCTTAACATTTGTCACTTTTTAGTTTTCTTGTATCTGTTATAGTTCCAGAGATTACGCGATAACAAGGTTTTCGGTGTTTGGGCAGATAACTCTGTAAAGAAAAATGTTTTGATTTCACAGGGTGAACTCCGAATAGACTTTCAGTGCCCAAAACTTGTCGCGAAAGACCAAAAAGATATGTCGCGTACTTTTTAAACTGTTTGGTTTTGAAAGTTGGCGGAAAAAAACAAAAAAAAATAATAATCAAAGCAAAAGCAAGAAGGTCTTCCCACTGGAAGTGGGAAAGACCTTAATGGAAATTTAATAGAGAAAAATGTATGTTATATGTCTAAGATGTGATGGATGTGATCATGAGTGTGATTTCAAATCGTTGTGAGAAAGGGTTCAGGGTGCGGTTTCATAAAGCGATCGCTAATTAACGTACTCGTTATCCCATGCAATTTAAATGGGATAACGTGCACGTTAAGCTAACGATCGCTTTATGAAACTGGACCCAGATTATTGGGAACCTTTCTGACCCTTTGATATACTCAAATACATGCTTAAAGACTTGTTCATTTTGCTCAGTAGACAATTGTGAATTACCAGATGTAAAAATATGTCTGATACCAAGCAGTAACAAGATCATATAATTTTTATGCTGTACATGTACATGTATATCAAATTCCACAATTTAATCTGATGTATTTAATTCTAAATAGTACTTCTTTGAGGGCTATTTTAATGCATCAAACATCTGTTTAAAAACTAAGAACCTTTCAAGAATTTATGTCAAATTTATTTTTGGATTTGAGTTTTTATTGCAAGTAAAATGCATGCTTGGCAATACTTAAATTGACAGATTTTGCTGAACTTGAAAGGAATGTTTAAAGTTTATTTGGTGTACATGACATAATAGAGCAAATTATTTTGATGACTTGAGAGAACATTTCCAGATTACTGTTAAATGCATTAAAACAGTATGATATATTTTCAAGGACATCTTTTATCTTGAACCGTATACACATACATTCTGTATTTGTGTGTATAGAGATTCATTTAAATGTCACATTGATGTTTTTTTGGGGTATTGTACATAAATAATAGTAGATGCATATATAAATGAGCCATTTTTACATAAATATTAGTAGATGCAAAAATTATCCATTTTTTAGAATAATATTAGAATTTATTTAGTTTTGTCAGTCATATTTGTTACTGTGACATTTAGGGGCCTCATTGGCCAAGTGGTAAGGTAGTGGTATGGTCTGTCAACAAGGAGGTTGTGGGTTTAAGTCTCACTGGGAGCAGGGCACACACAACTCCAGTCTTAACTGACAAGGATTGCCAATTTTCCTACTGAAGGTCAAGGTTTTCTAAGGGTACAGTGCCTTCCTTCTTAAATAAAAAATGGATGCCATGATATACTAGTATCTAAAAAATTGCTGAAAGTGGTGCTATACACCAGTCAAACAAAACACTGTACCCAAGTTTCTTTATTGAAAACTAGGACCTTTTGAAAAAAGGTTGAGTTAGACTATATACATGAGTGCATTCCATTGCACAACTGATTTGCAGCAGCACATATTATTATGTTTTTCACAAAAACAAGCTTCTTAGAAGAATTAAGTGAACAAATGGAAAGAAAATGCAGTAGTGTCTATAGCTACATGTACATATATTGTATTGTTAATTCAAAATACATGTACTTTGTGGTGGTCTTGGTGGCCAAGTGGTTATTCTCCTACAATTGGTCATGTGCCTGTCAAACACTGAAATTGCAAGATTGAGTCTCACTGAGGGCAGGGTATGCTTGACTCTAATCTTTACCAAAAAGAGTGCCAGTTTTCCTATTAAATGTTGGGGGTTTTCTCCAGGTACTGTGGCTAATTCTCTCCCAGTAGTACCCAAATTTCTGAAACATATACTAAATGGTGGACTACTTTTAAAAAATAAATATACCTCTGGTGACCTACTTTATTTAACAAGATTTTGATTTGTTGTTCTTTTTTTAATATAAAAACCAATTATAAGAACAAATATTATAATTTGTCCTCATGCATTCAGTGTAAAAATGTGTTTCCATACATACATGTAGGGGGACTCAGTGGCTGAGTGATAAAGGTAGTTCGTCTCAACTTGATCACCTGGTCTGTCATCACTGCATCAGGTTGTGGGTTCAATTCTCACTTTGGGCTTAGTGGGCTCGACTCCAATCTTTATTGACAAGGTTTGCAAGTTTTACTACCGAAGGTCGGGGGTTTTCTCTGGGTAAAGGCTTCCTCCTCCAATAAAACGGGATGCCATGATATAACTGAAAAATTGCTGAAAGTGGCATTAAACACTATTAATAAAACATACACAAATACATGCATTAATGTATTAGTAATTCTATTGCCTAAAGGCTAAAAACTGAAATCTGTGGTTCGCAGCATTAATGAATAGGATACTTTTTGTAAAATACTAGTTTTTTTATATGGGCTTCATAGACCAGACAAAGCATAAATTTCAGTATTCCACAATCTAATTATAATTTTTCACTGGCTCCCCCTTTTTGTTATTATTGCTGTGAGAAGGGAACTAGTGAAAAGTTTAATTTAAAATAGATTGAGTACTCCAGGAAATACATTTTCCTAGTTGCTGTGACAGGAAATACATGTAATGATAAACCGATGAAATTATAGATAAATCCCCATTGTATCATACACATGGGTAATCATGACACTACGCCTGTCTTTTTGTTCATGTATAAAGTCACATTTAGTATTTTTCTACAACATTTATACCTTCCTTTGTTGTTTCTTCAGAAAAAAGAAACTCCTTATTACACCATAAAAACTTGTTTTATTTGTAAAATTCCATCATTAATAATGTTTTAAGTGATAAAAATGCTGCACATGATGTAGGTTACAAGAATAATTGTTTCAAATATCCTCAAGCAATATAATTGACAAATGTAAAAATCTGTCTCGCCCTCAGCCGTCTGTATGACAACTTTGACAATCCTCTTACCAATATAAACACTTTTATGACATATTTGGTACTTTATGTTTAAAGAATAAGTTTTAATTCACTCCTAATATTAATTTGTATGCTATTCTTTTCTTAACAACTTAAGTTAGTGCATATACTTGCACCAGTGGCCTGTTTATTATGTTAATATATACATACATAAACAAAAGGCCAAGGGGTTAATGTAGGTTGTCTACTATTGATCATTTGGTCTGTCAGCACTGAGGATGCAGGTTTGAGTCTCACTGCGGGGAGGGTGCAGTACTTGACTCCAAGAATTGCCAGATTTCCTACCAAAGGTGAAAGGTTTTCTCTGGGTACTCTGTCTTCCTCCACCAAAAAAAAACTGGATGTCATGATGTAGCTAAAAAATTGCTGAAAGTGGCATTAAACAACATTCAAACAAAGAAACAAACATACTTAAACAAAAAAATGTGAAGCTAATCTTGTGTCATGTCATGTCTAAATAGTCTATCCAAGATGGCCACCATCAATAAACCACACAAATGGATAATACAATGTATTAATACCTACAAACTTAAATGTGTCTGAATCTCCCTGCCAGTCTCCATGTGCTAATAAAACTGGTTCCAATCTGTTTCTATAAATTGGAAATTGCATTTAGCTGTTAGTTGTAAGGAGGTGTGTTTGTTGTAAAGAGACCTAGGGGTGAGTAGAAACTTCATGAATCTATTCTTATTATGAAATTTATCCTGTGTTTATTGCATGTGAAAAATAAATACCTACATGTAAAAGGAGAAATTTTGGATTTACTGGTTTTTTCATCCAAATAATAAATATTTTTAGCAGTGTGCATGTGGGATATTATTTCTTTATGTACATTGTAGATGCCGACCTTTGTTTTTCAGAAGTGCATCAGGCTAAAATTTTGGACCAAAAACTTGTTTGTTCCAAAGTCTGTTATTGTAAACATGTTGTTATTAATTTCATTATAAATATTGGGACCTCTGTGGCCGAGTGGTCAAGGTAGTTTATTGATGACACGTGGTCTTTCAACACTGAGATTGCGGGTTCGATTCTCACTGCAGGCAGGGTTTACTCAACTCCAATCTTAATTGACAAGGATTGCCAGTTTTCCTACTGCAGGTCGGGGGTTTTCTGGTTTTCTCCGTGTACTCCGGCTTCCTCCCCCTATAAAAACTGGACGCCATGACTTAGCTGAAAAATTGCTGAAAGTGGCGCTAAACGCCATCAAACAAACAAACAAACATTATAAATATTAAAATAGATTCATTCTCCTGTTAAATTCGATCTTGGTAAATACTCTTTACAAATTCTAGATAAAAAGATTATTTTTACATTTATTTTTATGCCCCAGTGACAACAAGTTTTACACATGTCCACCCGTCTGTCTGTACGTATGTACGAATTTCCATCAAGCTTTTCTCAGAAACGGTACTTGAGAACAATTTGAAATTTGGCAGGGTGGTTCAGTATCACAAGTTGTACGTCCTAAGCAACTTTCAGACCTGTGGAACAACTATGTCCTGTTTGGGACTGCGGGCGGATATGAAAATGTGTGAACATGACTACGAAAAGTTCTGTCAAGCTTTTCTCAGAAATGGTTCATGAGAACAATTTGAAATTGGCAGGGTGGTTCAGTATCACAAGTTGTACGTCTTAAGCAACTTTCAGACCTGTCGGACAACTACTTCCTGTTTGGGACTGGGCCGATATGAAAATGTGTGAACACGAGTATGAAAAGTTCCGTCAAGCTTTTCTCAGAAACCGTACATCAGAACATTAAGAAATTTGGCAGGGTGGTTCAGTATCACAAGTTGTACGTCCTTAGCGACTTTCAGACCTGTCGGACAACTACTTCCTGTTTGGGACTGGGCCAATATGTAAATGTGTGAACATGAGTATGAAAAGTATGTCAAATTTTTATCAGAAACCGTACATGAGAACATTAAGAAATTTGGCAGGGTGGTTCAGTTTCACAAGTTGTACATCCTAAGCGACTTTCAGACCTGTCGGACAACTACTTCCTGTTTGGGACTTCATTTAGCAGGAGGATCTGTGTCCCATGGACACATTCTTTGATTTTTACAACTTTGAACTTCATCTTTGTTTTCCATTCATAGGATATTGGGTATATATTCCTGTCAGCTTGCAATTTTTGCTGGAATGATATATTTTCAATGAAAAAGAATGGAACAGATTTTATTTATTTATATTACAGATATATGGGCAATACACAAGAGAACTTGGAAGTTTTGCTAAATTTCATGCAAAGAAACTTAAAAAGGAACAGAAAGATCTTGGTAAAACTGAAGTTGTCAAAACCAAATCAGCACTTGGCATATATGTTGTTTTAGGTAAGACAAATAAACTTCAGACACTTCTTCTGTACAGTATTGACTTCAATCTTAATTGACATTAGGATTGCCAGTTTTCCTATCAAAGATTGTGGGTTTTCTCAGGGTACTATTCTTTCCCCAATAAATACTGGACGCCATGATATAGCTGAAAATTGCTGCAAGTGGCGTTAAACACTATTCAAACAAACAAACAAACAAATCTTCTGTAAAATAGCTTTTTCCCTCCTTTCTTCATTGAAAATAAAAATTTCTCCACCATTGTCTTATCACATTCAAACTGTTACCCTCATGTACTAATTGAGTTTTACCGCAGGTCAGGGTTTTTTTCGGGAACTCCGGCTACCTCCCCTAAAACAAACTGGACACCATGATATAGCTGAAAAATTGCTGAAAGTGGCATTAAACACTATCAATCAAACAAACTAATTTTTTTTTATCTGTTGTTCATCCTAAATAAGCTAAAATATAATATGTTACAGAACTTAAGTTAAGCACATTGTAAGGCATGCTGTTCAATCAATAAGCGTTGACAGAAACACATTTTCAAGATGAAGCTACCCGGCTTCATGATGAAAATATACTTCGGTAACGCTTTCATACATACGCTTTTCATAAGCACATTGTAAGGCATGCTGTTCAATCAATAAGCGTTGACAGAAACACATTTTCAAGATGAAGCTACCAGGCTTCATGATGAAAATATACTTCGGTAACGCTTTCATACATCAATGAAACTTCAAAATAACACATTTTATTTCATTTAAAAAAATGCCAGGGGTCCTGATTTAAATTGTTCACAATGTATTTTTGTTGATTTCAATTAGTCTCTGTTGTTCGTTTACTGTGAACAATGTCAAGGAAGCGAGTGCTCTTCATGACTACCAATTTCATTGAGAAATGCAAAGAATGATTCTACGTCATCTGTAAGGATTTGAACCAATAGAAATCTAGGATATCAATGAAAGACATACATGTATGCAACATTAATATTAAACATAAATCTAGCAATCCATCAGTTAATAAAGTCACGAGCTGTTGTTAATTAATGTTTATAAGCTACCAGATTTTATCTCTGGGTGGCTCAGTTGGCTTTAATAAGCATAACTTTGGTGACAAATTAACATTGTAACAAAACATTGTAATATTTCTGTTAGCAATTAGGGTAAATAAACAGCAAAATTATGGGTTGTCTCCATATTTTGAGAACCATGTATATAATAAAAAGTGAGCAATTAATTTAAACAGAAATATTATGCTCTAATTAATTATTATATAACCTTTCATTGTCTGTAAACAAATTGAAAATTCAGCAAGGTTTGTCCATTTGTATGTTCAATCCCGGTATTCTTACACTATACGAAAAATATTTTCAAATACTGCAGGGCTCGTCTTGCTTCCTGTTAGTATGTCCAATCTCTTTACATTCTATGTATCCAATCATTATCGGCAGCTGATTCACAGATGTGGACAGACATGTCGCTAACACATTGTCCTTGAGCATATCATAATAGTGTTGATGCCATCAGAATGGCTGTTACTGTTACATTTATATAATTAATGTTTGTTGTTTTTATATTTATAGAAAATTTAATACGAATTCGAGATGTCGTATTTAAAGCCATTGGAGAAGATTGGGTGTTTTTGGCATTGTTGGGTGTACTTATGGCTTTACTTAGTTTTTTCATGGACTTCATCATTGAGAAATGTCAAAGTGGTAAGGAAAAATACTATATTTTTATTTCTTAAAACTTTTGTTATTCTGAAGGTCTTTATTATGGATCCTGTCGCTGTATGCACAATAGATATGATTCTATAACATATAATTTGTATTCAGCAGGGAATGAAATATTTGTCACGGCCTTATGTTACTTTATGTGACCAACCACCTATCCATACATTTACTGCTTACCTTAACACTAACCCTACTTCTACCTCTAAACTACTCTAACCTTATGCCTACTCCAACCCTACCATAGCATTATCCCTTCCCTAACCCTAACCCCACCCTACCCTAATCCTACCCTACCCTACTCTAATCCTACCCCTTACAACTCTAACCCTATGATGATTTGAATCCTATAAATGATTAGGGTCCCTTAAAGTTAAATTGAGCCACACTTACAGAGTACACGTTATTCATACAGGCTTTACATGAGGCACAATAATCATAGTAATCATTTATTGAATGAATAAAACAATTACAGATCCCATCCCCAATGCTCCTTTGAAAAAAGTTTTTAAACGTAAATAGAACAAATAGGTGGGGGGAAACTGTTTGTTTAAATACCAGCTGAACACTCACCTTGTGATTTTTATTACTAGCCGATGATAGGACAAAATAGATAGTCTCAGGCCCCTACATTACAATAACATTTTTTTTTTACTTGTCCCGTTGGACAAGTGCTTTCTCAAATCAACTTGTCCGGAAGGATATGACACTTGTCCGAAAATTTTGTTTGATATGTAAGTTGCTTTAAGAAAGGTGTCTAAAATAATAAAACAATATGTAAAAAGTTGTTTTATTAATTAAATTTAAACATACCATGGTCAATGTCAATGTCAACTAGAAAAAAAAAGTAAATAAAAAATATAAATGACTAGAAATGGCCAATGTTTCATGTTTATATGTTTAGCAGGACATCAGTGTTGCAGAGGGTGTTTCTTGTTATTGTGCTCTTTTGTATATGGGATGTCAATATCAGTGCAGTTAAGGTGGTTTTTCCTCTACTGTTGATCATCAGCATGTCAGCACTAAATTTGCAAGTTCGAGACTTAATGCCTGCAGGCGATGCTTGTCTCCAACCTTATAATTAGACCTGGAGAGCCAGTTTTCCTGTTGAAAGACTGGTTTTCAGGTACTATTGTTTAACCCTTTCGATAAAAACTGAACACCATGATATAACTGAACATTTTTTAAATTAGCTCTAAACCCCATTCAGACAAACAAACATTTGTGTATTGGATACTAAAAATAATAACAAGTTGTATTTCTATTATTTGGATATGTACATCTTTCTTACTTGTTCCAAAAGTTCTATTTACAAAATATGAATTTCTTGTCTGTACATCATACTAGTACATACTCCATACTATTTCCAGTAAAGTTAACATTTTCTCATTGTTGGTCCATCCCAGTTCATGATTTGAATTATTGTTTCTTAACTTGTTCCTTCTTTAAATTTGAAAAAAGCTGTTATTCTGCAGCAAGCTTTCAATCAATCAATGCCAGCTTAGATTGCCAGTTTTGCATGTTGATAATTTATGTCACAGAGTTTGTTTTGCTGTCGATAGTTTGGATTCACTTAAACTATTATTTGTGATAATTAAAATCGTAATTTTAGGCAATTTTAAGTTCAATACATGTATCCCCATTTTTATGCAATAAGATCGCAAAGCAAAAGAAGACCATGTATTCAGTTATTTTAAAAAACTGGAACATTGTCTGCATATGAGTAAGAAAACATTGAATAACTTTAAACAGTTCTATAGAAAAAACACAAAAATGAGGAGATGAGATTGACACCAAGTAAACAATAAAGGTATTATATTGGATATGCTACTTAAATTTCCAGAATGGTCGTATTGTAAGTGGAGATTATCATTAAACCGATTTTGACGAATGCTAGTATCCTTTCCCCATATTTTTGACATGACCTATAAATTTGAAACTTTTAACATTGAATTGTTACTGGAAGGTTAGATTATGTAGAAGGATCAGTGTTTTAAGTTGTAGGGTTGTAGGAGTAACAGTACCAGTACTTGACACCATGTTTCATTTTATCAGCATAAACATTAAAACTGATAATATAAGATTTTAGAATATAATGCAAATTTTTTGTTGAAAATTACAACTTTTGCTGAAAAGAAATTTGAACACATTTTGTGGTCTGTAATTGTTGATAAATGTGCACACACTAGTAGAAATACAGTATATAAATATTACATGTCTGACAGGGTGACAGTAAAATTGTCAACTTGAGGAAATACTATCAACCGAGGCAAAAGCCGAGGTTGACAGTATTTTCGAAAGTTGACAATTTTACTGTCACCCTGTCAGACATGTAACATTTATTTTATTATACAGAAAAACTATTCAAACCATGAACAACTTTATTCAATAATGGTATTTATTTGATGTAATAATGGTAATTAAACAGCAATTTAACAATAAAAGTAAACTAACAGTATTCAGAATCTTTAATCTGCCTCATTTGTGGTAGAAAAAAGTTTGTTGCTTGACATTATTGTCATCTGTTTACAATGGAAATGTAAAAATATATATTGTGCATGCCCGAATGGTACAACATTCCGTACCTATGGTAGCGGATGACAGTATTTTTCGGACAGTAAATTTTTTTGACAGTACATTCACGGAAGATTAACATTGTAAAAGAAATTGAGGTATAATACATGTAATAATAATTGCCAGAACATAATGTTCCGAATATTAAACTCTATTCTATAACTGCAGAAGATGCAGAGTGATGCAAAATGAAAATACATAATAGTAATAATAATAATAATATACATATAATATAACAATACATGTATGTGGTAATATTACATGATACATATGTTGGCTGAAATGTTAATTACAATTGGCCAATGTGAATTATTTTATTTCATCAAATCCACGTTTTATGCCATGAAAAAAATTACATTGACCAATTAATTACAATCACATTCTGGCACCATACTGGGAGGGTTTTCAGTGCTTGACCCACAGAGCTGCCTTGCAAATCAGCAGGTGAAGGATAGGGGATGCCCTCTCATTAAAACATTTAAAGATAATAAAATATAGAGAGAGGTAGTAGGTAATATTACAACAAAACAGTGCACTGGACTGTTAATATGCTAGTGGTAGCTGGAGTAAAAATAACTGTTGTTCACATTAGTAGCCTAATTGTATGCAGATATACTTTACCGGGACAGGTAAAACTAATGAAGGGATTTAAAAATAATTAAAACACATTATTTCAGTTGATATGCATATGGGTAGTCCAGATTGACAGTTTAGAATGACAAAATGATGAAGAGGTTGCAAAACTAATTACAACCCTTTTAATTAATAATGTACCTTTTGTTAGATGTACATGTAGTTCTGATTGACAGATCATTGTCATAAAACTGATGAAGGGGTACAACCTTTTATTGGCCGGATTTCACGGATTGAAAATCCAGGTTATAAAATGGTGAATATGTCTGGCAGGTGTTGGGGCGCGGAAAAAATGTTTGTAACAGTTTTCTCAGCAACTACTAATCACAGCCTGTAGATATTTGCTATGTAGCATCAGCATGGGGTCCCATACCGTTGGATTTAATTTCAGGTCTGTCGCTCACCTTCTTCCTGTTGAACGAAATGTAATATCATCCAAGCATCCAAGCATCCATTGGATGTGATGGATGATAGGCATTCTCTGAGTAAGCCGTAGGCTTGAGGGTTGAATCGGAATTTATCTACACTTGTTGGTCCAGAGTTCCTAATTTAAATAACAAAAGAAACGATCACCTGATACATATGTCCATATAAAAGGACTGCGCAACTAAAACCATTTGTCTTATCGATATAAGGCCAGAGTTAGAAATGCTTATCACTTATAAGCATCAATAAAATTGCCATTAGCAATACTTAAATTTATTACATGTAATTTCCTGTTGAACGAAATACAGCCAATTTTGACTTTGACAGATTTTTAAAATACTTGTTCTCAGATTTACTGATTAGTATCATAAACCGTATCTGTATATAAGGTGATGACATCATAAGCTCTTGTCTGTCATGTAATATCACCTAACAAGTAACATTCGAGGTGCAAGGTAGTATTATCCATATAAATGAATTCACACCGGATACATCTTATGTTATATGATATGTTGTGCCAACAAAATATATTTACCGTGAAACCACCAATAACGATTGATTTACAATAACAAGAATAACATTAATCTACATTTGTAAATTGTATATTTTAGCTTCTGTTACGTTTCAATACCATATAATTGAACATGCAGTGAACTAGATTATACCTTGAACTACAGAACACATTGAACAAACTTAATAACATGTTAGGATCTTGTTTTATTTGTGCTTTTTGTCTAGTGACGATTGGTATTAGGTAATATATCATGAAGTAACACTTAAAAATCAAAAAGTTAAATGTAAAACATAAGTGTGTTTATAAACTGTGCAATAATAAAGTTTCTATTACATTTCAAAAAGGTGTTGATTCATTGTATACTTAAGTTATTTAAATTTTGTTTAAACCTTATTACAAACTTGTATTGATATGTTAATTTTTTTTTCAAGTAAATTAATATAACATGTAAAATCTGATCTCAAGATACTCTCTTATGTGACATGTAAATACAGGAGATCAATAAATAATAAGATTAAGATCCGATGAATTATATTTCAGTATTGTTTGTTGTTCAATAAAACATCTTTACGACCATATATCAGGGGTAGACTTAAGAAACCATGACCTGTAAGCCCACAGGGCCAGCTAACTTGACAATTTACTGGCCCCTCCAGAACTTCTCTGGCCCAACTTTCTGAGAGGTCCGAGAAGATTGAGAGGATCTTACTGAAAGGGGATCATGATGGGGTTTTCCCTCAGAAAAATTGTAATAGTATATTTAACAGGGGTCACCACACTCTAGAAAAGTAGGGAGAAGTGACTTCTCCCTGGCAGCAAAACAGGGAGAAGTCAGGCCCTGATAGGGAGACTTCAGGAGACACTAGGGAGAAGTCAGGGGGACCGTACAAATAAGTAATTTCGCAGTAGTTACATAAATTTTTCATTATTTACATCAATTTCCAGGATTATTTCTCTTGTGTTTTAAAACCATAACACACTTAGATTCAGTTTTTTCTTTCTTTTTCATTATTATTCATGGTATGCAATATCAAACAGCACATAACCTTTATCATTTATCAAAGTTGTACTGATCCAAATTGCTTCACAGGGACACCCATCTACAGAACTTATCATGATGTCAATAATTACTATACATCTTTATTCTTTCAAGTAAAGCTCAAATACTTATCAAAGAAAATTGTTAAAGTACATTCTCTTTGAAAGAACTGAAGTTTGAAACCAATTAAAAGTGTTTGTTTATCAAAAATATTACGATTTTTAATTATGGGCCGTTGTACATTACTTTTCTTCGTAGTTCACTTCCGGTAATTAGTCACATCCGGTAAATAAACAAATGGCGCGTAATACATTTGAAAGACGTAAATCGTATGAAAATATGTTAAATACGCATATTGTTTGCCGTTTTTTATTGGAATTACACATTCACTGATAAATTGGTAGTCAGAGTGAAGTATTTGGACCAGATTTACAAGTATCTTATGCGAACCATCGGGCGACTTAAGGGAAATGACAGGGCGACTTCGACTTCGCTTTTGAGGCGCCTTAGGGCGACTTCAGGTCCAAGTGGGGCGACTTTGTCGCCCACTTCGCCCAGTGTGGTGAGCTGTAATGTTCGATAAAAATAAATTTTAAAGGCCCAACTGGCCCCACAACATAAACTGGCCCGTCGGGCTGTTGTGCTTTCAAAACCGACTGGCCCGGTTAAAATATTACTGGCCACGGGCCAGCGGTTAAGTCGACCACTGTATTATATAATACTATTAAGTTAGTCCAAGGGCATATTTAGAAATGCAAGAAAAATAACCTTACAAGCAAGTTGATAACAACTGATGGAGCAGCTGTTTTGGGGAAATGAGTGCCTGACTTGCTGACTGATTAAATGTATCTGCTCAGTTTTGTGTACTGACCTGGGTACCAGTTTAATATGTAATAAATCAATTTCTCCACTCTGATGTGTACCTGACATAGCTACCATAGATGTAAAGGATGGTGGTCATTCTTAGAACTGTGTCTAGTTTTACTCAAGAAATAATTACTTTCCACTTTGATTTTTCTCTTTCTCAACCAGTTTGGTTTGATTGACCGTTCAGCCAGTGCCACCCAGTTTTGAGTTAGCGTGTGATAGGTCAAGGTTATTACAGAGAGTTTGTTTTTTTTAAAATAGATTAGATTATTTCTGTCAACTGGTCATAGATTTTAAGGAATTACTTCACAGAGCCGAAAATGCAAATATGAAAAACACTATAGATACAGCTACATTATGGATAGGAATGAGCATTCTTGGGCGCAATTGCGTTTAAGACAGTTTATTACATATAGTTTCCTGCCCCAATAAAACTAGCTGCCATGATAAAGCTGAAAAATTGCTGAAAGGACGATAAACCTCAAACAAACTTTTTTGCAAAAAATGAAAATATGTTAAAAAAACAAAACTTAAAGTATTATTAATTATTTGTTCATATATTTCAGATAGGACCATTAGGCACACATTTCCCCAAAATAATGAAAAATCTGTTACAAAACTATTTCTTTTAAAGAGATATTTTGTAAAAACATTGCTTTTTTTGCAGCAAAGTTGTGGTTGTATACGGAGTTAGCCTTTTCTGTGCCATTGCAGTATGTAGCATGGGTGTCCTATACAGTACTATTTATATTGTTTGCAACTGGGTTTACACATTTAGTCTCCCCACAGGCAGTGGGTAAGTAAAATTAGTGGGTAAGAATATTATATAATTGGTTAAGAATGCAATATATATAATGTAAGTGGGTAAGAATGTAGTATACATGTAAATGCCTAAGAATATGAAATGTACCAATAAGTGGCCATGGGAAAGTAATATTAGTGGCTAAGAACACAATATAATGTAATTGGGTTAGAATACATAATTCTATTCATGCTGTAATTTATTTATATTAAGTGCTTTGATTGGATACAAACATTTAAATGGCGTCATCTTTGATAATTTATATATTGATATTTCCTTTGTGCTGACTACTTTCAGTATCCAATGTAAACAAGATGGGGTCCTCCTAGCGTATCGTTAGGGAGAGGGGACAATGTTTTCTCTGCCGCAATTATTTCCAATTAAATCGACTGAGACTTCAAATAAAATATAATATATATTCAATTTAGTGTTTCATTTTGTTTTTTTCCCATTAATATCTACAGAACCGTGATTCCTTTGGTACTATGTTTTACATATCCCTACACCTTCCGGCCTAGGTACTTGTTAAGGTCTAGATGGTAGATGGGTTTCAGTAACTGTTTTTTGCTGTTTTTAAAATCGCAATGATTATTTCACAGAGCTATTAGGATTAAACACTGGGATTTAGGAAATTATCAGCGTGTAAACTCCGGCGACTCACTCACAAACTAAATAAAGTCCAAAGGACTTCATGTCAAGTTTGTGAGGGAGTTGCCGGAGTTTACACATTGATAATTTCCTAAAACCCAGTGTTTAATCCTAAAATAATGCACAGGTACACTTGTTAGTAAGTAAGGTAAGATTATAGTGAAATGTAAGTTGGTAAGAAAACAATACAAATGTGTCACATTTCCTATTGCAAATCCACATCATATATATGAATTGGATGTTTTGAAATGTGATATAAACATGCAGATTAAAATAGCCTAAGAAATACAGGTCAAAGAAATAGTAACAAAAATGTCTTTGTCCTTATAATCCGTTATCTGGTTCTAACTAGATTACGGTAGAAAATATATGCCAAAGTCATTCATGCTTTTGTATCGTAACTTGCATTAAAAAGGTTTATTTTACTTTTCAAATGATCAAATAAAATGACTGCACAGTTAGATTGCCAATTAAAGACTCACAACATGAACAAATCAATTTAAATTAGAAAAGTCAAGCTTGCATACATGAGGGAAAGAAGGGTTTGGGGAGAGATGGGGGTAAAATGGAGATTAGTCATGATTCATAGAATTAAAATTAAATAAAGTCTTTTTTTCGTTGATCCTTTTATAAATAAGTGCACAAAATTGCAAGTGACACAAAATAATAAAAAGCAAAATATCAGGGATAATGAAAAAGCCTTCATGCCCCCTTAAAATTTTATACAAATGATATCAATAAAGAGACTTTTTAAAAAAATTTGTAAAATGTACACATTTCATAATAATGTAGTGTTAAGTCAATGATGGATTAAAATAAAAAGGGTAACTTGATCTTAATATTTCATAGTAAAAGTTCAATAATCAATTTTCTCTGCCATTTTTTAAAGATTTATCACTTAATTGTTAGAGTGACACAAATTTTTATTTTTAATTATACCCCTGCAAACTTGTTTTGGGGGGGGGGGGGGTATATAGGAATCACGCTGTCTGTCTGTCCATCTGTCCATATCCCTTGTAAGCATAACTTCTCCTAAACTGCTTCACAGATTTTAATGAAACTTTACATGAAGGAAGTGCATCATATGTAGATGTGCATGAAGAATTTATGTTGAGGATATTATTCAGGGGAGATAATTGGTCTTAGACTTTTTAAATATAGTATTCTGTTCGTAAGCGCAACTCATCCTAAACTGCTTGATGACATTTAATGAAACTTAGCATAAAGGAAGTACATTATATGTAGATGTGCATGAAGGATTTTCTTGACCTCGGATATCAATAAGGGGAGATAATTTAACTTGAAAGCGAAGCTGGGGTATCGCTTTTTGTGCTTGCTCACACTCCACATTTGTTTTACTAACTAGGAATATAGATTAAATAATTTCAATGACAATCTTGAAACTTTGTGTGGCAGTGTGAACAATATCCCTAATAATGTTTTGCTTTTCCTCACCTCCCTGAATGTCAGTGTAGGCTGACATCATTTTTATATGCCCATCAATGACGGGTTGCATTATGGGAACACCCATAGTGGGCGGCGTCCACAGCAGTGTCAGCTCCCAAACTGGAACAGTTGTTGTCTGATCTGAGCCACTTCAGAGTTATGGCCCTTAATTTATACAACTAATGGAAAATTCACCTTGTCCATTCTCTTACTAAAACAGATGTTGTCCGATCTTCATTTAACTTGGAGAAAATGTTTATGGGCATAATATCTCGAAAAACAGGCCAAATTACATTAGCAACTTCAGAGTTATGGTCCTTTATTTATACAAAAAAAATGGCAAGCTTGCCTTGTCCACTCTCTAACTCGTACAGATGTTGTCCGATCTTTATGGAACATGGAGAAAATATTTATGGGCATAAGATCTCGACCAAGATTGATAACAGCCAAATTTCTCAGCCATTTCAGAGTTATTGCCCTTTATTTGTTGTGTAAAAATAAGGCAAATTTTGGACTGGCATATTTTAGGCATTTTGGTGCTTGTTAGTCTGTCAATTTAAAAAGTTTTGACATTATTTTTCTTTTTTTCAAAAAACAGTGTCCAAAATTAGAAGCAATTTTAACTACATGTAGATTAGTTTAAATTTGTGGTCTTGGTGGCCAAGTGCTAAAGGAAGTTTGTCAGCTACCATTAATCATGTGCCTGTCAACACTGAGGTTGTGGGTTCGAGCCTTTCTGAATGCAGGGTGTGATTAAGCCTTAAGTGACTTGGTTTTCCAGTTGTCCTGCCAAACGTCTGCAGTCTTCACTGGGTACTTAAGCCTTTTCCATATTGAAACCTTGACTGTGTGACCATGATTTAGCTGAAAAACTGCTGAAAGTGGCCTTAAATCTATCCAAACAAAGATCAAACTATTATAAAAAAAATGTCAGAAAGTAAAAAATATCATGAACTGCTAGGATCGTTGTACCAATATTGGTTTAGATTTCACTTGATTGGTTACAACTCAGAAATCGCCTTCTATGTGATCAAAGATGATTGACATTGTACTAAGAATACATATTTTACAATGGCTGTAGCTGCTACACTTTTTGATTAAATTCCCATAAATTTAAATTTGTGTCAAAAGTTATTAGACATTCAAAACAAGATTCTATGTAGACTGTATAAGTATCATTTCAGTGTCAGGGTCACAGTGCTATTTTTTATGGCAATTAAGCATATTTAGACATATTTCACATTAAAACTGTTTTTATCTCACCTACATTTCATGTCGATCATTAATCAACAGGTCTATATTTAGTGCATTATTTGCATAATTTTTTTACATGTTCTAGATTTTTAGCTCAGGATTTGTCTTCCATTTTACGACATTATGACAGAAACACATAAATTTATGACTAGGGTTACTTCCCCTTCAGCAAGGTTTAACTAATTAAGAGGTCAATATATATATGGTTATTGTGTGAATATTATAAAAGAGCAACTATTTTGCTCAAACTGGAAAGTGCAATAAATGTTTTTTTTATACAAATCAATAAAATTAGCTGTTTTGGAGGGCTCTATGATGTTACACACATCACAATTTAAAAAAGCATTGGACAGCAGATATTTTCTGACTATTTTTAGACTTAAATAACTTTCTCATCATTTGTGATTGTTGAAATGATACCTGTACATTGACATAGTCATTAACTGTACAATTTTGTTGTCAACTAATAGTTTTGTAAATTCAGGGAATTCAAAAATGAAGACCATTTTAAGCAGGGTTGTATTAATAGAATTTGTAACATTCCGTTGAATAGTTTTGTTTCTGTATTGTAGGTTCAGGTATTCCAGAAATGAAGACCATTTTAAGAGGAGTTGTATTAAAAGAATTTTTAACATTCCGAACATTAATTGCTAAAGTTGTAGGCCTCTGTGCAGCTTTAGGCAGTACATTGACACTGGGTAAAGAGGTATGTGTATTTTTATAAATAAGAAGCAAAATGGGTGTCATGTTTAGGTAGTGTAACAATTTAAAGACCCTCCCCCTCCCAAATTGATGATAATTTTGTCATAAATATAGATTATATAAAAGGGGCAATACTTCATGTCAAGTCAGTTTTCTACATAAGATCTAATTATAATTTATTTAAATTATTCAGAAAAAAAAATTGAGTTATTTAATCAATTAGTGGGCTTACTGCATAGGTTAATCCCAGATTATCTGTCATTAACAAGAATTCGGTATATTAACCTAAACTTGCTAACTATGGATTATTTCTACTGAATTTGTATTCACAGGTCATAGTTATGTATTATATCTCTTGTCATATGGTTAGCCATAATCAGATTATTGGTCCTAATACTAGGTTTTAGATATGCATACAATACAGGAGTCGATTTCACAAAAAGTCATAAGTGTATAATCTATCGTAAGTGTTGGAAGATGAAAGGGAAATGCATTGTGACGTCAGCACTTACGATGTATTTTACACTTACGACTTTTTGTAAAAGTGAAGGCAGATTGTTGGCAAAAAATTAAATGAAAATACATTGCAGTTACTTCACATCTAATTTATGAATTCTTGTACAGTTCTAAAATCATTTATTATCAATACTGGTAATAAATTTAATGTGGAGAGTGTTAAAACAATCAGATTTAAAGAAATTCATGGGTTGAATATTTATTGAGGTATACAAGAAAACAACATTATGCATCTTTGGCTTTGATACTATATTGTCAGCAATATTAAAATGGGGATGCATCACTAAATTGAATACTCTTTGATTTACTGAGATTTAAGTTGTATTCTTTTTGAGTTGGAGAGTCTAGTATTTGATAAACTGTATTAGAAAGTACTGAACTGATATGGATTGAAGTATTTTCTATAAGATTATTCTGACACATAACAGTAGACACCGAAAATGTAACTGAATTGAAGCAGTATTGAGCTTGTTGTTTGATTAATTGAATTGAAAGGTTGATTAACATCAAGCAAGCAGTATTTCAGCTATAGTTAAGACAAATTTTTGAGCTTTTTTGTTGGTCTGAAGTCTTTAAATAAAAAAATCAAATCGTCCTTAATTCTTTGAATTTAAAATTTATTGCTAAGCAGAGCAATTTATTTTCTTTCTGAGTTAGAATTAGGAAGTACTAGCTAGTATTTACCATGATATTTTTTTACCCAGATTATACAATGTAAAAAGGAAGTTTTGATATTCCTAGATGGAGAATTATTTTTTAGGGCCATGCCACTTAGTAGTGATCAGTCTGTCTGTCCGTCCATCCGTCGGAAACTAATCATGTCCAAGCTATTACTTTTTTATATTTAGAGGTAGGCTTTTGATATTTGGTACGTGGGTACATAATAACAAGGCAATGTGTCTCATACCATGGTTGATGACCGTTGACATCGACCTCAAGGTCGCACGGCCCACATATATAGTTATCCTTAAATACATCTGTAGTCTTAAAATCTAAAAATTCAAATATGTCCCTGATTCTTTTGATTTTAATTTCCTTATTTTCTTCCTGAGTTGGAAATAGGAAGTATTTAGCAAGTTTTTCTTAGAACTTCACGGATAACACAATGTGCAAAAAGGAAATTTTGTTATCCCAAGATGTAGAAAATATTTTTTGTAGTTTATCCTTAAAAAAATATAATGTGTTTTGGGTTTTATTTTCCAGGGTCCATTTGTACATATTGCTAGTATAGTAGCTGCTTTGCTGGGCAAATTGTCCTCATTTAAAGGAGTATATGAAGTAAGTAAATATTAAATGATCTAATGCAAAAAATCAATATGTTACACGGTGACTCTTGGATAATAAAATAATAATTTAAAAGTTTTTAGTCTATTGAGTCACAAAGTTGAGAAGGGAATACGTTCTGTAAACCCTGTTAAAGCAAAAGATTAAAAAAATCAGTAAAGCAGACCCAATATTTTGTCATAAAATGACTATCAGGGAGGGGTAGAAAAACCTTTCTTTTCAATTGAAGACATTCATACTTTCATTTTACAAAAACAGCTTCTATAGAAATATTGACAAATTAGAAATCGGAGGTATAATTGTTACCAAAATAGCAGAACATTTGTAACAGGTAATTTATACAAAACCTTACGTTAGCTGATCTCAGTCAAATTTCAGATAGATTTGTAAAAAGTGTAAGTAAAAAATGAAATGACAATTTACTGACCTAGAACACAATTTTATTTGATGTCTACTGGTCACAGAGTAGTTCTCGCTGGCAAGTAATTCTCGCCAACCGATCACTTGACAATTTATGTCAAAATTTTACATTTTAAAAACAAAAATCGGAACTAGTTTTCAATGAAAGATAGTGAAATATATTAATATAGCCTTTGTTATCTATTTTTATAGAAAAATAATGACAATCAGCAAAATGGTGAGAATTGCTCCTGTCATTTAAGTGAAGAGAACTACTCTCGGACCAGTGATTACAAAACAGCAGAAAATGAATGCTTTTACACTGCATTATGTTTAGCTTAAATTTGTTTGAACCACAGAGCTGCCCAGCACATCTCTATAAGGAAGATAAGGGAGGCCCTCTTGTTAGGAGGTTGTTAAGTTATAATATGGAAGGCCCGACCAAGGACCATTGTGGCTAACATGTTTGGAGAGGGCCACACTCCTTGCGAGATAATGACCCCTTTTGAAGATTTAAAAAATAGTTGGCTTATTGTAGCTGCTTTAAAAGGCTAAATTATGGGGCCTCCTAGTTAAGATGACAGGATTTCTTATTGTCAAGTACAACCTTATTATACCCCAAATTGTGAAGTGGGGGGTAAAAAGTAATGGGATTGTATGTCCATCTGTCCGTTACACTTTCTTTTTTAAGGGCAACTTTTTCTACACTATTGAATTGAATATTATGAAACTTTCATAGAATCTTTGTCGTTTAGTCCCATTGTGAACCTGATATTTAACATTTTAATCTGAATGATTTTTTTGGGTTTCCCATTGAAAATCTATGACTATGTCATTAACACAAGGCAGTAACCATCTCTTATCCTGTCATTAACATAATTAAGGCCATACCTATCTCTTATCCTCAATTCCACCTACACCACTGAATGGAATTTGATGAAACTTTCATAGAATCTTTGTCACATAGTCCCATTGTGCACATATATTTTACATTTTGATTGGAAAGATTTCTTGGGTTCCCATTGAAAAACATGTGCTTTGTCCAATCTCTTATCTGCAACTCCAACTACACCACTGAATGGAATTTGATAAACCTGTAACTAATTCTTTGCCACATAGTCCCATTGTGCACCTAATATTTAACATTTTGATCAGATTTATATTCGGGATGTTTTGAAAATTGGATAGTAGGGGGTATTAATTAGTGCACATTGCTCACAGTTTTTCTAGTTTTACATTGAACTAGTCTTTAATTGTTTGTCCTTTAAAATGAATCATCTACATGTAGAATAATAAAGATACTTATAGGTTATTTACGTTTTTTGAAAAGAAATGCGTTTTCTCGTTCATATCTCATAAAGGGCGTCAGCCCAGAGATGAGATGACGAGAAAATGCATCGAGTTGCATAAAACGTAAATAATATGTTTATCGCTCTTTGGTAACATTGTGATGTCACAGTGTTACTTAACAACGTCTTGACAGGGAGCTGAGATGGGCCCATCTCAAGCTAGTAGAGTGAGATGGAATAATATCGCACACAAAGATCAATGGAAAATACTGCAAAATAGCGATAACATGTCTTCATTGAATATACCTTTGTTTTGTAGAATGAGTCACGTAGAACAGAAATGTTAGCTGCTGCTTGTGCTGTCGGTGTGGCTGGTACCTTTGCAGCACCTATTGGAGGTAATACAGAAATAATTTCATGTTATTCATTGTGAAAATGTGGCCTGAGTAAGTGGTGCTCTCTAATTAGACTGGATATTTAGATATTAAGCTTTTTATTAGTTACTTAGGCAGTAACTGACCTAATGAAAGATAAACACAGTACTAATTATGCATATCTTGTATTAGGTCAATAACTGCCTGAGTAATTAATATATCTTACCGAGTACCCTTAAACATAGGAATTTACACTAAATCATTGTGATATTGTGTGTTTCAGTTTTGATAATTATGCTAGGTCTTACTTACTGATTGTGTATATAATCTATTAACCATGTACAAAAAATATGGGGTCACCATGTAAGGTCGATTTGCTAATCCTGAAACCTGATACTAATACAGGGGGCCTCGCTGGCAAAGTGGTTAAGGTCGTTGGTCTACTATTGATCACATGGTCTGTCAACACTGAGGTTGCGGGGTCTCTCTAGGGGCATTGTGTACTTGACTCCAATCTTAACGGATTGCCAGTTTTCCTACTGAAGGTCCAAGGGTTTTCTCAAGGTACTCCCCACACAAATGCTGGCTCTATGATATAGCTGAAAAATTGCTGCAAGTGGTGCTATATTTAAACAAACAAACAAACAAGATACTTACAGGAGGTAAAATTTTACAAGTAGTGAATACGTTGGTAAGGGGGTGGACTCTGTTTATAGGGGTATTATAACAGAAGATTACTGTAGACCATTTGCTGTCCAGTCTATTTTTCAAGAATTGTCCAGTAATGGACTCCTGGTCATTGCAGTGTGGTGTTATTGGATTTACCTGAAAGGTGGTCTTGTAAGATGCACAGATTTGTAGGATGTTCTTCAAGTTATTCTAGAATTAAGTCCCTTACAACGTGCATATTTTGATACAGTCAAGTTTGTAAAAACAGTACATTGTATGCTCCACAGGTTTCAAAGTCTTAGAAGTGTAACTCTTAGAATATAATACCATTTTGCACCTGCTATTTTCCACATCAGAATGTTTCAGTGTTTCAAACACGTTTTCTTGGTATAGTTTATCTGTAGTTAGTTCTCTTAGTATAGTCATGGCAGTCATGCACATACTTTATTTTTTAGGTGTACTATTCAGTATAGAAGTCACAGCGACCTACTTTGCAGTGAGGAACTATTGGAGAGGATTTTTTGCTGCTGTGTGTGGGGCCATTACATTCAGATTGCTGGCAATCTTTTTCAATCATAGTGGTGAGTAAGGTAGTATATAAAAGGGGTAGGGGGCATCAAGATTTTAATTTTTTAAGATTCATGATTCTGTTCTGTTATTCATCGTAATTAGTGACAAGAGTTTTGTACTTTTTATGACTTGACATTCAGTTTTTATTTTCTGTGAATTGTATAAAGACTTTTGCCATTTTTTAATTGATCAGCATAATAAATACAGAATAAAAGTTCTGTTACAATTGACAAATTGTTGTGAGATTGTAATCAAAGCCCCAAAATGTATTAAAGTACCAGTAAGCATATATCAGTAAAGACAACATGTGACCGAAACAGACCAAAAATTTTTATTTTCAAAAACTGTAATAGAGCAATCAGTAATCACCTAAAATTGCTAATGACTTAAGGTCCTCTGAAGGGATAGTCGGTGTTCCATGTATGACATCCTTTCATCTTAATTACAGTAAGAATGAGTAACGTCTATTCAGTCAAACAATCCAATTTTTTTAGTATAGATCAGTATAACAGTATAATTGGTTTTCAGGGGTGTTCTATTTATGGGGATGTTTGAACTATCCAATTCTTTACTTTGAGCTTTATGCAAACTTAACTGGAATGCCTTATCACCCACACACAAAAAATAAAATGTACCATTAATGACCCCAAAGGTATAACTTTCTTGAACACGATACTGTAAGCAGTTATGTACAATATTCACTTTTGTGCTTACAAGATCACATGATCAGCCGAGGTCACTATTATACACAAATCAAATAGATGAATGGTGTATAAAATGATTCACTTGTTGGCCAGATTTCAAAATCCGGGTATTAAAATGGTGAATGTCTGGTGGGGAGGGGAGATATTTTCGTAACAGTTTTCTCAGCAACAACTAATCACAGCCTCTTGAAATTTGGTATGCAGCATCAGCATGGCCTCCCATAATGTGGGATTCGATTTCAGGTCTGTCGCTCACCTACTTCCTGTTTAACGAAATCCGCCATTTCTGTTTTTGATCGATTTAAAGAACATTATACTTGCTCCCTACAATACAGTCCAACTTCAGATGCTTGAAGTGTTCAAGAAATCAAAGAATTTTAAGTAAGTTCCCTACTTTTATAGGTGCTTGAGAAATCCCGGGTGATCAAGCGATCTGAGTTTGAGATACTGAAGTCGGATATTACATTTTTTTTATCCAATGTGACAGGACTTACTTTAAATAAATAAACCAATGTTGATTCTGGTTAGCTCATGACCCATTTCCAGAAAATATCATGGCTTGGTTTCTCGAACTGCTGATTTATCGACCACTTTTTGTCAGTCCCTTCATATTGACATGTTTCATGTATTTATGTACATCGGGGGACATTGTACACAGCCATTATGTAAACACCAATCATATTTATAAGTATCATGTATTATCTTTTGTTACAGAGACCATAACAGCATTGTTTAAAACTAATCTAAGAACAGAGTATCCATTTGATCCTCTAGAGCTGTTAGCATATAGTTTTATAGGGTGAGTCATAAGAAAATTTGATCTGTTTTATGTTTGAAACACATAAAGAAGTCCATTTTATTGTTAAATAATATTTCAATTTTAAAAAATATATTTGTGTTAAGGGCACAAGTTCACTTTTCAAGCTTTTAATAGTATCATTTCTCATTATCAACTGGTCCACTTATAAATATTTCTCACTGGACATTAAACAAACAGTCAATCAATATTCTTTGCATTTTTTTCTTTGTAATTTGTTGTTTTGCTGGTGCTTTATTTATCCTTTTTATCAGTGTTGTATGCTTTATATTTTTTTCTTTAATTTTTTTTTCATGATTGGCTTTGTTGGTGCTTGATTTATCTTTTTTTTATTTTTCAGTGTCATATGTGGCTTTGCTGATGCTTTATTTATCTTTTTTTATTTTTCAGTGTCATATGAGGCTTTGCTGATGCTTTAGGATATATCTTTTTTTTTATTTTTCAGTGTCATATGTGGCTTGGCTGATGATTTAGGATATTTCTCACTAATGGGAGTGTGATACCTATTTTTAGCCGGTTGAGATATCCTTGTCTCAACCCGTGGGGGAGATAAGAATTTCACGCTCCTTTTCCCGTAAAAATGTATTGTGACATCAACTGTCGGTTCAGCAATAAAAATTATAAAATATTTGCTTTAGTTGTGTTGGTTTACTCTGCCTTTTTTCAAATATTAACATGAAAACAACATATCTGAGCTTCCATGACCCAATTTATGCCACAATATTATAGCGGTAAACATAAAAAAAAACACGGTGACGCAACATGTGTACACTGTAGATTAGGTTCAGGGTAGATAACTCTATTTGTTGCCATCTTTCAATAGAACAAAACCGGATTTTTTTACCAATTAGTGAGAAATAGAATCAAACACCAGTAGTTGGGCAAGACGGGAAAATCTCAGACAACCGAGTGAAAGATTTCTTTTGGTCTCCAACTCGGCAGATCCCGTTTGAGACCAGAAATCTTTTCACTTGGGTGTCTGGAATTTTCCTGTCTGTCCCTCTCACCGGTGTTAGATCCTATATACCTTTTTTTTATTTTTCAGTGTCATATGTGGCTTGGATTTTGCTTTATTTATCTTTTTTTATTTGCCAGTGTCATATCTTTTTTTATTTGTCAGTGTCATATGTGGATTTGCTGATGCTTTATTTATCTTTGTTTTATTTGTCAGTGTCGTATGTGGCTTTGCTGATGCTTTATTTATCTTTGTTTTATTTGTCAGTGTCATATGGGGCTTCGCTGATGCTTTATTTATCTTTGTTTTATTTTTCAGTGTCATATGTGGCTTTATTTATCTTTGTTTTATTTGTCAGTGTCATATGGGGCTTTACTGATGCTTTATTTATCTTTTTTTAATTTTTCAGTGTCATGTGTGGCTTTGCTGGTGCCTTATTTATATTGTTACATAGAAAAATTATTTTGTTTACAAGAAAAAGAAGAAGACTTACTAATTTTTTGCAGAAAAAGTAAGTGGAAAACAAATCCTAAAACTTGTTCAATAAAGTATGGCTACATCATTGCTTTTCGGGACTAAAACCTTTGTTTGTGATAAACATTTTTAGCCAAGTTGCAGTTGAACTCGGCTATTGTTATAATGACGGCAGGCGGCTGGGCGGGCGTCAACAATTGGTTTTTGGACCATAACTCAGAAAGTTGATTTTAATGAAACTTTAGGATTTTGTTACATACCATAAGAGGAGAAACCCTATTGATTTTGGGGTAAATCAGATCAAGGTCAAGGTCACAGCCACAGAAAAACATTAGAAAATTTCTTGAATTAGTGGTTTCCGGACCATAACTCAAAAAGTTCTCAACCAATTTTATTGAAACTTTGTGTTATTGTTACATAACAAAAGAGGAGGAGCCCTATTGATTTTGGGGTAAATCAGTTCAAGGTCAAGGTCACAGTGACAGAAAAACAATATCTTGAATGAGTGGTTTCTGGACCATAACTCAAAAACTACATCTAGTACATATCTGAAATTTTACACAATGGTTCAATACTGTTAGAGGATTCACATATTCATATTTTATGCAACTTTAAAAAATTGTTGATAAAGCTTACATTTTTCCTGCTGAAACCCTTCCTCACTTTGTCTCCAGTTTACATGTAATGCCTGTAATAACCAATTATGTTAAATCTTAAAATGAAGACAAGGAAAGTTTTGGTTAATAAAATACAGCAACTCGGCTTTTGCACCCCTGTGCATATTGATTTTTATTTTTAATGAAAAAAATTAAGGTTGTTTAAGTTTTGCCTTTTGTATGAATGGTGTTAAATGCCACTTTTAACAATTTTTCAGTTATAGTGTGCGTCCAGTTTTTAGTGGGTAGAAAGCTAGAAAACCCCCATCTTGGTAGGAAACTGGCAATCCTTGTAAATCAAGATTTGAGTCAAGCGACAGACAATGTGATGTAAAGTAGATGACTAACTACTTTAACCACTCGGCCAACAAGGCCCTCACCTATATAGTAAATATGTGGATACTTATTTAATGCTTTACAAGATAGTGTTTTGTTCTAGGTTTTATAACATTTTATGGTAAAATTTAAAGTTTTTTTTTTGTCGTGTTACAGCCGTTTTATATACCCAGGACTGGTTGCCTTAGTTTTATCATCTATAACATTCCCACCAGGTTTCGGTCAGTACTTTGCTGGCATGGTGAGTATAAGGAATATTTCAAACTTGTTCACAAATTTTAAATACTCTTTATAATTAAATTTCAATGTTAATACTAAATATTTTCACAGTAACAGTTATGATGTCATTGAAGTATTTAAATTAACTGCACAAGAATATTTCATGTGACCAATGCAAGTGATTTCGAAACCTAGATTGCCCTATTTGAATTGGCCAATCAGATTTCAGCTTTCAAAGGAAATATAATAATTGTGAAATCATTTAAGGGTATATAGAGGTTCAAATGGAGGCTCAAACTATCACCCACAACCACATGGCTGTAAATTACTTAGAGACATGTAGAAAAATAATATAGAAGAATGGTTTTTTTTTAATGATGCTTCAAAAACCTGTTCCCTTGGTTTTAGAATATTGTAGCTTCCATGACAAAATAATTCATGGAAACAGTTTTGTCACTCTAGTAATAAAATATTTTGCTTGTGTTCAATTAATTATGGAAAGATAACTCTTGGACTCATTTATTGTATTTCTTTGTAGATAACAAACAAACAAGCAATAAATGAGTTATTCAGCAATATAACTTGGACGATTGGTCAGGCAGAGGACCTTGAAGATGAAGTTATTCTTAGTCATTGGGTCCATCCAGATACCAATGTTTATGTCTCTCTGGTCTTTTTTGTAATTATGCATGTACGTATGATTGAAATCTGAAAACTTCCAGTATAATTTTTTTATGCAGTGACAAAATGAAAGTAGGTTATCCTCAGTCTAATATGTATATATCATGAATATAGGTTAAATATTGCTTGCTGGATATTAAGCAGTAAAAATTTAAATCAATCTAAATTTCTGTTTTTGTTTATGTGTGCATTGTTAGACAAAATCATATTTAGGTTTATATGTATGAATTTTAGAAACAAGAACAGTAACATGGCTGTTTTCTCTCCTGCTTCATACAGTTGATATTTTCGTACATACAATATTAGAATATTTTAAAGCTTTAAACCAAGCACTACGAATTCAAAATTTATCTAATAGCCCAAACATTGTGGCAATGGTGTTGTAACAAAAAATAGCTCATAAGTGCTAAATAAGTGCAGAGGTGTTTACCATTACGGATTTTCTGGAATCATTCCGAATTTGGGTCTAAAAATACGCATTACGGAAATGCACACGGAATTGCGCATTTTCCATGGTATTACAATTAACTCTCACATCCTTTTGGTTGTGATTTTGTGACATTGTAAAGGTAATACAATATTTAGTAAACATGTTTTTATTAATGTTTGATAAAAAAAATGTGCATCAGAAAGATGTTTTATAGTAAAAGACTGGCCAGAAACTCTTTAAAGTTCGGACATTTTATTGCAAAATTTCAGATTCCGGATAAATGTGCAAAATTACTGAAAAAAATAATTAGGATTTCTGGGAGTTCTGCAAAGGGGTAAACACCTCTGCTAATGTCAAAGTGAATTTACACTTTGTGAACTTGACTACTGGTCTATCATACATTGGAGTGTTTTGTTGATCAGATATTTCTTGTAAAAAGGTAAAGAGGTTGATTAGTTGGGAGAAATTTGTTTATTTTTGGTTTTATTTTATATAAGATGCATGTTAAATTTTGCTAGAAGCACAAGTGTAGCTTGTTCTGTATGAGCTTTGACACCCCTGAAGTATGCTGCCAGCTTATTAGAGCCTTAACTGCTGCACAGAGTCTAATCAAAGTCTGAAGCTTTCTACCAAAAAAATTGTCCGACTCTAAAAATTAAAAATTGAATTTCATCATTGAGTTGTTTTTAATTGATTAAATTGCTCCTTTTTTTCGATTGTTAAACCATTTTTGAGTAGAGACTAATTTTAACATTGCTTAGTATGAAACAAATTAACCTTATTCTATAAGTGTTAAGTCTATATATATCTATGTGACCTACTTTCAGTTTCTGTTTGGTGCCATATGCAATACATTACCTATTCCAGCTGGTGTGTTTGTTCCTTCATTTATGGTGGGTAGGTATTACAGTTAAAAAAATCCTCAAGTTAAGGTATAGTTTATGCATATGTAAATATAATATATGTTGGTACATTATAGGAAACATTTTCAAGATTTAACATGCTTTAATGTGTCGTCTGCACATTTAATCATATGAAGCACTATATATCACACTATCCTGTGTCTGCATGTCAACAACTCCAACTACAGCAAGGCATGATTCCATACTAGACTTTCTGCAATTTTACATCTCTGCCCGGCATGTGGTCAGGCACATCTTATATCTGTCTGAACAACTTTGCCTGACACTATTAAGACTTTACAAATATGCCTGCCAGGTCCTGTGATCATGCCTGTTAGGTCCTGTGATCATGCCTGTCAGGTCGTGTGATCATGTCCTGGGATCATGCCTGTCAGGTCGTGTGATCATGCACCTTTTGGAGAGATGTTAATACATGCTCAGATATTTGTTTGCTAAAGATATTTTTAATTCCTCAGATCTTTTTGTAAAATTAGGCTGCAAAGGCGCAAGCTTTTTTGATGGAAAAACCTGTTGTTTTAAACAGTATTATGTCAGAATTTTTTGGTCGGATTTCACAGAGTTAAAAATCCGGGTATTAAAATGGTGAATGTCAATTTTTTAATTTTTTTTATGGATTACAGTCAAAACATTCAACAATAGATTTTTTCTGGTTTACTGATTCAGATTTAAACATTTTTTTCAAGACTTTGTTGAACTGTTTTCCAAATCAAATATTTAAAAAAAACATATCACTTTTATTTAAAGGAGCTGGTTTTGGTAGACTGATAGGAGAAGCCATGGCAGCCTGGTTCCCTCTAGGTTTAGCTGCTGGTGGACTGGTACACAAAATTGTTCCTGGTGGCTATGCTATAACAGGTAGATCTACCTCTTTTATTTTAAATTAGAGTATATGAGGAAATTGTTATTAAGTGAAATTAATGTCCTTAATTGGCTATATAAAATACAAATTGGTGTATCTTGTGGACCTAATTTAGTGTTCTGACAAGTCATAATTCAGTTTTAAGTCATATGACTTTTTGTGTTTAATACAAATCCAGGCTGATTGTTTGTTTGTTTGAATAGTGTTTAAGGCCACTTTCAGCAATTTTTCAGCTAAATCAATGTGTCCAGTTTTTATTGGGGAAGGAAGCCAGAGTACCCAGAGAAAACACAGACCTTCGGTAAGAAAACTGGCAATCTTTGTAAATTAATATTGTAGGCAAGTACACCCTGCCCCCAGAGAGACTCTAACCCCCAACCTCAGTTTTTACAGACTATGTGATCAATAGTAGACAAACAACCTCTAACATTTGGCCACCAAGGTCCTCACCCTGGCTGATCAGTTTGTCTTAAACACTAAAAAAGTTAGTGTCATACACTACTGATTACAATATAAGGATTGTGAAAACTTTGTGTGAGCATAAGTTAAGTGAGACAGTACTGTATATCGGGTTATTTTGGCGTGATGGTTATTTTGGCTATATTGGCGTGCAAGAAAAAATCGCCAAAATTAAAACGACAAATTTTTTCAGACGATAATTACCAGCTCGGTATTTGTTGACCTTTAGAAATTTAAATATGTAAACTGACCGACTGATACCTGACACTACACTTATTATCGATTTGTTGTTGTGAGACGAAGCGTGTAAAACTGACCACGAATCAATTTAAATTTTTACTTGTTAAGTTTGAGTACAACTTTGGACAAATAATGTCGATTTTGAAATATCTATTGAGGGATTCACTGCCCACCCCTAAGGAAAATGACGACCATACGATTCAAAACTGGAATGTTTGCTGCAGAAAAACGGCATACCTAGAACATTGAAAACTTTTTGTGATTATGGAAAGTTGTCTGAAACTACAGTACAACGATTAATTTTTATGACATGTTGTTGCTACAACTTAATTGAATAGTATTTCAATATACCTGTTTACATCTTCCTGAACAATACACTCAAAATGCTGTCATTACATTCATTGATTGTTACGTAAACAAACTAACTATAATTAAGGAAGTTTGTATTGAATTGATTACCTGAATAGGTTTTAAAACACAATGTATGAATTTCTATTCACATATAAATATGCAAGTCTTATCAATTTTTAATTAGCCCGCTGTTATCGATCATAAAATTAACACCATCATGGTCATTAAATCAACATATACTACTTCAGGGCATAAAGGATTAAAACAGTAATAAATAAAATATATTTATTTAAATATCTTTATTTGCTATAAATATGAACATATTGAAAATAAAATACCGTTTCTTGTTCTGATATTGGTGGTAAAGTTTGAAAAACACCAAAATAAAACCTGCTAAAAAGCAAGGAAAACCACCAAAATATTCAACCGCCAAAATAACCCGATATACGGTATTTAGACTACCATTTGGTTGATGTTTAAAAGATATATTATATAGACTATTCTGTTTTTAATAACAACAAAATTGAGCATAGATTATTCATTTGTATAAGTCATATTTAAATATTCATTAAAATAAACTTGAAAACTCATTTACTTTGTTCATATTCCAAAGTTATATAATTTCCGATTTTTTCAATTGTAGGTGCAGCATCTCTAGCAGGAAGTGTAACTAGGACAATATCAACATCTGTGATAGTTTTTGAACTGACAGGACAAATAAGTCATGTTCTACCTGTTGTAGTATGTATCATTTACCTCCCCTGTCTGTGATCTATTATAGTTAAAAACTGACTGGACAAATTAGTCATGTTCTACCTGTTGTAGTATGTATCAGTTACCTCCCATGTCTGTGATCTATGACAGTTTTTGAACTGACAGAACAAATCAGTCATGGTCTACCTGGTGTTATGTATCAGTTATCTCCCTTGTTGGTAATCTGTGATAGTTTTTGAACAGACTAGATAAATCAGCCATGGTCAACCTGTTGTTGTAGGTATCAGTTACCTCCCCTGTTGGTGATCTATGATAGGTTTTGAACTGTCAAGACAAATCATTCATGTTCTAATGTTCTGCCTGTTGTATTATGTATGAGATACATGTACCAGCCTTATCTCAAATTTTGAATTTTTGGGGATTTTTTAGTTTTATATCTCTTTATGCCATATTTTAGTAATATCATAGGGTCCATACGCAGATCTGGCAATCCTTATCAATTTACCTAAGAATATAGCATGCGTTGCCTGGAGTAAGTCTTGAACTTAAACCATTGATTGCTGGTAAATGATTGACTTCCTTCACCACTACACAACTGATGCCCCTTTAATTTTGGACAAATCAATCATGTACTTCCTGTTATTGTAGATATGAGTAAAATTACTTTGTAACTAACTTGAACAATCAGTTACCTCCCCTATCTCCAATGGCTTTTGAAATAGCATGCATTTCATTACATATTGTGTAGAATAAGGATTTTAAGTGATAATTACATTACAAGTGAACCTCGGATTCTAAAAATGAACAATTCAGGATACCACAACAAACAGAAAAAGTATGATCCTGAAAGTGTTCAATAATTTGGTTTCTGAATTTACTTTCTTTTTCTACTTTCAGGTGGCTGTGTTAATAGCTAATGCAGTGGCCAATAAATTACAGCCATCTTTCTTTGACAGCATTATACGTCTGAAAAAGTTACCATATCTACCAGACATCATATCAGCTAAAGGAAAGTAAGTGAGAAAAAAAAAAAAATAGTAGACATTTCTTTAAAGCAAACCTGCTTACAACATAAATTACCCAGTTATCAGCTTGTATTTAAAATATCAATCTGATTTTAGATATCTAGCCCCCTTTTTCACAAACCAATTGGGGCCTTGGTGGCCGAGTGGTTAAGGTAGTGCGTCTACCATTGATTACATGGTCTGTCAACATTGAGATTGTGGGTTCAAGCCTCACTGCGGGCAGGGTGCGTTTGACTCCAATCTTAATTGACAAGGTTTGCCAGTTTTCCTACCGAAGGTTGGGGGTTTTCTCCGGGTACTCCGGCTTCCTCCCCCGATAAAAACTGGATGCCTTGATATACATGTAGATGAAAAATTGCTGAAAGTGATGTTAAACAACATTCAAACAAACAAACACAAACCATTGTTTATATAGTCTATAGTTGTATAGTTTTTACAAGATTTACGACTGACAATAAGTGGTTAAATGTTTTGTTCAAAGAATAAAGATTTATCAGCTTTTCTTAAAATCTTGCTGGTTACTGTTAACTGAATTTACTTAACGGGTTCTGAAAATCAAGATTGAATAGTATGACAATAGTAGCGTTGATAAAAAAAAACCTCCTTAGTTAGAATTGCCTGATGTATATACACAAATTTATCTTTTAAACCTTTCATCATTATCAAACATAAATGGTTTATGGGTCATCCATAATTGTCAAAATTTTTCACAAGTTTGCAAAGAGTACTCTTTTTGAAAACCCCCTCCCTCCCTCCAAAAGAGTATGTCAACATTTTTGCAAGTCTGCACATTCACATTACCGGAAGTTAAAAACGTACCGAAAAAATGTTGAAATTGAAACCCCTCCCCCCTTTAGTGCTCTTTGCAAACTCGTGAAAAATGTTGACAATTATGGATGACCCCTTTCAGTGAAAAAATAATCTTAAAGATTTTAGGGTAGTGTTAAAGGTCACTTCACAAATATTGCAGGGATATTTTTAAAAGTATCATCTGAACTATGCATCTAATGATTCAATTAAATAACACAGTTAACTTATATCATATATAAGTATACAATTGTATATAGGTGTCTGTATATAATGCACATAAATGCATGATATATTTTACAAGTACTTGTTCTTGTATATAGTACTCAAACAATCTGATTAGATAATATTTTAACAATAAAATGAGTATTGTATGCCATTTATTACATTGTCTTTGAACACAGTTTACATTGTAGTAGTTTTTTATTTGATGTAAACACTGATGTAAAGTTTCTCAGCACATGCAAAATAAGTGTTGGATAGTAAAAAAACTTCGAACTATGTATGCTTTATGTATATTTAACTCTATATTTTTATTTCTAAAATCAGATTTTGTACAAGGAAAGGTTTGACGGAGGGAAGGTAATGCAACGAAAGGCTAAATTATTTTATTGCAAGAAGTAAAAAACACTTAATTAGCTTCATTTGATTATTTTTAAGGATGGTTTCTTATTTGTTCATTATAAAAATAACTTTATGCAGAAAGCAAAACAGTTTTTGTATATAATTTCTATTTGCAGTTATTAATATTTTGTTTTATTTATTAATAATGTTGGCAACTACATGTACTAAAAATGACATGAAAATCTGTAGATTTCTCCACTATTTTAGAAGATAAGATCAAGAGAAGTTCAAGTTTTTATATGTCCGTCTATGACAGAGGTATTATGGTATACAATTGTCATTCTGTTCATCATCCACATGTTACATATCTTCGAGAATGCCTTCACAAATTTTCTTTAAACTGCACACAGTTGTTAAGTATGTTAGCCTCGCGGTCTGTATACTTTTTGGTAATTTTATTGTTATACAGTTGTGGGACTTTGTTCATGAAAAAAGTGGGATTTTTGAGTTTTCAGACTATAACTCAATTAACATCAATTTTCTTAAAAGGCCTGGAGAATTGTTTATTTGATAGATGCAAGCTTCTTTTCGATTTTGGTAAAAATTCTGATTTATCGTTATGGAGTTATGAGACATTGTTAATGAAAAAAAGTGATATTTTACCTTGAAAGTTAAGGGAATTTTATTTTGATAGATTCAAGCATTTTTAGACAATTACTCAAAAACTCTTGTATGAACTTTCTTTACAGTTTTGAGAATTGTTCAATTTAATAGATTCCAGCTTCATTTTGTTTGTGGTTAAATTCCTATTTTTCATCATAGAGTTATGGTACAGGTTTGTAAACAAAAAGACAGGTTGGGGAATTTTTAGTTTTTGTCTCGCCTGCGACGAAAGTCGCTGGAGGCGAGACATATGTATGGGAATCCGGCGGCGTAAACACTTGACATCTTGCTTCATATCTTTGTAAGCCCAAGCCCTAGGTCCATCAAAATTTGGTCCAGAGGTAGCTTATGATAAGTACTTGCCAGTCAGTCACCTGACCTTGACCTCAATTTCACGGTCCAGTGACTACGTTAAAGTTTTTGGGTTACGGCAGTTCCTCTGTAACTACGCATGGTAGGATGACAATATTTGGTGTATAGGTTGCTGATGACTAGTACATGACTGTCTGGTGGGTGTCACCTGACCTTGACCTCAATTTCACGGTCCAGCGACTACGTTAAAGTTTTTGGGTTACGACAGTTCCTCTGTAACTATGCATGGTAGGATGACAATATTTGGTGTATAGGTTGCTGATGACTAGTACATGACTGTCTGGTAGGTGTCACCTGACCTTGACCTCAATTTCACGGTCCAGCGACTACATTAAAGTTTTTGGGTTACGACAGTTCCTCTGTAACTACGCATGGTAGGATGACAATATTTGGTGTAAAGGTTGCTGATGACTAGTACATGACTGTCTGGTAGGTGTCACCTGACCTTGACCTCAATTTCACGGTCCAGCGACTACGTTAAAGTTTTTGGGTTACGATAGTTCCTCTGTAACTACGCATGGTAGGATGACAATATTTGGTGTATAGGTTGCTGATGACTAGTACATGACTGTCTGGTAGGTGTCACCTGACCTTGACCTCAATTTCACGGTCCAGCGACTACATTAAAGTTTTTGGGTTACGACAGTTCCTCTGTAACTACACATGGTTGGATGAAAATTTGGTGTATAGGTTGCTGATGACTAGTACATGACTGTCTGGTAGGTGTCCCCTGACCTTGACCTCAATTTCACAGTCCAGTGACTATGTTAAAGTTTTTGGGTTACAATATTTCCTCTGTAACTATGCATGGTAGGATGACAATATTTGGTATATAGGTTGCTGATGAATAGTACATGACTGTCTGGTAGGTTCCACCTGACCTTGACCTCAATTTCACGGTCCAGTGACTATGTTAAAGTTTTTGGGTTACGGCTGTTCCCCTGTAACTATGCAGGGTATGGTGACAACAATTTGTATACAGGCGCTGCTGATATTTAATGCTATTTACTTAATGCTTATGACGAAATTTATTTTCGTTTCTGATGCGGAATGCAGGCGAGACGTTTTTCTGTGTCCACACTTGTTAGACTTAAGAAAGCTTTCATCAATTTTCTTGTAATTTTGGGCCATTGTTGATTTTGATAGGTTAACATCAGTGCAGTTAGAAGTATACATCCATCAAGTTTATTCTCTTGTCCTTGTCTTCAGACCGGTGTATCATGCAATGATGGCACAACTGTTTCATAAGAAATAGTATTTTTATGGTAAAAAATTTGTGGCAAAAAAGTAGGTTGTACTCTGAATTGATTTTAAATGTCTTTCAAACAATACCCTAACAACCAGTATAAAATGTGATAAGATAAACAATGTAATAGTAATGTCTGTAAAGAGATGATAACTTGTACTATAATGCAATCTTTATGTATTCTCAATTCTGATTGGATAATGCTAATAAATTGAAAAGATTATATGCAGCTGCAGAGTAAAAGCTGTTTAGTTTATTGCTTTAAGTGTTTATATTCAAATTGACAGGTTTTGATGTCTCCAATATGCATTTTACTGAATCTGCTTACTGCCAAAAAATAAATTTGTGACAGTAAAATCAAATTAATGTCTGCAAAATTGCCAAATATAAAACTAACATCTTTAAATAATATCATCATAGCATTTTAATCTTGCTTAAACATTAACCAGTACAAGTACTACAATTAAATTGTACAGTATATATTGCTATAATTATGAAATTTCAGTCGTCAATCTACAAATAAAATGTGTAAGAATGTTAAACAAACTGAAACCATCCTGATAAATTTTCTATCAAATTTGATGTTTAGACAGAAATTATGATATTTTCATTGCTAAGTCTTTTATGAATTTTTAAATTCTATTTTTAATACAAATTTGTGTTTTGTTTTACGTGTACTAATGTCTCTGTAACTTTTGATATGTTTGCAGTGTCTAAGCTACCCTAGTTCACATTTATTTTTTTCGAGTGAGAGCATTAGTATTTAAACTAGTATTTTTTTTTATTTATACAACAGCATAGCAAAGTCATTTGAGGCATTCTTTGTATTTTACATATCTTCTATGGTAGACTGGCATCAAAGATTTGTTTAATTTAAATTTTTTATGTAAGGTTAAGTGTTGAGAGCGAGTCATACTTACAGGATGTTTAAAATCTTTTTAACAAGGCCTTTAATGAATGTGTGCACACATGGAAGTCTAATTTTTGGGCCTAATTAGGGCTCTGTCACTAAGTGGAGGAAGCCATATAGTAATCCAAACTTATTGTGTCCGAGTTCTAACTTTTTTCTCTTTTGAGGTAGGCTTTTGATATATAGAATTTTGGTAGATAATTTCAAGGTGATGTGTCATATACCACGGTTGATGACCATTGGCATCAAGGTTAGCAGGGCCCAATGAGATGAATACCATCTCACTGATTTCTAATTGATCCTTTACCTATTTTTGGATACCGGCCCTTTTGCTATTCTATAGTTTTCGTAACAGCTTATTATTGAGTTCTGAAAACAAACTCAGGTTTGTTTGTTTTTGGTTTCTTCTTCATTGCATGGTCTTTGTTACTATCTAGATATTATGTCATGACCATTAGTTTTCATTCTTGTTGATCAGTCAAATTTTCTTAACTTACAAATGGTACCCTCTGATTGATTAATTCTTTGTCAACTAATTCCTTTTTGCAGTTTGACATTATTATATGGAAACGGAATGACCTCCAAACACAGGATGCCAGAATGCCAGCATATTTACTGAAAACATTTTTCAATGACATATATATGTTTACATACAGTATCTCTTGACCTCATTTTGTTAAAATCATTTTGTGTTGTAGAGCAGATATTTTAAAGTAATAACTACCTCATTTGGTTAAAATCATTTTGTGTTGTAGAGCAAATATTTTAAATAAAGTCACTACGGAGATCTTGAGATTTTGAAACAATTTTGGCCATGAAATACCTGGTTGAACTTTAAAAAATAAAACAAAATGTTTAAAAAATGTTAAATCATCATATCTTGTTTTTATGTAATTTACAAAACTGTAGCAAGTAGATACTTTTGACACTTATGTATGAACTATGGTTTTTATACAAAATACAGTTCAAACAATATATACATGTAGATTGGTGTTCTTTGCAATATTATGAAAAACTAGTGCTTTTTTTACATTTTGAACTTTTAAGCTCAGCAGGATAAAGGCCTTGCATTTTTTACTCACTTTGCAGTAGTCACTGTTCGTCATCACTTTTGATGTTATCTTATCTGTGTATTGTAGCTTTGCAGGATTGAACTATGGGGAGTTCCTTTACAAAGATTTTACATTTAATATTAATATTGGACTCCAAACATGGTCACTATGCAGAATCCTTCACTTTCATTTGCTGAATAGTTGAAATATTAGCTGTTCCTTTCAAAGACGATCAAACTTTAAACAAGGCCACATAGGACTCTGTTACTTTCGGAAACTAAAATGTTCAAAACTGAAGGTCATTTTAACTATACATGTACAACTTCCCTTTTTATTGACCAAGACAGGAAGGCAGACCTTACAATATAAACAAGACCAACTTCAGACATATCCAATCTTTTACTGTGTTTCACTGGCCATTTGAATCCCACTATGTCTATATAAATGTAAGATCATTGCAATATCTTCACATTTTCTTTGCAAATACAAATTATTATCTCATAAAATTTAACATTTCACAATACAAATTAGTCAGTTTGCTTTAAATATGTAAAAAGCCACAAGATGAATACTGTCTGTCTTTAAACCTTGTTTTGAATGTATAATATGTTATATATATATTGTGTCATTGGAGTGTATACATAAATATATTGAAAGGATCATCAGGTTTTGTTCAGGTTTCCAAAGTACCGGTATTCCAGTAAAAGACAATTTCTCTATCTATTTGAAACTCTATTTGAAGCTAGCAAAAATTTGAACATTTTGTTAAATGCATCTCAAAACCCAGCTACTTCAGTTCATTTGAGCCAGCTATTATAGTCATGTTAAGATCCCTGTTTATACATTTTAACTTATCCAAATTATTTTGGATGCTTAAGAGAGTTTTTATTGATGTGTTAGCAGTATTATGCTTGGTTTTGTGCTATTTGGGGTAAACTCAGTGAAGAAAATTGTTAATGTCTCACAGGGATAATTTTGAAGTCTGTATGATGTATACTTTTAACAAAATAAATACCAAAATATTTGCATACTTTTTCTAACACTTAGTTTTTTAAAATATGGTAGAAATAAAATGAAAGAAATAAAAACTAATTTCAGAAACACTTTGCATTAGATATATTTAAAAAAAACCTACACAATTTTTAACTGTATTGCAAGATTTACTTGTATAACCTAAGTACTAGAAACTTTCAGAATACAATAGCCAGTTTTCCTACCGCAGGTCAGGGGTTTTCTCCGGGTTCTCCGGTTTCCTCCCCCAATAAAAACTGGACGCCATGATATAGCTGAAAAATTGCTGAAAGTGGCATTAAACACCATCAAACAAACAAAACAAAATGTTAAGATTCAAAGTGTTTTAAATATATATTATTGTATACATGTCATACTGTTTCTAGAGTAGATTGCAGATTTACATGACCTGACATCCAATCAGATTGCAGATTTAATTCATCTGACATCCAGTCAGAGTGCAGATTTAACATCACCTGATATTTAATCAGATTGCAGATTTGTATCTGACATCCAATCAGATTGCAGATTTTACATCACCTGACATCTATACAGATTGCATATTTTACATTTATGTGATATTCAATCAGATTACAGATTGACATCACCTGACACCCAATCATATCCAGCATTACATCGAAGGTTCAATTTAACTAAGGCATGCCTGAATATATTTGTAATATGAAATGGTCATCATATCAGTCAGGTTTGCATCAGATATGCAGATTTTCTGTCTGATAAATCTGGATGCCATGATAATTGTTGAAAGACGGCTAAAAATTGTGTAAAAACTTATACTAACAAAAAAAAAGAAACAGTTTATATTGTCAAAACATCTTAAGAATGCTTGAATACCAACAGGGAAGTAAATTATATTTTTGCTGTATTTTTTTCAGTGCCTGGAGTATATTTATAGAAGATATAATGGTAAAGGATGTAAAGTACATATCTTTAGTTTCAACATATAAAGATTTACAAGATCTCGTTTTGAATACAGAGTTTAAAGCCTATCCTTTTGTGGATTCACCAGGTATTAATTTTTCTTTTTTTCGAAAGTTCTGCAGTACTAGTTTAAATTATCTTTTTGAAATTTTGGTCTCTATCAAGCAATCTATATAGTTTTTAAAATCAAAGAGCCAGCAATTTTTAAGTTTACTGAAAATTAAAAAACTTTTAGCATCTGTCTATTAATTTATTAAATGCATATTTAAGAGGACAAGCTAAATAATTTATATGTTATCAACTGGGTTAAAAGAAGATAAAATAGTAAAAAATAATGTTGTTCATGAAAATACATTTACAAACTCAAACCAAGATGCAGGTATTTGGCTCTGTTCATAGGTTTATTTTTTAAATTATATACATGTAATGGGGCCTCGGTGGCAGAGTCGTCAAGGTAGTTCGTCTACTATTGATCACGTGGTCTAGCTGTCAACACTGAGATTTCGGGTTCGATTCTCACTGCATGCAGGGTGTACTCGGCTCCGATCTTAATTGACAAGGATTGCCATTTTCCTACCGCAGGTCTGGGTTTTCTCCAGGTACTCCAGCTTCCTCCCCCAATAAAATTTGGACGCCATGATATAGCTGAAAATTGCTGAAAGTGGCGATAAATACCATCAAACAAACAAACATAAATTATATAATGGTTTGTCTGTGTGTTTATCCATCGGCCTGTCCATACCAAAGTGGTTTCCTTATGATTACTTGAAAATTTGTTTAAAACTTTTCACAGCTGTTCAGTATAAATTGAAGATCAAGTTCAATTTTCAGCACAATTCATTTTGTAGTTTTTCTCTAGTAGTTGCACAAAAAGAGTAATCAGCTATAGTCAATATTGGTATTTTTCGACAGTCACCTTTTTAGCTCACCTGACCCAAAGGGTCATGTGAGCTATTGTTATCACTTTGCGTCCGTTGGCGTCGTCGTCATCGTCGTCGGCGTCTGTAAACTTTTTACATTTTAATCTTCTTCTCTGAAACCACTTGGCCAATTGAAACCAAACTTGGCCATAATGTTCATTGGATGGACCTTTACAAAGTTTGTGTTTTTTATTTTGATTGGTAAACCAATATGGCCGCCATCTCAAGACTTAGTTTAACATAGGACCCTATGGGAAAAAAGTTTAAAAGGGCTTCTTCTCTGAAACCGTTTAACCAATCAAAACAAAACTTACTAGCAATATTGTTTTGATGGTCCTCTATAAAGTTTGTGTTTTTGATGGGAATTGGAAATTCAAAATGGCGGCCACCGCAGGACTTAGTTTAACATAGGACCCTATGGGAAAAAGTTTGAAAGGCTTCTTTTCTGAAACCAGTCAACCAATGGAAAGAAAACTTACTAGCAATATTGTTTGGATGGTCCTCTATAAAGTTAATGTTTTTTATCCCAATCGGAAATTCAAAATGGCCGCCACCGCAGGACTTGGTTTAACATTCGACCCTATGAGAAAAAAGTTTAAAAGGGCTTCATCTCTGAAACCGTTTAACCAATCAAAACAAAACTTACTAGCAATACTGTTTGGATGGTCCTCTATAAAGTTTATGTTTTTTATGGCAATTGGAAATTCAAAATGGCCGCTACCGCAGGACTTAGTTTAACATGGGACCCTATGGGAAAAAATTTTAAAAGGCTTTTTCTCTGTAACCGGTAAATCAATGGAAACAAAAACTTTCTAGCAATATTGTTTGGATGGTCCTCTATAAAGTGTATGTTTTTTATGGCAATTGGAAATTCAAAATGGCCGCTACCGCAGGACTTAGTTTAACATAGGACCCAATGGGAAAAATTTTTAAAGGCTTTTTCTCTGAAACCGGTTAATGAATGGAAACAAAATCTTACTAGCAATATTGTTTGGATGGTCCTCTATAAAGTTTATGTTTTTTATGGCAATTGGAAATTCAAAATGGCCGCTACCGCAGGACTTAGTTTAACATAGGACCCTATGGAAAAAAGCTTTTAAAGGCTTTTTCTCTTAAACCGGTTAATCAATGGAAACAAAAACTTACTAGCAATATTGTTTGGATGGTCCTCTATAAAGTTTATGTTTTTTTATGGCAATTGGAAATTCAAAATGGCCGCTACCGCAGGACTTAGTTTAACATAGGACCCTAGGGGAAAAAGCTTTTAAAGGCTTCTTCTCTGAAACCGGTTAATCAATGGAAACAAAAAGTTACTAGCAATATTGTTTGGATGGTCCTTTATAAAGTTTATGTTTTTTTATGGCAATTGGAAATTCAAAATGGACGCCACCACCGCAGGACTTAGTTTAACATAGGACCCAATGGCAAATAAAAAAAATCTTCTCTATACAACGGGTTAACCAATGAAACAAAGCTTTCTAGTAATATTGTTTGGATGGTCCTATTTAAAGTTTATTGAAAATTACAGGACTTACTTTAACATCAGGGAAATGCCATCTTCATTGCCTATAAAATCAGGTGAGCGATACAGGCTCTTAAGAGCCTCTGGTTTTTTATCGGTTTCGTAGGATCAATTATTATTGATACGTGACTGATGATAATTATTGCAGTTTTTCCTGTCTCCATTTACTACATCTGGAAACATTGAGAACCCCGAAAAAAGGTGTGTTGCATCTTGGGAAGGCGTAGTATAGGATTCTTACTACAGAATGGTTGTTCAGTATGCAAATTGGCACGATTTTATTAAAATTATGGCACCATTAATTATCCACGGAAGGGTGATCAACAAAAGCATTTTCAAAGACTAAAAACAAAATTTCTTCAATAACCATCGTTTCCCGCTTTAGAAATTCTCATTTGGATTGGTGGATTAAAATAAACTTGTATATTTTTAGATACTGGAAAATCCGCTGTCTGAACAATCATCTTCATTTATATGGAAAATGCATGGAAGTATTGGGGAAAATACATATATGTACTTCAAATGAAAATTTATGAAGATTTCACATATTTTGATTTGAAAGTAGCCGGAGACAAACGAGATAATAGCCGGCGATTTCGTCGCTTGCCATATTCTAATGACATTTCTGATTGACCTCAAGGTCGGCAGCTCCTACAGAGAAAGAATAACCATCTCACTGATACCTTGTTAAAATTCTTATAATGAAAAAAAAAAACATTATAAACTAGATAATTAACAAAAAAATATATTTAATTACAGAATCAATGATACTGCTTGGATCAGTACAAAGATACGAGCTGGAGCGAATTTTGTATGTACAATTAAGTTATGATCAGAAGATTGTTCCCCATTCTGAAGATGAACAATCAGATGATGAAATTTTTGAGCCATCTCCAGCAACTTCCAGGGGGAGTTCTCGGCCCTCATCACGACCAACAACTCCTCCGCCATTTATAGATGCTCAGCTGAAAAAATCAGGAGGAAAAAAGTCACGATTCCATGTTTCAAAAGTAGAGGAACAAAAATCAAGATTTCATGTATCAAAAGTAGATGAATCTCAACTTAAACATATACCTAAGCGTCAGCTATCCTTATCAAGTTCAGTACGTATTTTTTTTATAAGAATTTATCATTATTGTTTTACCACAGTCCACCATTGAGGATTCCTATTTAAAATTATCTATATAAGTGCTATAGTGTTAAAAAGTATGTGGAGGGGTAGAAATGGATAAAGCAAAAATCCAACTCTGTTCAATCCAGTACAGTGGATTCCACTTAATCGACTTACATGTACGCTTTATTGGGTTATTCGCTTTATTGGGTTGAATTTTTCTGCACCAAACCATTTCCCATTCAAACAATAATAAATTTTTCACTTATTTGCATTGCTTTTTACAACGCTTTCGCTTTATTGACTTGCCAAAATTCAGGAAAAAAAATTTGTGTGTTTGTTTTTGTTTTACGCCGCCATATTGTATTCCTACGTAATCATGTGTATTGAGCCTAACCTGTTGATTCAAATTGATTGACAAGTGTTCCCACCTGTGATTGTTGTTGGCTTCTTAATTAAATGTGTTGATTCACTTTAATTGCCCCCAGGGTGTAGATAATTAGGACAAATCGAACGGTTTAACACCTGGGTAGTTACAGTAATGAGATTGTAAACAGTTGTCCCTAATTCAATTTCATTCCTTCAATTTGAAGAGCTAAATAAGTTCGTACACTTTTACATTGATAATTTTGCATAAAAACAAAAAGAACTTCGGGCTTAAACATCTAACAATGTTTGAAAGGATAATACACCTGGAAATATTTAACAATGGACATGACACAAAAAAGGTACGAAACTGAACACGATAAGAAATATGTAAATGAGGTTGAGTCCATTTTCTATCAACACGTGGTTTTACAATTAAGTCTTCATTACGCAAAGAAATACAAACAAATAAAAAAACATGGAAATTTTTATTTTTATTTAAAAATAACATAAAATAAATAACATACACATAATATGAATATGAAAAGACTTATTAAATGGTATTTTAATAGGACTTGGTACTTGGTCATTTCAATCCACAATCAGTAGACATCGTTCATTTCCACTTCGATGATCATTCAGCTAAATTTCTCGTCTTTCGCTTTAAAGGGTCGTCCGCTTTATTGGGTAATTTTCTCTGACAAATGTGTCATGCAAATAAGCGGAATCCACTGTATTTGTACATTATTTTACTTCTTATATTTGCTAGCCAAGGGTTACAATCAGATACTGTAAATTCAGAAATTTGTGCGATGTTTTTGTTAATGCGAATAATGCGATCGTTCTGTGATCGCAATAATTAAACTTCGCAGTTCTACTTTGTGTATCCATGGACAGAATTACTCAACCTATTGTGCATACACAAACCATCTGTAAAGCCCTACGTAACCGTAGCCATTTAATTTGAACAATAATTAATTGTACACATAATTGATTTCTCTTTGATGTAAACAAATAACCGTTTTAGTACCTACGCTGAACCTCAATATACACATACATCATCTCATTATGAAACACTCGTGACTAGTGTTCTGATCTTCAAAAGAGGTCACTTTTGAAAATGAAATGTGTATTACGTTTGTTGTAGAACAACTTTTTACAGAGAACTTTTAACAACAAACTGACAATTTCTGAGTAATAACTTATTGACTTTGTTGCTACCTCAGCCAATCGCAAAAATATGAACTCGCATTTTTTAGAAGGTCCCCGAATCGCAATAATAAATGCACGCAATAATTTCCGAATTTACAATACTCTTATCTGCACGTGAAGATAAGAGTATTGGTTATTAATCCTTGGCTAGCGAAGATGATTATTTTAAAGCTGTGCATAAGGATTTTTGCTGAGTCAGTTTGCATGTTGCAGGCTATATATAGGGCATGGTTTGTGCAGCTATCTGCTGTCTTGGCTGGCAGTAAAATTTATTATTTATTTTTTATTGAAATAAAGCCCATTCTTATTAAAATATTATAAAATATCATGCATAGAAAATATAAAAAATAGCTTTGACATGTTTTTAATATCAATTATAAGGCAGGTAGGGAGGCGGGTTTTTGCGTCTTATAGTCACACTTTACTTTCTCAAGAACTTTGGCACTAACAAATCAACCTTCTATAAAATTGTCAGCTGCGGGTGAATACTCCTTATGTAGTTTTATTTACAGGTACTATCATCATAGAGGTGTTTTTACAAACAGGTTTGACTGTGGTACATTCAAGCTTTTTATATCACAAGAAATAATATTGTAGAAATTTACCACATTTTAAAGTAACAGCTGCAGATTGTAGTTTTAGTAGCAAAGGTTTTTATTTAGGATGGCAAGCAGAACTAGAGAAAACTAAATTGGCATAGTATTGTTTTTAGACATTTTGTATTGTGCTGAAGCTCATGTCTCAGAGTTATGAATAAGGGTGGGGGGAGGGTACGAATAGCAAGGAGTGAAGATGGAGGTACACAGCAGTTAGGGGTGGGTAAAAGTTGAAGTCAGAGGAGGGAAAGTCTCAGTTACTGACCACCCTCTTTTTCTCCAGGTCTTCAGGTTGATTTTAGGTCTATTTTGTTACACGTGAGAATTTATATTTTTTATATTAAGGATTTGAAAGTCATATTTACAGAAGATGAACTCTCCCTCTAATTTTATTAATAACCACAATTTTTAAAAATCGTCTTTCCTTATCCTTATGTTAATCAAATATGATCCACAAACCTTACACTGAGCAATGACAAATGGTTGTAATATTAGCTGAAATGTAAATTTATACATATATTTAAACCCCCACTCCCAATAGGAGATAAAGCAGTGTGTTAGTGTGTGTCCGCCTGTAACCAATTTTTAGTCACATTTTTCTCAACAATGATAAAAAATACCAAAGTGAAATTTCGTCATTAGCTCTGTTTGATCAAGCCATATTGTGGAATTCATTTTCAGATTACTCTGAAATTATAGAGTGGGCATTATCAGGGAACATTAGCTTACAGTAATTGTTTGCGATCTGTATATTAGTCTCTTGTTAACTAAAGATGACATAGGTTTTTATCTTTCTCCAGTATGTCTGTATCAAGGTTAATAGTTTTGCCAACACATATATTATGCAGTTTATTGTGAAAGTGTTTCTTGTTGCTTGGAGGCATTTGTCATCACCAAATAGTCAGTTTTCTTGATTGCTTTTTTTTGGTCCTATTTTACCTATAATTTAATGCATATATTCTTTGTTGTGTCCTAATTGAACGAATATGGCTAACATGAGTAATCTTGGTTTCTGATCAGATAAAATGTTTAGCTTGGCTGAATAATTTTTCATCTTTGATTTTCCTCCATTTTCACATTTCAGTCATTTACAAAATCTATCAAAAATCTATTAACAAAATTGAATACCTCTGTACTGGAATGATGCTTCAAGGTTCTTTACAACCATGATGTGGTGAAAAAACTAGGCTCATATTGATAATTCTTGATTGTGATTTGCTGAAATTAAAACTAAAAGGTAAAACTGTCTTGACGGAATTTAAGGCTTAAGCATGTTAAGGCTTTATAAAGATTCTTCATTTGTGTTTGTAAACCCGTATTACATGGCTGTTATTCCAAATCCTTGTTTGTGATTGGCTGATATTTGTAAGTCTTTTCCTCACAAACTACAAACCCAGACAGATTATATTTTTGCAGGATAGAAGTATGTTTGTGCTGATTGGATTAAAATATTACTGTGATAGCAAAATCCTTGCTTCTCTGTGGCTGGAAATGTTAAAAATCTGATCAACTAAAGTAACAATGCTAAAATTTCAATTGCAATGTCTGAGGATTGAGGTATGGAGATCCTTATATACAGTGATTCCTCACTTTATAATAATCAGATGTAAAGGATGGCTACCATAGAGATTTTGTTGAATTTGAAAAAAAACTTTCTTTGGTACTATTTTCAGCCTTTTAAAAATTGAATTCATATTCTTTATATCATGGCATGCATTTGTCTAGAGAGGCGTATAGGGGAGACCCTCTCTTTGGGGGTTTGTCAGGTCATAATACGGAAAGCCTGGCAATAAAGATCCCTTTTATAGATTTCGAAAAAGAGTAGGCTCATCGTAGCCGCTACAAAACAGTAAATTCTCCGACCCTACCCAATACTTCCCACCCCTTTTTCAATTGATGTATTGTTTGTTAACTTGTTCCCGTCTTGTATATAGCTGAAATACTGCTCGCTGGATGTAAAGCAAACATCCAGTCAATCAATCAATACATTTGTCTAAAGTTTGAACCTGATCCATCTTAATATAAATGTTCATGTTTGAAACATTAGAATTACACAGCTAAACCTGTATTAAGAGGCCAAGAGAGATCAAACACAGTCTTTTTTTGGACAGGTGGTCTTTTAATTAATACAATTCATTTTACAGTAAATTCTTTAAAGAGTGATCTAAAAATTATTGCCTTTATCACAATATTTTTCAATTTTCATTTGATCTATCGACATGAAATCTGAGAAATTCCAGTCTTATTCTAATAACGTACGGGTAATTATCATCAGTGTCAAAGGAAGTTATGTGAACAACATGACATTACAATGTTACCAAACAGACATAAACAGATTACTGTTCTTTTTTTTCCATCTCCCCACAAGCAGATCGATTGATAATTTCAATCTTGGAAATAAAACTAACAATAATCTGTATTTATTTAGGTTTGGGCTTAATACTGAGATATTTTTAGTAATGTTTAACTGTTTGTAAGATGTTGTGTAGAAACTAGATTAAATGTTGTGTGTGTTACCATATTATATAAAAAAACATCTGTGTTTATGTATATCCTAGGTTACGAAAGAAAATAAGGTAAACAATACTGAATATGCATCAAAAATATGAATTCCAGTTGTTAACGTACTCTTTAACTCTTTGTGTGCATTGATATAGTATAGAATTAACTCACTGTTAAATGTTGACTTCACCTACACCTCTCTTAACCATTGTTGGTACTGTCACACCCTATTACCAGCTATTATTTCAGCATAGTGTAATAGGTTCTTCCATATGTTTTTGGGAAAGACAGGTTGATCTTTAACAAGTGATAGAAATTTTATGTCTTTTCACGAGAGAAAGTTCACACGGGCTTTCCCAAAAGCACATGAAAGTACCCATTTCTTCTGTAAACCAACAACTTTCACATTGCTATATCCTATAGTCTCTCCATTGTTTTAGACTCCATTGTCTCTGACATCCAATCAGAATGCTAGAAACAAGAACATTATTATGCTTCCATAACAACGTTCTTGTTTCTGGCATTTTGATTGGATTACCCAGATGAGTGCGCATGAGCTCATCTGTACTGAGTCATTTGTACCAAAAATCGACCATTTACAGAAGAAAATCAAATCTGTTGTAACCAATTGCCATATTAGACAATAAAAATCAATCTTTTGTTCAAGATAGCTTTTCATTTGTTTAAAATGGCAAAGGGTACAACAGATGTTATTCAATCTGCTGAAATGTTAGCTGGTAATAGCATGTGACTTTATTTATTGGCACTTTTTTTCTATTATACTGCTTTTAAAAAAAAGTTTTGGTGTGAATAATTAATAATAATTATTTATTTTTTATATTTATATTCAGGATATAATATTGTGTATCACCAATTTGGGTGTTTTAGTTAGTTACGGTTTTGGGTGTAATGTAGCATTTTGGTTAAATTCTCTGGCTTAAACACTTTTGACAAAATATAAATGTTCCCAGGCACCTTCAAAGAAGTTATTTTATTTCTTGTACATGTATCACTAAAGTGAGACTATCAACATAGCATTGTATTCTTTGTCTGACCCTCATATGTCCAGAATTTTTAGCTCACCTGACCCAAAGGGTCATGTGAGCTATTGTTATCACTTTGCGTCCGTCGGCGTCGTCGTCGTCGTCGTCGGCGGCGGCGTCGTCGTCGTCGTCGTCGGCGTCTGTAAACTTTTTACATTTTAATCTTCTTCTCTGAAACCACTTGGCCAATTGAAACCAAACTTGGCCATAATGTTCATTGGATGGACCTTTACAAAGTTTGTGTTTTTTATTTTGATTGGTAAACCAATATGGCCGCCACCTCAAGACTTAGTTTAACATAGGACCCTATGGGAAAAAAGTTAAAAAGCGCTTCTTCTCTAAAACCGTTTAACCAATCAAAACAAAACTTACTAGCAATATTGTTTAGATGGTCCTCTATAAAGTTTGTGTTTTAGATGGGAATTGGAAATTCAAAATGGCCACCACTGCAGGACTTAGTTTAACATAGAACCCTATGGGAAAAAGTTTTAAAAGGCTTCTTCTCTGAAACCGGTTAATCAATGGAAACAAAAACTTACTAGCAATATTGTTTGGATGGTCCTCTATAAAGTTTGTGTTTTTTATGGCAATTGGAAATTCAAAATGGCTGCCACCGCAGGACTTAATTTAACATAGGACCCTATGGGAAAAAGTTTGAAAGGCTTCTTTTCTGAAACCGGCCAACCAATGGAAACAAAACTTACTAGCAATATTGTTTGTATGGTCCTCTATAAAGTTAATGTTTTTTATCCCAATCTGATATTCAAAATGGCCGCCACCGCAGGACTTAGTTTAACATTGGACCCTATGGGAAAAAGGTTAAAAAGGGCTTCTTCTCTGAAACCGGTTAACCAATCAAAACAAAACTTACTAGCAATATTGTTTGGATGGTCCTTTATAAAGTTTATGATTTTTATGCCAACTGGAAATTCAAAATGGCCGCTACCGCAGGACTTAGTTTAACATAGGACCCTATGGGAAAAAGTTTTTAAAGGCTTCTTCTCTGAAACCGGTTAATCAATGGAAACAAAAACTTACTAGCAATATTGTTTGGATGGTCCTCTATAAAGTTTATGTTTTTTATGGCAATTGGAAATTCAAAATGGCCGCTACCGCAGGACTTAGTTTAACATAGGACCCTAAGGGAAAAAGATTGAAAGGCTTCTTTTCTGAAACCGGCCAACCAATGGAAACAAAACTTACTAGCAATATTGTTTGGATGGTCCTCTATAAAGTTAATGTTTTTTATCCCAATCTGATATTCAAAATGGCCGCCACCTCAGGACTTAGTTTAACATTGGACCCTATGGGAAAAAGGTTAAAAAGGGCTTCTTCTCTGAAACCGGTTAACCAATCAAAACAAAACTTACTAGCAATATTGTTTGGATGGTCCTTTATAAAGTTTATGATTTTTATGCCAACTGGAAATTCAAAATGGCCGCTACCGCAGGACTTAGTTTAACATAGGACCCTATGGGAAAAAGTTTTAAAAGGCTTCTTCTCTGAAACGGGTTAATCAATGGAAACAAAAACTTACTCACAATATTGTTTGGATGGTCCTTTATAAAGTTTATGTTTTTTATGGCAATTGGAAATTCAAAATGGCCACCTCCCCCGCAGGACTTAGTTTCACATAGGACCCTACGGGCAAATAAAAAAAATCTTCTCTATACAACTAGTTAACCAATGAAACAAAGCTTTCTAGTAATATTGTTTGGATGGTCCTATTTAAAGTTTATTGAAAATTACAGGACTTACTTTAACATCAGGGAAATGCCATCTTCATTGCCTATAAAATCAGGTGAGCGATACAGGCTCTTAAGAGCCTCTGGTTTTAAAACCTCTGCAATAAACTAGATATAAGAGATAATGAAAAGTTTACTATTTACATACAGTGAAATCAGCTGTTTTAAATAATGGGATGAGAAAAAAATTGCTATTAAAGCAGAATTCACTCTGTAACTATATGATCTACTGTAAACTCAGAAATGTTTATATGTGTTGTAATTGTTAAGCTGTATATGGAAATGAAAGTTTAAATTAATGCAATCGCATGTAATACATCATAAAAAAATTATTATTAAGTTTGAAATGCACGCTAATAACTTTGCGAATCATCCTTTTGCAATTTTTAAAGAAAAAAAACAGCACAAAAATTTCTGAATTTACAGTATGTAGAAGTAAATGTCAGATATTGATTACTGGTTGATTAGCCTAATGTCTAGCTAACATAACCCTAAAGAAAGTGGCTAGTATTGTGACTTGGTGTGATTTTCTTGTTTTAGGATTTTACATATTGTTTTAAATTAATCTATCCCATGTGCATCATATGCAATGCTTTGGACCCCTGTGGAGTTAACTTTAGTTGGTCAAATACATGCACAAATTCTCTTTACTGTTTCACAGCTCATGAGCGAGTTCAGTCACAGATTTATAAAAAAAGTGCTCAGATACAAGAGTCTACTTGTTTAATGTTCTGGGTCTTTGGTTCAATATTCTAAGCATCATTTGACCAAGGCAACTGCTATCTACAATATCTCTTAAATATTGATAAAAATGGTCCTAAAGTATAACCAATCTTATCATTGCATCAGATCTAAATATATGCAGATATACTCGGCCTGCTATTTCTGGAATCATTTGTGTAATTTTTATTAGATTTATTCTTACTCTACACCTGTTTATTGTATTGTGTACTCCCTTTCGTTTATTTCTTTTATTATACTCTGTTTTTTATTTTCTATTTGCATTCCTGCATAGATGTTAAAACAATAAGAATATATGTATACATTTTTTATTTAGTAAATACTATCAGTTACCTACGTTATTACCCGGGTGTATGGAAATTGTACCACCTGAAAGTACTTTTGTTCAGCCTGAGGCAAGGCCGAAGTCTGTCCAGAAGTACTTTCAGGTGGTACAATTGTAAAAGGCAGCAAATAGGTTCTTTTGTCGTCAGAGATAAGCTAATTGGGCAACGTCATAACAGTGGCTCACAAAAAATTATACATTTTTTATGCAGAAAATGCCCATTTTACAAAGTCGAGGATGTTACCTTTGGTAACAACCTCAGACTTGGCGAGTTTAAAGAGTTTTTATTTTGTTTTACATTGATTTTCATACTTTCGGTATTTTGGCGCCTATCATAACGTCAACAGACAATGACGTCAAGTTCCGATTTAATTCATATTTATGTGTATCAGTGTGAATGTACTGGCATCTGCAGTGTTTGAAAGAAAGAACAAATACAAATATAAAATGCGAGAAATATTCCTTTGTGGAATAACATACAGTGGTACTCTAGAACATAGAGTAGCAACGCACAAACAATAAACCCTGCGACGTTAGCAACGCAGCCAGGGTCATGGGATTTGTACCGACAGGTAACCAACCAATCAAAAGTCCGCTTTTGTTACAAGCCGGGGATAATAGTGTTGGCCTTGCTCAATAATATTATTGGGTCACAGAATGGAGAAATATTGTTCTTAGTAGAAATTATATTACACTCCCTTCCCTTGTGAGGGCAATAAGTATATTGCAGTGAACAATATTTATGCATATACCCTTTTAGTCCTTCTCACTTGAAGGCAATGACTAAAAGGGATACATCACTTAACAATTTTATTGGCTGGATTTCACGGATTGAAAATAAGGGTTATAATATGGTGCATGGCGGGCGTGCAGGGAAAAAAATTGTCGTAACAGTTTTCTCAGCAACTACTAATCACATTCTCTTGAAATTTGGTATGCATTTCCAGCATGACCTCCCATAATGTGGGATTCGATTTCAGGTCTGTCGCTCACTTACTTCCTGTTAACGAAATCCGGCCATTTCTGTCTTTAAAGGATTTTTATTGCTTTTGTCTAAAATATTGCCCCCCCCCCCCTCTTTTTTTCAGATGCCAATCCTTTTTTAAACATTTACATTACAGATGGGTTAGCCTCATCAAGTTCAGTTTTATTTGCATATCACCTCACTTTGATACATTATTCTGACCACTAGCAAACCAGCCACAATGAATTATTTGCTTAAATGCAGACTACTTATTAGGGAATTAGCTAGTATTCATTCTGAATAGAAAAGTATTCAGTACTAACAGATTCATTAAAATATAATACAAAGATTTAAAAAAAAAATTGATTAAGATTGTAATAGTGTACATAATAAGCAAAGAAATACCAGTAACACTGATACAAAACAATAGGACACACAATAACAAACACAGAACAAAACACACAAACAAAAGCCACAGGTATGCACTTTTATGGAAATAAAAGTGAACTCGCGTGCTTAGGCGAGTTCAAATTTATTAGTGTTAAGACATGGTTTCTTATATGTGTGTACCATTCAGAAATATGAAATAAGAGTTATATGCTGCTTACTTTCTAGGAGAAACGAGTTATACTTAAATCTAAGGTAAAAAAAATAGAAACTTTCTGAGTGTGTTTATTCTCTTCATACTTTATGTTGTGCCTGCATTCATGCAGACACCAGTAACACCAATCTTTTTCTTTACTTTATAGTACAATTCCTACCTATATTCTTACCTTTGTAGTATCTCAGTATTATATGTAGAGGGTATTACGAAATTCCAGAAACTTAAAACTCTGCCTTACATTCGGTTAGGCTTATAAAAACACTTGTCTGACCAAAGGTAATTTTGCCTGACACTGATGCAATTTAATGAGACTTTTGAGACAGACATTCTTGTTAAAACTGCAAGATCATGCAAAGCAAATGTTCGCAAAATGTTCCTGTCATGTCTTGTTATCAAGCATTGTTCAGGAAGATTGTGACAAGATTTTGTAGTATTGTAAATTGAACAATAATATACCAAACTTACATACAGTCTACATCATATACAGGTACATGTAGCTGAATTATTGCTTACTGGACCAAAAACATTTGACTTATTGAATCAAAACATTTGATCTTAAAATAAATTACTGTACAATATATTAATATAAATTTTAGCTTTCTTTGCATAGATGTACATAGCAAAATTTGAACACAATCCATGAAATTACAGTTGTTTAACTACAAAAACTACTATTTCATTCGATCCACTCTGGGCTGTCATATACATTTTTAAAAAATCAACAAAATTATGAGTATAAACACCCAAGACATTGCCATTATACATGTAGTTTTAGTGTTCTTGATTTTAAATCTTTATTCTTATTCAAAAATGTGAATTTTTTTAGAACATTCCTGTTGTTGTCTTGGTGCCATTTGGACAGTGCTAGCTAGTTTACGGCTTAATGCAGTTTACCAAACATTTATCAAATAACTGTTTTAATTTAAATAATGGTATTAGGTCAAAATTGCCTTTTTTTCAGCCCATGTGACGATAATGTAACATATAATGTATCCTCATCCAAGCATACCTGTAAGGATGTGAAGGATGAGGAGCATTCTTATAATGAGCCTGAGGCTCAAAAGGGTATCATATTGCATAATAATTTGAGGTATGCGGCAAGACATACCATACAAATCTCGGTTCACAGAGGTCAATATACTGACCCATAACAATGACCTTCGCTGGGTATAAAACCACTTGTCCACGTGGAAATTGCCATAATTCAAAGACTGTTTGTACCAACATGTTATGAAGTGGGGTGGGCCAAACACCATCCACTGGGAGGGAATATGATACCCTTTTGAGCCTCAGGCTCATTATAAGAATGCTCCTCATCCTTCACATCCTTACAGGTATGCTTGGATGAGGATACATTCTTTCACATTCGCCTTCGTTCTTCAAGGGTATCATATTGCATGTTTAAAGAGTTGGTACAAACTTTAAGGCAAGACTATCCAATCTTACAAGAAAGATATAGTAACAAAATGATTTTTAATCAATCATCAATATAATAGTTTACAATAATTATAATCCCACTGGAAAAAGTATAGCAAAAAGACAATAAATATATATCATTATCAGTTCAACCATAATGACAATTCAGCAATAATGTCAATTCAACAATAATGTCAATTCAACGATAAAATATAATAAAATATGATATCAAGTAAAAATAGTCCCAAAAATCACTTTCTTGTCAATTCTTAATGTCAAAACAATACAGTCATATAAGGGCTTTATAACAAAAGGCAAATAGTTTCTGTCCAAGTACAATAAACTAACTTTGTAACACTGTATTTGAAAAAGTGTTTAGTGGAACAACCTCTTTGAAATAAAAACGATAAAAAGTCTGAGCACTAGTCCAGTTGGCTGTTTCAAGTATATCTTTAAGTGATGTACCAGCTTGTAAAGCTTTTGATGTAGCAGCACTACGGTATGAATGTGCTGAGAAAATTGATGTATTAATACCTGATAACATAAGAACTTGCTTTAACCATCTAGCTAATGTACATGTTGTTACTGAATTAAATGTTTTAAAAGATATAAACAATTTTGTACTCTTTCTGATGTTGGAAGTACGATTTAAATACTCATCTAAAGTATGAATCACACACAATTCTTTCCTGGTAAACTTATACAAAGTAACATTTGGTGGAGAAACTCCTGGCTTTGAGGTTTTTAAAAGTTGATTAATTTGAAAAACATACTTATCCATAAACTTTGTGAGATATTGCAAGTCCATAGCTGAAATAGTCTGGGCTCTAGAAGCTGTGGTCAATGCAATTAAAGCTATAAGCTTATAGGTAAGTAATTTCAATGACAAATCTGAAAGTGGATAAAGGGTGGACAGATAATTTAATACCACAGATACATCCCAAGTAAACAAAAGCTTGGGTCTCACGGGTTTAGAGTTGAAATAACCTTTTAATAGCCTAGGAATCAAAACTGAGTCTAAAGTCCACTTTATTCCAAAAAATGGTAAAGTCTGGTACAAAATTGCTTTATGTGTATTAATAACAGAGTATGATAATCTCTGATTTATTAAAGAAGACAAATAACAAATTACATTTGTCTCAGACATTTGGCGATTCAGGAAGCCTCGCTTTTGAACATTGCCTCTGAAGCCCTGTCCTCCTCGTCTGAGGACAGGGCCTTTGAAGTTTAAATTACCAGAGGGAAAATTCCCAGAACGAGAAAAATAAGGGGGTGGTCTATAAAAAGATTTGGCTATAGGTATTCTAGTGATATCCCCCATTTCTTTTAATTTTGAAAGACAGTTGTCCCCAAACAACTGATTAGTTATTGGGACGTCATTGCCACAGATTTTAGCATATCTATCATTTAAAAAATTTCGCAAACTCTGACGTCTTTTATTGGACAACAAATAAAAAGCATGGCCAAATAGACTTATGGCATCAGTCAAGCCATTTCTAGCAGAAACTATATCAAGCTCTTTTTTCTTGGACAAATTGTCCATCATATATATTATAGGAACTAAACCCAAAGCCATATATTTCTGTACTTCTTGTAATGAAAGATCTTTAGCATGCGGTACTGAACCCAAAGGGTTCCATATTTCTTTGTTGCATTTTGGTGCACAAAGATAAGTCGCATTTTCAGGGCGAACATACTTTTTAGCAATATCTGAAATACTATCTTTGTCTGATTTGATTGTGAGAGCTGCATTTACTGCTTTAGCCAAGCCTGTCCCTATTTTAGGTCCAGTTTTTTCCTCCATATTCAACTGGGGAATATTCCATACCTGCTCATCCATAGCTTCATTATCATCAGAATTGGGAACGTTGCCAGACAATATAGGAATCTGAACATTTACAGGGTCATTAACTACCTCTGTATCAATTTCACTCAAGTTATCAAATGCTTGCTGAAAGGCTAATTGAGGATTTACTCCTTCAGAACTAACATCATCTTGATTGTCAAAATAATCAAGGTCATACCTAGAGTTTTCAGGAATATTAACAAAAGGGTAATAATTACCATTCTCATCAATTGGAACATCAACCAATGAAGTTATATATTCAGTTGAAGCAACCTCATCTACAGGGGGGCGACTAACAGTAGCAGATGGGGTTGGTCGAGTGACAGTTGCAGATGGAGTAGTGCGAGCATTTGTGGAGGAACGTGGGCGACCAGTACTAAAAGCAGGGGTTTTAGCATTCATTTTTACTGATGATGCTTGAAAATTCTTTACAAGACCTGTTAAGGATGTAATACTATTAACAATAGTATCAATGCCTAGTGTAGACTTTAAGGCCTCAATATCCTGAAAAGAATTAGATTTTTTGCTCTTTTTCGGACCCTTATTTTTATTAACAACTTTACTTGCCGGTAACTTGCGTTTCATAGCAGTACCCTTAATTACTCTGCTTTTACATGCAGCAGCATTAACATTTTCGGAACCCTGAGCACATGATCTAGTACTCATTTTATCAGAATAAATTTTTTGATTAATAGATTCACCTTGATCCTTTAAAATATCACCCTCATCCTCCGAGGTACAAGATAAAACAGCGTCGGAATTCACATCCGACATATTTACCAACTATAATTAGGTCACAAAATTTCCCGTATTCTAAAAATAACCACAAGGGGTAATACACAATTTATAGTCTAGCCCACGTCTAGACATAAAGAATGGACCCTTTCAGTCGGTCCAACAAAAAATGGCTTTTTCAGTCAGCCAGGATAAATTTAATATGGCTATTTCAGTCAGCCAAAATAAAAATGCGTCTTTTTAAATTACCAAACAAATTACGAAACAGTGGCTATTTCAGTCAGCCATGTTGTGATATAACGAGTCAAATAAACAACAAACCATATACTACTATATCAGTGAAATAGATAAGTAGTCCTTAAATAAACACAAGAAACAACTTTAACACAGTACGTCTTGCCGTCTCAAATATAATAATGGCAATTTCCACGTGGACAAGTGGTTTTATACCCAGCGAAGGTCATTGTTATGGGTCAGTATTTTGACCTCTGTGAACCGAGATTTGTATGGTATGTCTTGCCGCATACCTCAAATTATTATGCAATATGATACCCTTGAAGAACGAAGGCGAATGTAAAAGAATATTATATGTTAGTCTATGATATAAAAAAACAGGGATTCTCTCTGGATACTCCGGCTTCCTCCCTCAATAAAAACTGGTCGCCATGAAATAGCTGAAAAATTGCTGAAAGTGGCATTAAACATGATTCAAACTAACAAATCAGATAAAAATACACTTTTTAATTTTAATTAATACTGTTCCAATTTGAGCCAAACTTGATATAAAAAATCATTTAAATCTCCTCTATACCTAAATTTTTTTCGAGGTGAAATTTAAATGTTAATTTCTTGAAGATGATTTGTTCTAAATACATTCTGTATATTAAAAAAAATGTTTACTTTGTCAATATGCAAGTTCTGAAATTCAAGGCCTTGAAAAGTCATTAAATCTCTCACTGCTTTTTTATGCCCTGCCACACAAAATGACGGGGTATAATGTGATATCCTTTGTTAGGAAAATTAGTGTTCGTCCATCCGTCTATCTGTGCCCCACTGGTTTCTAGATGAGATGTGTCAAATGATTTTGTTTAATCTTTGCACAGCTGCACAGTTCATTTTGTAGGTTTCGACTTGGGCCAATAAAAATTTATTTTTGGTCAATTGTTGGCAGTTTCCTAATGCTAACTTGAAAACACATGAACAGATTTTGTTAAAATGTTGACATTTAATTGGAAAAATTTAGAAATTCTAGAAAAATCTAAAGAAAACATGATGTCTTTTGATTTTATGACCTTTACCCTAACTGTGTCCATGTCCTAATGTCCTTGATTTACCTTCAATAAAGGGTTCATATAGTGTTGCTTTGGTATTAATGTTCATCTATAGACCTGACATTGTCTGTATCACACTGTTGATTATGGTCTTCACGATCGGTAAGCACTGATATTATTAATATTAATCGGATCAAAATGACCAATCAGAAAGCCTTTATAAGTCACTCTTAATTTCAACTGAAAATTGTACTAGTAATATAGATTTAAACACAACATTATGTAGTAGAGTGTGATATAGTGGTAATGGAAATGATCAATTTGTATGTGTGTGTATTTAGTTTACCACTTCATTTTGAGATATATATATATATATATATATATATATATATATATATATATATATATAGTACACTTATAATAAACAGAATTTTTATATTTTTCACCAGAAATGCTAATAAAATTACATATACAGATAATTTAGTTATTTAATCTGTGTTGGACTATTGTTCAATTAAAAAATGCTTTGTGTATAATACTCAACTTAATGCTTTAGAGAACATCTTACAACCTGAAAGGGTTTTATACACAACCAGGAATTTCTTCTACTCTTGTAGTATTGGGTAATGTCTTCCTACCATTATAATTTAGTATTGAATCATTTTTAATTCAAATTTTGTGTTCATATTAATGAAGTAAAGCATTAAAACACTTGATGGTAATTTATAATATTACGATTAGCTTTTTAGGAGGTAACTGTATTGTATTTGAAGATTTGTCATCATCAATTGGTGACTTGATGGTTGGAAAATTGAGTTTATTTGTGACGCGTAAGCTTAGCCAGTAAACGGATATTTCTGACCATCAGATTATCAGTTGATGCCAGCAAATCTTCAAATACATTATGGTTATCTCAATTCTAATGCTATGGCCAAAAAAAAAGAAATAAACTTAATAAAAGGGGAATTTTTATTTTAAAGGAGATAATGTCTGCGCTTGTGTTTAATATTGAAGGCATCATTTGTGGAATTGATGCCATTAAATTATTCAAGTTATCCAATCAGAATTGACGATATATCTAGAATTACAAGTTGATAGTGTAATTGACAGTTTAGCCTATCTAATTATTAATTGGAAATTTTTGTGTTGTATTTTTTTAGATAGTGTAACACTTATTTTTTACTTAGAATCTGTTTGTACAGAGTTTAACAACTGTTTTTAAGTTTGACATACAGTTATGTGCCATAAATGAATGTCCAAATTCAAGATGGTGGACGTTTCATTTCATAAAACCATGTAATTATTAAATAATAAATAAAGTACAAAATAAAATTGTCTTATCTAATATTTTGTAATATAACCCTTTGATCTTAAAACTTTTAGAATTCTTCGTGGGATAGATCTATATAAGAACTGGACATAATCTACAGGAGTGTTTTCCCAAATCCTTTGAACGGCTGCTTCAAGTTCAAGTTTAGTTTTGTAAATTCTATCGCCCTTTCTGAGTTCTCATTTTAGTCTTAACGACATATTTTCTGTAATGTTCAAGTCGTGACTTTGGGCTAGCCATACCATAGAATGAATGTTGTTTTCCCGTTTGTAGTCTTAAACAATTCGTGCAAGATATACTGGAGCATTGTCATCTTGGTTGTCATAGTTGTCTTTCGGAAAATGTCGAACAACAACAGGCCACAAATGTGCTTCTAATATGTCAATATACCTTTGAGCATTTACATTTCCATCAATTACAGTTATTGTCCCCACGCTGTTAAAGGTAATGCATCCCCACACCATCAAACTAAACTTAGGGGGTGGTGGTTGTGAAAGACAACATGGCATCCATTCTTTTCTGACTCTTCTCCAGATGAAAACATGGTTATCAGTACCAATGTCTATCTTACATTCATCACTGAAAATCACACGATTCCAGTATGCATTGATGGTTTTGTAATGATTTCCTCGGCACCACACAATTCGTGCTTTTCTGTTCACCTCCCGTATTCTAATGCATTTCCTCACAACTCTTCTAAAGTAGCCTTTTTTGTACAAAGTCCTCTGAATTGTCCGTTTTGATACCCTTTCACCAACATTCCTTCTCTCATTAAAAAGAGCTGTCATATCTGATAAGACCCTTTTTCTGTTCTCTTTTACGATCCTTAGAAAGCCCCTTGTGTCGCTAGTTTTTAACTTTGCCTGCACCCATGTTCTCCAGATGTTTTCAACATTACCTGTCTCCGGATAACGACTTATTACACCAGAAACTGTTGTCCTAGGAATGTTCAATCTACGAGATATTTCTGCATGCTTCAATCCAGACCTATGTAAGCTCACAATCGCTTCCATTGTGTCAATACTCAATTCCTTTCTGACTTTTGCCTTTTTTTTTTCGCACTGGCAATATTTTAAGCTGAGGACAAATTTGACCTTTTTATTTTAAACCACGTGATAGTCACGTGTCCAAGCTAAATAAAGATACCCAACTTCTCGGCATAAATGTCATTAAAAAATATTACGTCACTGACTTTACCTGTGATACATAACATGATGTTACTGACGCCAATTTGGACATTCATTTAATGGCACATCCGTGTAATTCATATAAATGATTTAAGATTTTACTGCTTCTCATTGCTGTGTCCTGTATTTAACTTTGTTTTATTTCAATTTTGTGTGTGTGTTTTATTCAGCTAATTATAATTTCTACCTCCCTTTTGTTTTAACCAACTTACCAGTTTTGTATAGTAATAAAAATTGCTGTATAGTATCAAAAGACAATTTTTTTTTTTTAAGTTAGCTATATTAAACTAAAATATAAGTTCATGTCTAGCATAACCTCTTGGTGCATTTGACAATTTATGTCTTATTATTCCTTTTTTTAACTGTTGTTTTTGTTTTTGTTTCTAGAATAGCGAGGAAAAATTGTCACCAGAAGAACGAGAAAGACTAACATACCATACTATACAAGTGCCTCTTCGTTCCATTCTCAAAAAGTCACCATCATCACATACACTCCCCGCTAAATCTGAAAGTGCTACAGATCTGAAATGTAAGTATAAAGTACCTATAGTCACAATCATCACATACACTCCCTGCTAAATCTGAAAGTTCTACAGATCTTAAATGAAATGTTAGTATAAAGTACCTATAGTCACCATTAACACATACACTCCCTGCTAAATCTGAAAGTGCTACAGATCTGAAATGTAAGTATAAAGTACCTAAAGTCACAATCATCACATACACTCCCTGCTAAATCTGAAGGTGCTACAGATCTAAAATGTTAGTATAAAGTACCTAAAGTCCCCATCATCACATACACTCCCTGCTAAATCTGAAAGTGCAACAGATCTGAAATGTTAGTATAAAGTACCTAAAGTCACCATCATCACATACACTCCCTGCTAAATCTGAAAGTTCTACAGATCTGAAATGAAATGTTAGTATAAAGTACCTAAAGTCACCATCATCACATACACTCCCTGCTAAATCTGAAAGTGCTACAGATCTGAAATGTAAGTATAAAGTACCTAAAGTCACCATCATCACATACACTCCCTGCTAAATCTAAAAGTGCTACAGATCTGAAATGTAAGTATAAAGTACCTATAGTCACCATCATCACATACACTCCCTGCTAAATCTGAAAGTGCTACAGATCTTAAATGAAATGTTAGTATAAAGTACCTATAGTCACCATCATCACATACACTCCCTGCTAAATCTGAAAGTGCTACAGATCTGAAATGTAAGTATAAAGTACCTAAAGTCCCCATCATCACATACACTCCCTGCTAAATCTGAAGGTGCTACAGATCTAAAATGTTAGTATAAAGTACCTAAAGTCACCATTAACACATACACTCCCTGCTAAATCTGAAAGTGCTACCGATCTGAAATGTAAGTATAAAGTACCTAAAGTCACTATCATCACATACACTCCCTGCTAAATCTGAAGGTGCTACAGATCTAAAATGTTAGTATAAAGTACCTATAGTCACCATTAACACATACACTCCCTGCTAACTCTGAAGGTGCTACAGATCTAAAATGTTAGTATAAAGTACCTAAAGTCCCCATCATCACATACACTCCCTGCTAAATCTGAAGGTGCTACAGATCTAAAATGTTAGTGTAAAGTACCTAAAGTCCCCATCATCACATACACTCCCTGCTAAATCTGAAAGTGCTACCGATCTGAAATGTAAGTATAAAGTACCTAAAGTCACTATCATCACATACACTCCCTGCTAAATCTGAAAGTGCTATAGATCTGAAATGTTAGTATAAAGTACCTAAAGTCACTATATCACATACAATCCCTGCTAAATCTGAAAGTGCAATAGATCTGAAATGTTAGTATAAAGTACCTAAAGTCACTATCATCACATACACTCCCTGCTAAATCTGAAAGTGCTACAGATCTAAAATGTTAGTATAAAGTACCTATAGTCCCCATCATCACATACACTCCCTGCTAAATCTGAAAGTGCAACAGATCTGAAATGTTAGTATAAAGTACCTAAAGTCACCATCATCACATACACTCCCTGCTAAATCTGAAAGTGCAACAGATCTGAAATGTTAGTATAAAGTACCTAAAGTCCCCATCATCACATACACTCCCTGCTAAATCTGAAAGTGCAACAGATCTGAAATGTTAGTATAAAGTACCTAAAGTCACTATATCACATACACTCCCTGCTAAATCTGAAGGTGCTACAGATCTAAAATGTTAGTATAAAGTACCTAAAGTCCCCATCATCACATACACTCCCTGCTAAATCTGAAAGTGCAACAGATCTGAAATGTTAGTATAAAGTACCTAAAGTCACTATATCACATACACTCCCTGCTAAATCTGAAGGTGCTACAGATCTAAAATGTTAGTATAAAGTACCTAAAGTCCCCATCATCACATACACTCCCTGCTAAATCTGAAAGTGCAACAGATCTGAAATGTTAGTATAAAGTACCTAAAGTCACCATCATCACATACACTCCCTGCTAAATCTGAAGGTGCTACAGATCTAAAATAATAGTATAAAGTACCTAAAGTCACTATCATCACATACACTCCCTGCTAAATCTGAAGGTGCTACAGATCTAAAATGTTAGTATAAAGTACCTAAAGTCACCATTAACACATACACTCCCTGCTAAATCTGAAAGTGCTACAGATCTGAAATGTAAGTATAAAGTACCTAAAGTCACTATCATCACATACACTCCCTGCTAAATCTGAAGGTGCTACAGATCTAAAATGTTAGTATAAAGTACCTAAAGTCACCATCATCACATACACTCCCTGCTAAATCTGAAAGTTCAACAGATCTGAAATGTTAGTATAAAGTACCTAAAGTCACCATCATCACATACACTCCCTGCTAAATCTGAAAGTTCTACAGATCTGAAATGAAATGTTAGTATAAAGTACCTAAAGTCACCATCATCACATACACTCCCTGCTAAATCTGAAAGTGCTACAGATCTGAAATGAAATGTTAGTATAAAGTACCTAAAGTCACCATCATCACATACACTCCCTGCTAAATCTGAAAGTGCTACAGATCTGAAATGTAAGTATAAAGTACCTAAAGTCACCATCATCACATACACTCCCTGCTAAATCTGAAAGTTCTACAGATCTGAAATGAAATGTTAGTATAAAGTACCTATAGTCACCATTAACACATACACTCCCTGCTAAATCTGAAAGTGCTACAGATCTGAAATGTAAGTATAAAGTACCTAAAGTCACTATCATCACATACACTCCCTGCTAAATCTGAAGGTGCTACAGATCTAAAATGTTAGTATAAAGTACCTAAAGTCACCATCATCACATACACTCCCTGCTAAATCTGAAAGTGCTACAGATCTGAAATGTAAGTATAAAGTACCTAAAGTCCCCATCATCACATACACTCCCTGCTAAATCTGAAGGTGCTACAGATCTAAAATGTTAGTATAAAGTACCTAAAGTCCCCATCATCACATACACTCCCTGCTAAATCTGAAGGTGCTACAGATCTAAAATGTTAGTATAAAGTACCTATAGTCACCATTAACACATACACTCCCTGCTAAATCTGAAAGTGCTACAGATCTAAAATGTTAGTATAAAGTACCTAAAGTCCCCATCATCACATACACTCCCTGCTAAATCTGAAGGTGCTACAGATCTAAAATGTTAGTATAAAGTACCTAAAGTCACTATCATCACATACACTCCCTGCTAAATCTGAAAGTGCTACAGATCTGAAATGTAAGAAAGTACCTAATTCCCTCATTTCAAACACATAGAAATGTATCTTGATTAGATAAAAACCATTCACAAAATTATATCAGTAAAATCGTCCTGTCTTATTGGATGTATCTTTGAATTTTATTGAACGACAATGAGAAAAAAATTATACTGATTCCGTTATATATTCCCATATAAGATAATGGTAACATCTGAGTTGTAAACCAGCCTGCACTGTACATTAATGGAAGCTAAAAGGTAGTCATAAGTTATACTAGTCCGCCAGTTTCAGATTTTTTATTTTGTATGATTTATTAGTAAAGTGAATAACAAAAATTCAAAGTATCAAATTAAATAAGAGGAGCAAATCAGAAGTAATGTTTTCTATTTCAGCTGAAATTAATACTTATTATAGAAAGTTAGCTGAGACAAGGAAAGAAAGTATACTCGAAGATGTACCATTTTATATTAATGTAAGTATTTACACAAAATATACAGAATTCCATGTGGTTGTTTTCTTAATAGGTTTTTTATGTTGTGGTTTGAAAGGATAATTTTTGTTGCATAATTTCTTATTAGATAGATTTCAGAATTAGTAAATACATTTGGTCATTATGTATGTCCTGATGACTACATCAACTTCTCAAATTATGCTATTCATACCATTTATGGCAATATCCTATTGCTGGGTATTAGGGGAAGTTTTCAGGGCTTCCCTATGTAGTACATGTAGATAAGGGATTCCCTCTGACATACTTACTTGGTTATACCAGTAACACGTAAACCCTGGTCACAGGATCTAGTTGGTGATTTGTTAGTAATGTGCCATGCTAGTTACACATTAAACCCCTTTTAAAAATCTCCAAAGTATGAGCTGCACAAAGGCAAAATTATCCAATTCTCCAAACCTTTTAATGGGGCTGTCAAAATTTTCTGTCTGTTGGCTAAATATATTTCGGCGATGAAAGTGTGTCGCTTTAACTGATGTTAATTTCGTTTAAACAGACTGCATTTTATTATTTAGGAGTCATTTCTTTATAGCAATAAATGCAAAATATTGTAACAATTATTTAGGCTTGGGTTAATTGTTTACATTGCTGAATGAAGATAAATCGCCAAAATTCCAGTATGGATGAAATTCAAGTGGGTGACCATATACCCCGGTATCCACAATTGATTTTGTTCCTGTCTGGAATATAGCTAATAAAATAATTATTGAAATGATGTATAATAAGTTCAATTTATTGTTCTTTATTTGTAGAAAGACAGCTTTGCCAATTTACTATCACCCGAAAAACATAAAAACAAAAAAGTCAGATTGGTAAGTGGAATGTATTTTATAAAAAGAAAAGTGAACATAACTGATAACTTTGTGTATCTTCAAAACATACATTGGTATAGTGTGTCTAGTAAAGCATTGTCATTATTTAGTCAGAAATGTCCAGATTTAAGACATCAATATGGGTCTTAAAACTTAACAGATTTAACAGTTAATAATAAATCAAAATGAATTTAGTAAAATTTAAACAATTTTTTCATAAACTTGGTTCCTACCGCAGGTTGGGGGTTCTCTCCGGGTACTCCGCCAATAAAAACTTGACGCCACGATATAGCTGAAAAATTGCTGAAAGTGGCATTAAAACACCATTCAAACAAACAAACATAAACTTGGTACATGTATATGTTTACCACACATTGCTAAAATAATCTTGTAATAATTTTGTCCAGATATTTATTTATTTTATCTATGATGATTGTGGGAATACACAATTTTACCTGGTGTTTCTATATTGATGCATCAAGATGGAATATGTGAATGTTGAGAGTGTTGTTTGCTCTCAGTATAGACTTGTTACAATTTTTTTGCTATTAGAAGGATACTTCTTTATTATCAACATTTCCTATACTGATAAGATGTATCTCTGTCTAATAGAACATTCAAAGGGACTTGTGGCAAGTCTACTTTCAGTAGTTCGTAATATAGGATCGCCAATCAACTGTTTTTAATAAAGAACATCAAAGTTGCAGTGTTACAATCATAATCTTTTCTTTATCTGCTTGCGTGTACTAGACTGGCCAAAATAAACTAACAGACAAAAATTTAATAACAAATTAGAGAACAATGTTCTCACTTTAAGGCCAAAGGTAGACAAAATATGGGGTAACAGAATGACATGTGGGTTATGCAGATTTTTTTTCATTAGTACCATAAATGCTATTCTTTTTATTTTACTGAAAATTAGCATGTCAAAAAAATATAAATATAAAAATATAAGATTCATTTTCCGTAAGTGAAAATTTGTGGATGATATACACCAATTTATAACTTTCTGGACAATTTTCATATTATTTCCTGAAATGTTGGAATGATCTCAGTTGTCATAAATATAATTCAGCATGGCATGGTTGATTTTTAAATTAATGGTCTAGGATTATATGTTGCTGTGTTATTACACATTGTTGTTGTTTTTGTAAATTATATTGAGTTGCTAAGTACCAATCAAGATTTTAGAAATCAAAACTGATAAAAATTTGGTGGCCAAGTGGTTAAAGTAATTAGTCATCTACTATTGGTTGTGTGCCTGTCAGCACTGAGGTTGTAGGTTCCAGCCTTACTGTAGGGAGTGTCCCACTATGGTCGTGTGCCTCTCAGCACTGAGGTTGTAGGTTCCAGCCTTACTGTAGGGAGTGTCCCACTATGGTCAGGTGCCTCTCAGCACTGAGGTTGTAGGTTCCAGCCTTACTGTAGGGAGTGTCTCACTATGGTCGTGTGCCTGTCAGCACTGAGGTTGTAGGTTCCAGCCTTACTGTAGGGAGTGTCCCACTATGGTCAGGTGCCTCTCAGCACTGAGGTTGTAGGTTCCAGCCTTACTGTAGGGAGTGTCCCACTATGGTCAGGTGCCTCTCAGCACTGAGGTTGTAGGTTCCAGCCGTACTGTAGGGAGTGTCCCACTATGGTCGTGTGCCTGTCAGCACTGAGGTTGTAGGTTCCAGCCTTACTGTAGGGAGTGTCCCACTATGGTCAGGTGCCTCTCAGCACTGAGGTTGTAGGTTCCAGCCGTACTGTAGGGAGTGTCCCACTATGGTCAGGTGCCTCTCAGCACTGAGGTTGTAGGTTCCAGCCTTACTGTAGGGAGTGTCCCACTATGGTCAGGTGCCTGTCAGCACTGAGGTTGTAGGTTCCAGCCTTACTGTAGGGAGTGTCCCACTCTAATCATAATTGACAAGGATTGCCAATGTTTGTACTGAAGGTCAAGGTATCTCTTGTTCGTCTGCATTGAAATTGACAATAAAGGTCTGTTAAGAACCATTTCCTATTTTTATGAGGTAACATTCCAGCAGCAAATATTGTATACATCTCCGTATTAATCAGGTACTCGACATTCCAGCAGCATATATAGTATACATCTCCGTATTAATCAGGTACTCAACATTCCAGCAGCATATATAGTATACATCTTGTATTAATCAGGTACTCAACATTCCAGCAGCATATATAGTATACATCTCCGTATTAATCAGGTACTCAACATTCCAGCAGCATATATAGTATACATCTCCATATTGATCAGGTACTCAACATTCCAGCAGCATATATAGTATACATCTCCGTATTAATCAGGTACTCGACATTCCAGCAGCATATATAGTATACATCTCCGTATTAATCAGGTACTCAACATTCCAGCAGCATATATAGTATACATCTTCGTATTAATCAGGTACTCAACATTCCAGCAGCATATATAGTATACATCTCCGTATTAATCAGGTACTCGACATTCCAGCAGCATATATAGTATACATCTCCGTATTAATCAGGTACTCAACATTCCAGCAGCATATATAGTATACATCTTCGTATTAATCAGGTACTCAACATTCCAGCAGCATATATAGTATACATCTCGTATTAATCAGGTACTCAACATTCCAGCAGCATATATAGTATACATCTCCGTATTAATCAGGTACTCAACATTCCAGCAGCATATATAGTATACATCTCCATATTGATCAGGTACTCAACATTCCAGCAGCATATATAGTATACATCTCCGTATTAATCAGGTACTCAACATTCCAGCAACATATATAGTATACATCTCCGTATTAATCAGGTACTCAACATTCCAGCAGCATATATAGTATACATCTCCATATTGATCAGGTACTCAACATTCCAGCAGCATATATAGTATACATCTCCGTATTAATCAGGTACTCAACATTCCAGCAGCATATATAGTATACATCTCCGTATTAATCAGGTACTCGACATTCCAGCAGCATATATAGTATACATCTCCGTATTAATCAGGTACTCAACATTCCAGCAGCATATATAGTATACATCTCCATATTAATCAGGTACTCGACATTCCAGCAGCATATATAGTATACATCTCCGTATTAATCAGGTACTCAACATTCCAGCAGCATATATAGTATACATCTCCATATTGATCAGGTACTCAACATTCCAGCAGCATATATAGTATACATCTCCGTATTAATCAGGTACTCAACATTCCAGCAGCATATATAGTATACATCTCCGTATTAATCAGGTACTCAACATTCCAGCAACATATATAGTATACATCTCCGTATTAATCAGGTACTCAACATTCCAGCAGCATATATAGTATACATCTCCATATTGATCAGGTACTCAACATTCCAGCAGCATATATAGTATACATCTCCGTATTAATCAGGTACTCAACATTCCAGCAGCATATATAGTATACATCTCCGTATTAATCAGGTACTCGACATTCCAGCAGCATATATAGTATACATCTCCGTATTAATCAGGTACTCAACATTCCAGCAGCATATATAGTATACATCTCCATATTAATCAGGTACTCGACATTCCAGCAGCATATATAGTATACATCTCCGTATTAATCAGGTACTCAACATTCCAGCAGCATATATAGTATACATCTCCATATTGATCAGGTACTCAACATTCCAGCAGCATATATAGTATACATCTCCGTATTAATCAGGTACTCAACATTCCAGCAGCATATATAGTATACATCTCCGTATTAATCAGGTACTCAACATTCCAGCAGCATATATAGTATACATCTCCGTATTAATCAGGTACTCAACATTCCAGCAGCATATATAGTATACATCTCCGTATTAATCAGGTACTCAACATTCCAGCAGCATATATAGTATACATCTCCGTATTAATCAGGTACTCAACATTCCAGCAGCATATATAGTATACATCTCCGTATTAATCAGGTACTCAACATTCCAGCAGCATATATAGTATACATCTCCGTATTAATCAGGTACTCAACATTCCAGCAGCATATATAGTATACATCTCCGTATTGATCAGGTACTCGAGAGCCTGTATTTCCTATCCAGATTTCTTTAGTAGAGGATATCTGCAGATTGCTACTTCAGAGTACTTAGATTGAATTCATCACTTAGAAAATGTAACGATTGCCATTATGACTTTTACAAATGGTATTTTATATTCAAATAAGTACAAAAATGTAATTGTTTTTTAAAAACAGGTGATGTTATATCTGCTTGCATGATGGAATTACAACATATGTGTATTTTCCAAAACATGATGTCCAATCAGCTTCCATGATACATTAGAATTTTGCTGCAATGTCTCCCCTTATGTAGTTGTTTTTTGTTTGACTTTTTAGTTTAAGTTAATATGTAGTTTTCTTTTAGTTTACAATGTGTGTTTTCTTGTTTGTTTGTTGACTTGTGATGCATGTGTATGTTGTTTTTTTATTTTAGCCACCAGAACCAGTGAAAATTAGCAATTTACCAGAAGACAAGGTTAGCTTGTGTATATAACATTTTAAAGTGGTTAAGTTTCTCTTTATATGTTTTTTTCAATTTTTTTTTTGTGTGTCAGAAGTTTTGGTCCCTGAAAATAAGCCATTTTTACATTTCCCTTGAATATGCTTCCACTGAATTTTTACAACAAGTTACTTTTCATAAAATAAAGGTCAACTTTTAATGATTTTGACTGTTAAGAGCTATTTCTTTTGTATCATTTTTTAAACTATTCTTTTGATCATTGGATTGGAACTTGCATTATATTCTATTCTAAAAAAACACTTGTTGTTAATAATCATGAAATAAAACATAAGGATTGATTATGGTCGAATTGCCGTTTTGTCACCCAGTAGCTATGGTTTTCGGAATAATTATTACTCTGCCTCTCCCCCCACCTCTCCCACAAACACACAACATGTTTATTCATACTACGTCATTAAGGGGTCTTTTGCTGTTGTGCTCCAAACATTAAAATCCTATTTGTCTATTTCACTTTAGATCATGAGATCTGTGTTATTTCAAGGATTTCAGTTTTTCTGTTCAAGGTGTGGTGTTCACAATGGGTACTCAGATTTCATCTTCCACTCCCCCACCCACTATTAAAAATTAACTTGCATTATTTAGCCAAAAAGGGCTTTGTTTAAACATATTTTATTGTTGATCAACTATCGCAAATATGATAAGACACAAGGCTTACGAAGTCTTCTCCAGTATATAGTATGTTACTAAAATATTAATGGAGCATCCATGCATTGTAATTCAATACAAATTTTAATATGTTTGTTGGGTATGTATAAGAAAGGTAAAAAACAACTTTTGATGACAAATATTAAAGGAAAAAAAGAGAAAAAAAGGCTTAGATAGATACAGCATAAAACCTCCAAGAACAAAAAAAGTTTGTAGAACATTTTGAAATTTATGCAACTTGGGAATGTGTCAATAACTTTATATAGGGTTTACTTGCTTCACCAACTTATGTGAAACAATTACTTTATGGGTATTGATACTTCCCACTGTGTACACAAATTTCCACCATAAACCGAGCTGGCACCTCGGTTAAGATAGTTCGTCAACTATTGATCATGTGGTCTGTCAAGACTGAAGTTGCAGGTTCAAGTCTCAGGCCTGGCTGGGTGTACTCGACACCAATCTTAATTGACAAGGATTGTCATCCTGCTGAAGGTCGGGGGTTTTCTACATGTAATCTGGCTTACTCAATGTTATACATTGTAAGTTACAACGTATAGTAGGTTACTATCTGTTTTTAAAGTATTTTTGTGCATATTTTATTGACATTGAAGTACATGTATGTAACTTTTCATTGAGAAATTTTCTTTATATTGTGTC